>JAMWYP010000201.1:600000-926162 GCA_025563575.1 Acacia pycnantha
AAGAAAAGCCTGTAGCCCGAATTGAATTGCCATTATGGCAATTATTCATGGCCTTTGCAACTGCTCATTTGAGATTTTGAGAGAGATTGTTGACAGAGGACTTGTTCCCCAATCACGTAAAGAAAGCTTTTTTTTTTGTATGAGTGATGAAAGCTATTTGTTTGTACCAGATGGTGCACATGAAGAACAACCTACTCGAAGAGGCAGGCCCAGTGATGAGCCCACTTCTGCGAGTGTAAAAAATGTTGAAGCACAGGATCCAAACAAATGGCACCGCCCCACTCTTGAACCCATTTGGTAGCTGGATACAGTCAAGGAAGGATATTGGGTTGGCATTTTCATTGAGTAGGTTGTGGAAGATGAAAGCCAAATGAAAGGCTTAACAAACAATTGATCCAGATTTTACGTTGCTCTTTATTTGGGTGACTTTTTAAATCCCTAGAGGTACATTTAAATAATTTTCTCCTAACAAGCTCGTAGATCATTGTCTTGTTAGCTATGTGACAGATGTCAAAAACCAAGTATTTCCAATGCTCCATTTAGAAGATGTCGTACAGGTGAAAAGGAGGAGTCTACCTCCAAAAAAAAGGCGGACTCCGGTTAAACTGAATTTATTGCAGTTAAAATCCGAGCTCCGTATTAAGTTTTGCGGGAAACAAAAAAGAAGGAGGAACCCGATTAAACTGAATACAATTATAATTCGAGTTCAGTGTAAAATTTTGCGACAAAGGAGAAAAAGGCGGAACCCAATTAAATTGAACACACAGTTAAAATCCGAGTTTCGTGTGGAGTCCGCCCTTACGAAAGGGACAAAGGCGGAACTCGGTTAAATTGAATACACAATTAAAATCTGACTTCCGTGTGGAGTCCCCCCTACGAAAGGGACGAAGGCAGAACCCGATTAAACTGAATACACAGTTCAAATCCGAGTTCCGTGTAAAGTTTTGCGGCAAAGGAGAAAAAGGCAGAACCCGCTTAAACTGAATACATAGTTAAAATCTAAGTTCTGTGTGGAGTCCGCCCGTATGAAAGGGACGAAGGCAGAACCCGGTTAAACTGAATACATAGTTAAAATCTGAGTTCTGTGTGGAGTCCGCCCCTACGAAAGGGACGAAGGCGGAACCCGGTTAAACTGAATACATAGTTAAAATCCGAGTTCCGTGTGTAGTCCGCCCCTATGAAAGGGATGAAGGCGCAACCAAGTTAAACTGAATACAATTAAAGTTCAGGCTCTATGTAAAGATGGCAATGCTGCCAAGTCTATTTAGATGATTGAATTTAGGGTAAAGAAACGCGTTTTCAGAAATCATATTGGTTATGCCGCCAAGTCTATTTAAATGATTGAATTTAGGTAAAGAAACCCATTTTCAGAAATCATATTGTGACGGCTATGCCGCCAAATCTATTTAAATGATTGAATTCAAGGTAAAGAAACCCGTTTTCAGAAATCATGTTGCAACGACTATGCCGCCAAGTCTATTTGGATGATTGAATTCAGGGTAAAGAAACTCGTTTTCAGAAATCATATGGGTTATGCCTCCAAGTCTATTTAGATTATTGAATTTGGGTAAAGAAACCTATTTTCAAAAATCATATTGCGACGGCTATGCCGCCAAGTCTATTTAAATGATTGAAGTCAGGGTAAAGAAACTCGTTTTCAGAAATCATGTTGCGACGACTATGTTGCCAAGTCTATTTAAAAGCATAAATTTCCTTTTTGGGAATTATGCAAAGACAACTATGTCGCTAAGCTTATTTTAAAATCCACGCTCCTTAAGTGGACCCCGGATGTGGATCCCGATTAAACTGAATAAACAATTAAAATCTAGGCTCCATGCAAAGACGACTATGTTGCCAAGTCTATTTTAAAATTCGCGCTCCTTAATTTGATCCCAGATAAACTGAAGAAAAAACTCATAAATGATATCCGTGTTAAATAATCAATGCATCCCGGCAGTCCAGGGACCTGAACTACCGGGTTGGGGCAACAAAGTGGATAACGGATTGTTAGTGGAAAAGCATGTTATCACTAACCGAGATTAAGGCAAACTAGAACGGAAATCAAGAAATCTAGCTCGGACAAGCATTCGAGTTTGACAAGAAAGGAGCAAGCTAAATGATTTGCAACAAAGTGGACAGCGAGTTGTTAGTGGAAAAGCATGTTATCAATAACCGAGATTAAGGCAAATCAGAATGGAAATCAAGAAATCAAGCTCGGACAAGCATTCGAGTTCAACAAGAAAGGAGCAAGCTGAATGATTTGCGCAAACAATAAGTATTTTCCATTGATTGTGATTTGCTTACGTATTATTAAATGCAGGAATATAAACCGGGTAATTATCCTGGGAAAAATTGCTTCGAAAGCATGCGAGGGACCCTATTTCTTCTCAAACAACCCGAATAAGCTGGATATATCTCGGCCAAATCCGCATTTCACATCAAACAATGAATACATCTTGGCAGCCCAGAGACCTGAACTACCAGGCTGGGGGTAATCGTTATGAACTCAAATATGAGGCCCATCCAAGGTGTGGCCCAACAAGAGGCAATCAACAAGACACAGGCATGACGACATAACATTTGGGCTTGGAGGCACAAGAGGCCCACAAGTCTAAACCCTAACCTTAAGGTACACTCTATAAATAGAGGGTAAACCCTAAGGTACACAGACTCTATGCTCTCTCTAATTTACTATTCATCCGTCACTGTGCACACACACCACCCCCTTTGGCGAAAGCCTTCATATTTGTGCACAGTGATCTACTGTACTCATAGGTATCTGATCCATAGATACCTAGGAGAGAGCTATTCGATCCAATATCAATATACTAGTCCATTTAGGCTAGACATCTGTGTTCTACAACAGAACAGGGGGGTTTTGAACTAAAACTTGTGTTGGTTCTATATTAGTTTTGATGATGTCTTATATAGGTGTCATTCTTAAGAGCAAAAGTTGTTTGGTATATTTATCTCCTACATTGACTAACTACTATGTTTAATGTAGATTAGTTCAAGTTGAATTATAGCTCAAGAAGGAGATAAGAGATTTTAGTAAGAAGAAATTGAAGAAAATGTCAAGTTAAGAGATATTGAAGAATTAAATTGTGGAGAATGTTCAAGAGAAGAGGAAAGAAAGAAGACTTGCTAAATGGAATGATAAAATCATTATACAAGTAGATTGATTCTAGAAGTCTCCACGATGATATGGAAGTTGGAACGGCTTAAATCGGAGTTAAAATAAGCAAAATCACGTTTTGGGATGAATTAACTCGAGCCAGAAGCTTACCTCGAGTTAAAATGATTTCTACAGTGTTTTGGGCGCCTGGTACAGCTTGCCTCGAGTCAAGAACATCACTACCTCGAGTCAGCACTTTGCTACAGTGATTTTTGCCTCTGGAACGAGTTGCCTCGAGTCAAATCACTAATTGCCTCGAGTTAAGGTGTGTTTCAGCAACTCTGGAGCACTCTGTTCCACGTTCAGCTTCGGGCGACCTTTGGTAATTCGACGATATCTCCCAAACCAGAGATCCGATTGAAGTGAAATAAATTTTGTTGGAAACTAGACTTCCAATGCGTCATTTTGATATAAAATTAAAGTCCAAAGGAGGTCAGATTCGATAGCTAAGAATTATTGAAGATGACAGTGACATAACCGTCACACTGCTGACCAAGCTTCAATGTTTTGAGTATATCTCAAAAGCTACAGATCCAATGGAGCTAAAATCTGTGCCATTTGAAAGAAGAATCAAAGGGCTTTCCATCAAGACTTGCACCAGACAAAACGGAGTTCGGACCAGGGATTTATGATCTTCTAAATTTGACACTCGAAATTCTGAAAGCAACAGAGATCAATTGAAGATCAAAGAATTGAGAAGGAGCGAATTAACTCGAGCCAGCAGTGTTACCTCCAGTCTACGTCCAACCAGAGAACTTGAAGATTGGAGAAGTGTTTTTAACTCGAGGCTCCTCAAAAACAACCTCGAGTCTCCAGACTCGAGCCAAGATATACTGCACCTCGAGTTGAATTGATTCTGGAATTAATGATTAATTCATGGTTTCCTCGAGTCAGAGTTTTTATCACCTCGAGCCAAAACCAAAAGAAAGTATAGAACAATTGAGGGCAGTTTTCACCTCGAGTCAGAGATGATGCCTCGAGTCAGTGGCTGGACATTTTTCACCTCGAGCCAACCTCTCCACCTCGAGTCACCTGAGGAACGTTTTGAAGAATAGAGAGCAGATTTGACTCGAGCCAACCAATATGCCTCGAGTCAAAATGGAGACAGAGAGTTAGACGAATTGGGAGCAGTTTTTAACTCGAGCAGAATCTTCACCTCGAGTCAACCACGCAGCAAATAGAAACGTACGAGCAAAGCAACAAAGAGGAATTCGAAATGACTCAGAAATGTTAATTTCTACTTGTTATACTTCTCAATGTTATTAATCATGTTTGTTAGCAAGTTTCAGATGATCAATTGAAGGATTAGAAGAAAAACTCAAAATGACAGATTTGTGCTTGAAGATGAACTCTGCATATTTTTCAGAAATATGACAAAAGACAGAATTCAATGAATTCAATGAGGAGCTTGAAGAAATGAAGCTGAATACTCATCTATAATGTTCTTCAATGAATTAGAATGCTCAACTTGTTCATCAGATCCAAATGCTACGATTTGAATATCCCAACGGTAATATTCCAACGGTAATATTTTCCAACGGTCATATACGCCACAACGGTGATATTCAAAAATGGAAGAATTGCTCAATGGTCTTCATTGGCTATAAAAGGACAACCATTCAAAATGGAGATGACGACGGATGAGAGCTTGCACTGTCGAAATGCTGATATTCTGAATTCAACACTTATCTCATACACTCTCTGTTTCACAATGCTTATATAGTTATCAGTAGAGAGTGTGATGATCGATTATGCACTTCAGTGATTATACATTCACTTCTGTGAGAGAAGATTTATCTGTAAACATTTTATTTGAAAGTTACTCAAGATTGGGTGATCTTGAGTGGGAAACACATTGCATTGATTATAACTTGTAAGGGGGAGTGGAGTCTGAGAGTGAGTAGACCATCCTTCGTTTACAGAGTGTGTAATCAAGAGGGTGTATAAATTACAACTTGTAAGGGGAGTGGAGTCGAGAGTGAGAGGACCATCCTTCGTTTACACAGAGTGTGTAATTGTTCTTGAAAGATAGTGGAATCCCAAGTGTTTTGGGGACTGGACGTAGGTCAACGATTTTGGACCGAACCAGTATAAATCACAGTTTGCATACTCTTCCCTTATCTTTTATATTTCCAGTATATGCTTATTTGAATATCTAACTGTGATTTAGAAATTTCGAAAATATTTTCAAAGTACCTAAAGTTTTATCCAACACCCAATTCACCCCCCCTCTTGGGTGATTTCCCGGTCTTTCATTTGGTATCAGAGTTGGGCTCTTGTTTAAAGGACTTAACCGTCTCAAGAGTTACGATGGCTAATTTTGGGTGTTGTTTGTTTTCTGAAGGTTTCGATTATACTGTTCCACCATTTTTCAAAGATATTGATTTTTGGTTTTGGAAAGCTAGAATGACATTGTTTATAAAATGTTATCATTTTGATATGTGGAATGTTTTTACAAATGTCTTTGATTTCAAACCAAGAAAGGATTGGACAGAGAAGGAAAAGAAAATGTTTTCATTGAATATTAGAGCAATGAAAATTTTGTATAGTGTTTTAACCGAAAATGATTTTGTGAAAATCAAATGTTACTCTAGTGCTAAAGATATTTGGGATACTCTTGATTCTATTTATACTTCTAACAAGTGTGATGAAGTTGAAAGTGTTGACAGTTCATCTGAAATTATAAAGTGCATATTCTCGATTGATGAACAAACGGAAGTTGAGGATGAAGAAGGTGAAATCAGAAAATGCTTCCACGCTCTAGTCAACAAAGATCAAGAGGAAGACGTTGCCCAGGAGCTCATCATGCACGAATATGGTAAATCTTTTTTAGGAGCTCAAAATGCACATGTGGTAACCAAATCCAACCCTTCCTCTGTAGATACGAAAATTGATTTTGAAATTTTGCATGAAATTGTTTCTCAACCAAGTATTGATTCGGTTTTGAAAAGCAAAAATGTTTTCAAAAATAATGCTGAAAAACTTGTTGGGAAGAAGAATATTTATTCTGATGATCGACACAATGCTTTCGTAGAATATCATAATTCCTATCATCATATTATTTGCAATTATTGTGGAAAGTCTGGCCATGTTTCTCACACATGCTATATTAGAAGAAATTATGATGTGAGAAATAAATATGTTTGGATTCCAAAAGGACAAGTAAGATCCACTACTAACAGTCAAGGACCCAAGTATAAGTGGGTACTAAAATGTCCATCTAGTGCTTTATCTGTACAGGATGATTTGAAGATCAATGGACATAAGGGTACAGAGAAGATGAACAAGAAGCCAAGAATTTCTCATGCACTAATGAAAATGAGCATAGCATCTAAGTCAAATATGAGAACTCTCAGAGCACCCATTGCTAGAACTACAAAGTCCAATCATAAGAAGCAATGGACACCCGTAAGAAGACTACATTCGCCTCAAGAAGAGACTACAATGAAGTACCATTCAACTATCTTGAGGAGAATAAGAAAAGAAGGATCTCTCGTGTACAAAGGAAAAGACACTTGCTGTCTATATCTTTTGAGAAAGCTTTGTATGCACCTAGAAGAAAACATATGAAGAATCAGTGGGTAAACAAAGCTAATCCTCCAAGTGCCTAAGGTAAAAGTATCCATTGGTAAAACCTCTTACGCTATTGTCTGAATTATATATTGAGGTTTTACATTTTGTAACCTTAAGAATGATTGAGCATTGCAAACTATTTTGAAATCGATTTTTCACATCCCGTAAAAATCCACTTAATAAATTGATAAAGGGATTGCAATGTTCAATAGTTTAATTCTTTATGCATACATGATGATTTGAAAAGAAAGTATTTCTGTTATGCATATAGTAATGTTTAAATTCATTATGCTCAAGTATTCTGATTTGATCATATTTTTAGAGCATGTGAATTTTATGTTGTTCCTACAAGCTAACGATGATTGGATCCAAGTAAGGTTGGATACCAAGAAAGAAAAAGACTTATATGGTTTTGTAGGATGAGCAAAAGCTTCTCAAGAGTACAACATAAAGAAATCTGAAAGTTAGAAAAAGAGTTATCTACATCAATCCATTGACCAAGCAAGCTTCCCTACAAGGACAAAAGGAATTACGGTGATATCTAAACCTTACCCTATACTATCCTTATATGAAATTCATAATAGGGTAATGAATATTTGTCCATCATTGCATTCCTTTAGCAATCAATCATCTATGTCTTTCAAAATGTTTTTCAGATTGCTAAATCGACCAAAAGTGAATTTGTGCACTACCTTATGATTTTATGCTTTTGAAATGCATAACTCTGAAATAAGTTTGATTCACCTTGTTTTGTGAAAATCATACAAACGTTTTTTTTTTTAATATTCATATTTGGTTGCATTCGAACAATGGTTCAAAATTGGAAGTTGATGTTGTATATTGAATATGCTTCGTTTGGTAGAATCTTCCCTATCACTCTTGTTAGCTCCAATTGATGTTTTGATGATAACTAAGATTTAGAATAAGATATACATTGAAGAAAGATAAAGAAAATGTTTTAAACTTAGTCAAAATCACAATCTATCGATGGATAAATTTTCTGTCAGAAAACCTCGAGTCACTTGCTACGCCTCGAGTCAAGTCATTCGAAATACAATAAATCAAATGTCTATTGCCTCGAGTTTCCAGATAATCTACCTCGAGTCAGTCGCCTCGAGTCAAAATGAATGTTGCCTCGAGTCAATTTCTCTTCTGGAACACTTGGTTTGATTAAATCCTAATCAATTTCCTCGAGTCAGTCAGATTATCACCTCGAGGTAATCCTGTCTCTACTTTTCTGACAGTTTGCTATGACTTATGGTTTGGTAAACCATTTCTTGTGCAATTCATATTTTTCGATCATGAATACTTGTTTTCAAATATGTCAGTTTGCTTATGAGATTTCAGATAATCAAGATTGTTTCTATGTTTTGAAAAATACCCATTGATCTAAATTTTGCTCTTCATATTTAACTATGCATTACTGTATAGCTATTTGAAGTCAGACTCTCAATATATATTAGAGCTTTACATTTAATCAATTCCGTAGAATGTCTCAATTGTCTTGAAAAAGCATTGCTGCAGCACAGATAAATGTCAAAATTTGCCACCTATTTCAAAGCGTTGGTTCCTTATCTTTTTGTGACAATGTAGATAAATGGGTCGTGACATCATTTATTCAAAAAGCTTCATGTGCATCATTCACAGTCAAAGCATCATTTCAAAGAGTGGTTCATTCAATGCTTTCCTTTTCGTGTGCATCATTAAATCAAGAAGGATTCTATTTTTGCTCTCCATGTTAACCATACATTTTTATCAATGGCATTCTTTCTACATGAAATCTTTTTACAAATTGTCATTGAGAAATAACATTCTTGACATCTTTTAATTATTACCTTTTTGATTCATTGGATTAAACTTATATGATTGGGTAATATTATGTGAAAAGGAGCAATTCATGTTTTAAATATTTGATCATTTCTTGTAAAACTTTCTGCTACCTTCTTCATATTTGCTTTTGAAACTCTACTGCTAATCTCTAATTTGCTTTATCTTTAAGATTGCAGTATGGTTAATATTTCATTCTGTTTATGCTGCCAATTCTGATTCTGATTGCAATTCCTAAGCTTAAACTCAAATATACCTATAGAATTGTGCCTAATCATGTGTGGACTCAAGAAACATTGGGTACCAAAGACTATATATTTGTTTTGAAGGATCCTTCGTTCTTGCACTAGAAAAATAACAACAAACAGAGGAAGATAAGCTTGTGCTCTCCTGTGAACAACAAGTAAAGGTTGCAGAATCAATCAAGCTATCTGGAAAAGGAACTTCAACAATCCTACACTGAGCTTACAACAAAAATATTGAAGTTCGACATTCTAGTGAATAAAAAGATTATGCAACTCTGTGAATCTCATCCTTATGCATCAAATCTGGAAGATCCTCAGTATTGATCACATCATTCGATAATGGCTAGCCAGAGATGCATTTATGGATTACAAATGATTGATTAAGACTTGAGTAATTACGATATTACTTAAGTGAGGTATTGTATTCTGAGATAATGTGCATATGTCATGCTTGGCTAACTTGATTTCATTCATCTCATTTTATTTCATGAAGTCTTGCCCAAGCACATTCATTCTTAAAAAGACCTCATAACAGTATTGCATATTAATTGTTAATACGTGAGTAGTGGGACAACACTCAAGTATTCAAGTGGAATACTCAAGTACTGTCGGGCTGCCTATTTGATTTAACGCAGCATTTGATAAGTATGATTCATTTGTTGTGCATCTTTTTATAAATGAAAAGGCTTATGTTTGAAAAGCATCATATATGAATTGGCGTCGAGCTTCTTTAGATGTGCTACAACATTTATTCAACTTTTTACCCAAAGATTCCTTAAATGCAATAGCATCAAAAAGCCATCGTATCTACTCATTTTGCCTAATCTTCTCGATCTATATCTATTCTTTTTGCAAAAGCACCAAATTGGCGTATGGACTTGAATTGAAAAAGCATCATTTTTATATACTACTCTTTATCTTCACTTGATCAAGATTTTGAAAACGTCATATCTTGTGTCTATCATTTATTCACTTGTACTTTATTCATTAAACATGGGCATCACACTATTATTTGGTATCATTAAAGGGAGCTTTATATTTTTAAGTTATGCATTCATTAAGGGGGAGCTTCAAATTCTCATGTGTTTTTATATCTTAAAAGCTCATCTCCTATATTTGAAGAAAACCTTTTTTAGCATTCTCATCTGCATTCACTATGCTTTATTAGTTTTGATGATGAGTTTATATCATATTTTCCTTTCATTATCTTAATTTGAAAAATATCATATAGAAAGGAATATTTTGATATCTGATTTCACTAATAATTCTCTCTTGCAAGAAAGTTTACAATTGTGACAGGAGAATTCGGTCTATGCAAAAACTTTCCTTAATACACTACAAGGAGAAACCATTAAATTGAGGAAAGATGCATTGGTGATCAATCATTGAAACTGAGATATGCTCTACATAACTGCTGCTCTGTGAAGAAAAGGCAAAAGATGGAAGCTAAGTACTGACCATGTTCATTTATATGAGATATGCTTCAAGAAGGCGATCTTGTTGTTCCACTCGCATCATACAAGACATTCATGATCCTTGATTGAACACACTTCAGAGGAATTTCATACATCAAGCAGTTGGACTCCACCGATAAACCTACATAAGCATTTCTAATCTTTATCTCTTTATATTCAGTAGATTTTGCACATGATTGGTATTTATATGCTTTAATTGTGAAAGATGCTTTGAAAAATTCTCCAAATTTTCTCAAATTTGTTTTCATAAAAACATTCCAAATTACATCATATCAAGAATGAAAACAATTTTAAATCTGGGAGAGAAAATCAATTCCTTGACTTATTCTAATTTGGTTTCATATTTGTCTCTCTACTAGCATCCCTTCTTTAAACACAACTTTTTACTAATGACAAATAAGGGGGAGAGAATGACAAGAAAAATATGCTATTATTTATTGGTTTTTAGTATTCATACATATTTTTCTTAAAGTATTTGCCATCATCAAAAAGGGGGAGAATGTTGGTTCTATATTAGTTTTGATGATGTCTTATATAGGCGTCATTCTTAAGAGCAAAAGTTGTTTGGTATATTTATCTCCTACATTGACTAACTACTATGTTTAATGTAGATTAGTTCAAGTTGAATTATAGCTCAAGAAGGAGATAAGAGATTTTAGTAAGAAGAAATTGAAGAAAATGTCAAGTTAAGAGATATTGAAGAATTAAATTGTGGAGAATGTTCAAGAGAAGAGGAAAGAAAGAAGACTTGCTAAATGGAATGATAAAATCATTATACAAGTAGATTGATTCTAGAAGTCTCCACGATGATATGGAAGTTGGAACGGCTTAAATCGGAGTTAAAATAAGCAAAATCATGTTTTGGGATGAATTAACTCGAGCCAGAAGCTTACCTCGAGTTAAAATGATTTCTACAGTGTTTTGGGCGCTGGTACAGCTTGCCTCGAGTCAAGAACATCACTACCTCGAGTCAGCACTTTGCTACAGTGATTTTTGCCTCGGAACGAGTTGCCTCGAGTCAAATCACTAATTGCCTCGAGTTAAGGTGTGTTTCAGCAACTCTGGAGCACTCTGTTCCACGTTCAGCTTCGGGCGACCTTTGGTAATTCGACGATATCTCCCAAACCAGAGATCCGATTGAAGTGAAATAAATTTTGTTGGAAACTAGACTTCCAATGCGTCATTTTGATATAAAATTAAAGTCCAAAGGAGGTCAGATTCGATAGCTAAGAATTATTGAAGATGACAGTGACATAACCGTCACACTGCTGATCAAGCTTCAATGTTTTGAGTATATCTCAAAAGCTACAGATCCAATGGAGCTAAAATCTGTGCCATTTGAAATAAGAATCAAAGGGCTTTCCATCAAGACTTGCACCAGACAAAATGGAGTTCGGACCAGGGATTTATGATCTTCTAAAGTTGACACTCGAAATTCTGAAAGCAACAGAGATCAATTGAAGATCAAAGAATTGAGAAGGAGCGAATTAACTCGAGCCGGCAGTGTTACCTCCAGTCTACGTCCAACCAGAGAACTTGAAGATTGGAGAAGTGTTTTTAACTCGAGGCTCCTCAAAAACAACCTCGAGTCTCCAGACTCGAGCCAAGATATCTTGCACCTCGAGTTGAATTGATTAGGAATTAATGATTAATTCATGGTTGCCTCGAGTCAGAGTTTTTATCACCTCGAGCCAAAGCCAAACAGAAAGTATAGAACAATTGAGGGCAGTTTTCACCTCGAGTCAGAGATGATGCCTCGAGTCAGTGGCTGGACATTTTTCACCTCGAGCCAACCTCTCCACCTCGAGTCACCTGAGGAACGTTTTGAAGAATAGAGAGCAGTATTTGACTCGAGCCAACCAATATGCCTCGAGTCAAAATGGAGACAGAGAGTTAGACGAATTGGGAGCAGTTTTTAACTCGAGCCAGAATCTTCACCTCGAGTCAACCATGCAGCAAATAGAAACGTACAGTAAAGCAACAAAGAGGAATTCGAAATGACTCAGAAATGTTAATTTCTACTTGCTATACTTCTCAATGTTATTAATCATGTTTGTTAGCAAGTTTCAGATGATCAATTGAAGGATTAGAAGAAAAACTCAAAATGACAGATTTGTGCTTGAAGATGAACTCTGCATATTTTTCAAATATGACAAAAGACAGAATTCAATGAATTCAATGAGGAGCTTGAAGAAATGAAGTGAATACTCATCTATAATGTTCTTCAATGAATTAGAATGCTCAACTTGTTCATCAGATCCAAATGCTACGATTTGAATATCCCAACGGTAATATTCCAACGGTAATATTTTCCAACGGTCATATACGCCACAACAGTGATATTCAAAAATGGAAGAATTGCTCAATGGTCTTCATTGGCTATAAATTCAAAATGGAGATGACGACGGATGAGAGCTTGCACTGTCGAAATGCTGATATTCTGAATTCAACACTTATCTCATATACTCTCTGTTTCACAATGCTTATATAGTTATCAGTAGAGAGTGTGATGATCGATTATGCACTTCAGTGATTATACATTCACTTCTGTGAGAGAAGATTTATCTGTAAACATTTTATTTGAAAGTTACTCAAGATTGGGTGATCTTGAGTGGGAAACACATTGCATTGATTTTAAATCCTTCGTTTACAGAGTGTGTAATCAAGCGGGTGTATAAATTACAACTTGTAAGGGGGAGTGGAGTCTGAGAGTGAGAGGACCATCCTTCGTTTACAGAGTGTGTAATTGTTCTTGAAAGATAGTGGAATCCCAAGTGTTTTGGGGACTGGACGTAGGTCAACGATTTTGGACCGAACCAGTATAAATCACAGTTTGCATACTCTTCCCTTATCTTTAATATTTCCAGTATATGCGTATTTGAATATCTAACTGTGATTTAGAAATTTCGAAAATATTTTCAAAGTACCTAAAGTTTTATCCAACACCCAATTCACCCCCCCTCTTGGGTGATTTCCCGGTCTTTCAACTTGATCTGTATCATTTAATAGGTTTTTATGTATACCATTTATTTTTGTTGCTTGTGGTAATCCACTTCGTTCCTGCCTCAATTTTTGGGTGTCTTGTCTTTCACCGGCTATAATCATTGCTTAGAAGTTACTTTTCCAACTTGATTTACGGTACACGAAATAAGTTTGTAGAGAGTTTTGTCTTGTCTTATGTGAACGTACTTTTCCAACACCAATTCAAATAGGCCCATATGTGTTGAGGTTTTTGTTCTAAATCTCGGATGTGGTTGTCGGGTTCGTATGATTTGACGATCATATCATTGATGTAACTTCGATGTTCTGACTGAGCTGGTCCTCGAACACTTTGTTCATCATTCTTTGATATGTCGCCCCGACATTCTTTAACCCAAACGGCATGACGTTATAGCAATAATTTTCTCTTTCGGTGATGAAGGTTGTCGCCTCTTGGTCGTCGGGGTGTATTACAATTTGGTTGTAGCCTGAGTAGGCATCCTTGAAGGAGAGGAGCTGGAAACCTGATGAATTATCCACTAGTTGGTCGATGTTGGGCATCGAATACGAATCTTTCGGGCATGCCTTATTGAGATTGGTGTAGTCCGTGCACACCCTCTACTTTCCATTTGGTTTTAGGACCATCACCATGTTGGATAGTCATGTGGTGTATTGTATTTCTAGAATGAACCCTGCTTCTAGTAGTTCGTCGACATGCTTCTCCAAGGCCTGTTGCCTGTCTGGTCTTATTTTTCTCTTTTTCTGTGCCACTGGTGACGACTTTGGCCATATAGCCAATTTATGACAGCAGAAATCTGGGTCAATCCCAGGTATTTCGGTTGGGCTCCAAGCAAAAACATCTCGATTCCTTGTTAAGAATTCCTCCAATCTTATTTTTAAGCCCGGACTCAATGTTCTTCCTATCTTTGTGATTTTTGTTGGCCCATTTCCCATGATCAGATCCTCCAACTCTCTTTCTGATTCTGGACATGGGATCTTCGGTTCTTCTCGTAGGTCCAATTCCACCATATTGACTGGCTGGTTGGGCTCCCCCCTCCTCGGTCCTTCACGCCGGTCTGGCTATTCTGAGCCTGGGGAGGGGATGAGGCTACGCCTTCGCCTTCCCGGACCGTCTCAAAATAGCATTGTCGTGACTCTTTTTGATCTCTTTTGATGGTGAGGACTTTGTTGTTATTACTCACCATTTTTAGCTTCTGATGCTTGGTGGACACGAGCATATCCCACTTGTGGATAGTCGGCCTCCCTAGTATCACATTATATGGGGAAGGGAACTTGGCCACCATAAACCTTACCCGTTCTGACTTGAAACCTTCCTTCGTTCCCAGAGTCAGTCTGAGTTCAATGTATCCCTTGGGAGGGGAGAGTTCCCTGTTAAACCCTACGAGGGTCGTCTTGCACGGCTTCAGGTTTTCTTGATCGAGGTTCATCCTTTTGAATTCTTTAACCCAAACGGCATGACGTTATAGCAATAATTTGCTCTTTCGGTGATGAAGGTTGTCGCCTCTTGGTCGTCGGGGTGCATTGCAATTTGGTTGTAGCCTGAGTAGGCATCCTTGAAGGAGAGGAGCTGGAAACCTGATGAATTATCCACTAGTTGGTCGATGTTGGGCATCGAATACGAAACTTTCGGGCATGCCTTATTGAGATTGGTGTAGTCCGTGCACACCCTCCACTTTCCATTTGGTTTTAGGACCATCACCATGTTGGATAGCCATGTGGTGTATTGTATTTCTAGAATGAACCCTGCTTCTAGTAGTTCGTCGACATGCTTCTCCAAGGCCTGTTGCCTGTCTGGTCTTATTTTTCTCTTTTTTTGTGCCACTAGTGATGACTCTGGCCGTATATCCAATTTATGACAGCAGAAATCTGGGTCAATCCCAGGTATTTCGGTTGGGCTCCAAGCAAAAACATCTCGATTCCTTGTTAAGAATTCCTCCAATCTTATTTTTAAGCCCGGACTCAATGTTCTGCCTATCTTTGTGATTTTTGTTGGCCCATTTCCCATGATCAGATCCTCCAACTCTCTTTCTGATTCTGGACATGGGATCTCGGGTTCTTCTCGTAGGTCCAATTCCACTATATTGACTGGCTGGCTGGGCTCCCCCCTCCTCGGTCCTTCACGCCGGTCTGGCTTTTCTTAGCCTGGGGAGGGGATGAGGCTACGCCTTCGCCTTCCCGGACCGTCTCAAAATAGCATTGCCGTGACTCTTTTTGATCTCTTTTGATGGTGAGGACTTTGTTGTTATTACTCACCATTTTTAGCTTCTGATGCTTGGTGGACACGAGCATATCCCACTTGTGGATAGTCGGCCTCCCTAGTATCACATTATATGGGGAAGGGAACTTGGCTACCATAAACCTTACCCGTTCTGACTTGAAACCTTCCTTCGTTCCCAGAGTCAGTCTGAGGTCAATGTATCCCTTGGAAGGGGAGAGTTCCCCGTTAAACCCTACGAGGGTCATCTTGCACGGCTTCAGGTCTTCTTGATCGAGGTTCCTCCTTTTGAAGGCGTCCCAGATAATAATGTCAGCCGAGCTTCCGGCGTCAACGAAGATTCTTTTAACCCAGCAGTTCACCAGAGTTCCCGTGATGACCAGGCCGTCCTGATGGTCTGGCACCACGTCCTTCATGTCTTCCTTCGTGAAAAGGAGTTGAGGATGTTCTACCTTATCCGGGTCCTCTTTGAACTTGGGGGGATCCCTTACCGAGAGGACTTCCTTCAGATATTTCCTCCGCTGGCTTGCCGTGTCTCCGCCTCCGCCAAAAGCCCCGCTGATCATGTTACAATTGAAATCAGCCTCTGGGAACTCATCTTCCTCATTGGCCAGCCTCCGCCACTTATCGTCTTTCTTCTTCACGGGGGTCGGGCTGTCCTGTCGGTCTCCTTGTTTGCGCTTGTCGCTCTTCCGCCCTTGAGTTTTTATCACATATTGCTGTAATTTACCGTCCCTAACAAACTTCTCAATGGCATCTCGGAGGTCATAGCACTGGTCTGTAGTGTGTCCCGGTCCGTTATGGAAAGCGCAGAAACGGGTTTGGTCTGTACTGGCTCGGTTCCGGAGAGGCCGAGGTCTCTCAATTTTTTGCATCTCGGTCAATGCTACCTCCCACCAGAGCTGGGAGCGCGAGACGTTTAAAGGAGTATATTTGTCGTACCTACCCCTTGTTTCAGATTTTGTATTGGGGGGTTTATTGTCTGAGTTTCTTCCCCGGCGGTCTTATTTGCGGCCCTCGGACTAGTCCTTGTCCCTTGGAGGTGTCCTCCTATCCTGTTCTCTCCGGGGAGCGTTTGCTATACGCATTTGCTCCATTTCCAGATATTTCTTCGATCGGGTTATGAAGTCATTCAGGTTTTTGGCAGGTTCCTTAAAAAATGATTCAGCTAGCTGAGATTCACTATCAAGGCCAGCGTCTAGTAGGTGCACGTTGATGAGCTACTTTCATCGCTAAAGCAATCAATTAAACCAGGACCAACTAATAATGCAATATAGTGGCAACCTAGGTCATTCTCCCAAGGAGCAAGCTGTGGGTTTTTCTTTAGGTTGAATTTAGGTGTTAAAAATGTAAAGGAATGAACCTAACTAAAATGCAAGACACTACTACCTAGATGCAAATAACTAACTAAATGCAAGATGAAAATTGACTCTAAGACCTATATGAAAAGGAGACTAATCTATATGAATTTGAATGCAATTTTTGGGGGGTTTTGATATGAGAGAATAATTAAAATCCTAAGAATAAGATTGATTAAAAGTAAATCAAACAACAAAGATTTAGTTTAGTTATGATGATGAAGGGGACAACTTAGAATTCACATAGAGTTAACTTTCTTAGCCCAAATCAATTAGTTAGACCAAAGGGAGATTAATGAAAATTGGAATTAATGAAATTAATTACCTAATTGAAACATGTGAAACCTTCAAGTTCAATAACACTTATTCCACTAGAAAACTCATAGTGAAATAAGTGGTGGCTAATTAAACTCATTAAAAACCAATCACAGTTAATTTCTAAATAATTTTGGAATCTTGTTTACAATTATCCAATTAAACAACTAGACAATTTATCAATTCAATTAAACAATTAAATCGATAAACCTAATTGACAATTAAATTAATAACGAAAACTCAATTATTAATTCAATTGACAATCCAAAGTTGCAAACAAAAATACAGCAATTGTCTCAAACATAAAAACTTCAAAGTATCAATCCAATCCAATAAAAATAAGTTTACAATCTAAAACTAGATTGTTCTCAGTTAACATAACTTGAAATTCTTTAAAACTAAATTATCTCAAGTCTTGAATTAAAAAGATAAAAGGAACAACACTCCCTTGTGATCTTCAAGTGTAAGTTCCTAGGCTCTAGCTTCCTCCATGCTCCTCCCAAGTTGCCTCCCAAAAGATCTCAAGCTTCCATGACGCTATTTCCTCTTCAAACTCCTCAACAGCCACGGTCATTCGGGAAAATGAGTTGTGAATGAATGATTAACGATTAGTCCGTGGATTTGTTGTGAGTCTGTGCGAATATAAAGGAAGAGTGGAATAGATTGATGGAATAGGTGGAGGTGGGCACACAGCAACTGGTTCTATTGAATGGAATTGGAAAACACTCCCAGCTCTATTCCCAGATTCACGTTTTCGTCCATCCGTCAATCAGCTCCGTCTTTCCTCCGTGTGCGTGAGTGTGCGGCTCTCCAAGAGAGCGTCCATCTTCAATCTAGCGGCTAGGTTACTATTTAACATAAGAGGGGAGAACTTTTAGGTACTAAGTTGAGCCCATTAAAATTTAAGAAGCCCAATAAAATTCCAAAATTAGATTTCTTTCAGCTTTCCTGCAAAAATTTTGCACCAAAGGATATTCTAATATGATAAGATATGATCTATCATATATTTAAAAATATTATTCAATCACAAGATATCAATCAAAATATTTATAATTTAGGCCCAATAATCTCAATTAATTCTGATTTATATTATTTCCTAAAATTGGCTAACAATCCAAATATTATCTAATATATCCAAATTAGCCTAAAATAGTCCCCAAAATAAATGAACAAGGTGGGACAAAATATGTAAAATTAGGGATTTATCACACGTGTACGTCTTCTTTTAGTCCGCGCACTTGTAAGGCCGCGTGCCTAAATCAATCCAGATAACTTTGGAGTGTCTCCCCTGGTCGCTACTTGATTTTGTCCAAAGTGTATTGAGACTTCGGTTGCTCTTTGCTGGTCACAAAATTCAACTCAAATACCTCTGCCAAGTCCTCGAAACGTTGTATCGACTTCACATGTAAGGTATGGAGCCACTTTAGTGCTGCTCCTTTGAGGGTTGCAGCAAAAATTCGGGTGATGACGGGCTCCCAGAGTCTCCTCACGAACATCACTACCTCAAAATTTTTGAGATGGGTTGTCGGGTCTTGGGTTCCATCATACTTTGTTAGGTCGACTAGATCAAAATCGTCCGGGTAAGGTGCGTTGAAAATATCATCTGAGAACGGGCTGTTATTGTGCTGCCCGATGTACATTATCCGTTGTACTCCTGGTGCTAGACGCCAAGGAGGATTATCCCCTCGGTTCTGATCCTTTCCGTCCAAATTCTTGTCAGTGTACCCCGGGCTCTTACCCCAGCCGCGTTCTGATCCATCCATCCACTGGAGATCGCGAGAATCCTCACCACTCTCTCCTTTCCTCGAGTTCTACTATCTTGGCCCTCCTTGGAAGACGCGACCTCCCTCCGCTTTAGGCGTTCTTCCAGTCGTTGCATCTGTAGGGAGGTTCGGTTATCCGAGGTCTCCATTCGTCTCAGTAGTGAGCTCAAAGTGTTCTGCAGACAGAGAATATATGGATTGCCGACTGGGAAGGCTTCCGGGATTGAGTTCTGTGGTCCTTGGTGAATGTCTGTTTCTTTAGGATTTCGCGCTGCCGAGGATGCCGTGTCTGATGGGTCGTCCTCTAAGTGCCCATTATTATGGGCGGGATTGATCGGTTCCTCTAGTTGTTGCTCGTGCCGCGGCGGTGAGTCCTGATCTTCCCCTGCCTATCCATTGTTAAGGACGGGGTCGACCGGATTCTCGGGATGCTGCTCGTGTTGCAGCGGTTGGTCTTGGTTAGGCGGCGGTGCTTCCTCCGCCTGCCTCTGGCTTGTACTTCTTGTATTAACCCTCATTGGTCACGGGGATCGAAATCTACAGTCCCCACGGTCGGGGCCACTGTTCTAGTGTAGAACACAGATGTCCAACCCGATAGGCTGGTGCTTTGATATTGGATGAATGGACTCTTCCTGAATGCCTATGGGGCAAGCATCCAGGATAAAGTAGGATCACTGTACACAACCAGGCTCTTCACCAAGGGGGTGGGGTGTGTGCAGTGTGATTGAATGTAAATAGTTCAGAGATTAGAACGCGTGTACCTTAGGACTTGACCTCAGTATTTATAGAGTGTACCTTAGGTAGGATATTCTGGGCCTCGCGTGATCTCCGGCCCAAGCATCCTAACTGTTATATATATCATATCAGAAGATATTCCTTGATTATGTGTGAGTTAGGATCCTCCTTCCTATTAGATAGGATCGAATATGTCTTATCTCTACTGTTGGGCCTCACTGCTATTGGGCCTTGTACAGATCCGTAACAGTTATTAATAATATATTTTTATTTTTATTGTTTATTTAGTTGGTAAAAAAGGAAAAATGACATAAAAATACTATTTATATTATAAAAATTAAATTTAAAATGTCTACTAAATTAGGGAAAGGATAAATATGTATTCTGGCAAATAGGAATCCGAGATTTTGAAATTTACGTGTTTACAACTTAACTATATGAATCGATAATTTAGATATATAAAGATTGACAACTTGAACTTTCTAAATTGTCACTATTTATATCCAAATAGCCAATTAATTTTTTTAAGTTGTCATTTTATGTATTTAATTTGTCAATACTCAAACTTTAAAATTTTATATTCCTACTTTTTGCTGATAAAGGAGATATTTTGAGTTATTTTAATTCAAATTGTATTAATTTTTCTGTCTTTTTTTCTCCAATTTTTTTTTTCCCGTTTATATGTATTTTGCACTGATTCATTGATCATGGACGCAAATCATCCGAATTACCAATCAGTCCTCTGCCGGATGCAAAACGTAGTCACTAACGTCATCCGCAAATCAGTCGTCGGCCGGATACAAAACGTATTCACTAACGTCAGTCCTCTGCCGGATGCAAGACGTACTCACTAACGTCATCCGCAAATCAGTTACGTCGCACGGTGGTGGTCCCTTCCACGTCGATTCATATTTTTCGGTCATTTTTTTATTAAAAAAAAATTGCCTTCTTTTTTCTTCCCCGTTTATACGTACTTACGTAGTATGTATTTTGAACTGATTCATTGAACATGGACGCAAATCATCCGAATCACCGACCAGGCCTCTGCCGGATGCACCACGTACTCACTCACGTCATCCGCAAATCAGTTACGTCGGACGGTGGTGGACCCGTCGACGTTGATTTTCATTTTTCAGTGTGAATTTCGGTTCTATTTATACCCACTAGAGTTCGTCGTCGATTTTCAAACCATCAAAACGGCAATAACTTTACCGCGAAAAATTATACCAGTAGTTTGTGCAGAAATGGCTCCTGAAGCTGCCGCTGTTCCTCTTCTTACACCTTATAAGATGGGCAATTTCAATCTATCCCATAGGTACGTATTCATACTCTCTACTAACTACTTCCATTATTCTGTTATTCTGTTGTAAACTCATGCGGTTCAACTGTGTTTTAGAAATCCCAGTTGAACAGTGGCTCCGATCATCATGTAAATCTATCTTTGAAATCACAAATTTTGGAATTTGTTCTACTTTTATGCCAGAAATAATATTTCTCATGTCCTTATATTCTATTGTGCAGTATGAAAAATCACTTGCATATATGATTAGTGTTGTGTGCTGGAATATATGGCTCTGGAAAATTGCCCCTGGGATTGGTCATATTTGATTACTATAACTATTAGTTGAACATTCAGTGATTTTTAAGTTGAAATTTGGTTGTCTTTTGCTATACAGAGTCGTTTTGGCTCCACTGACTAGACAGAGATGTTACAACAATATTCCTCAGCCGCATGCTATCTTGTATTACTCTCAACGAACTTCCAAAGGGGGTCTTCTGATAGCTGAAGCTATGGGGGTTTCTGACACTGCTCAAGGGTAATTTGTGCAGTTTTTAATTATTTATTTTAATTGTATCCCCGTTTGCTAGGAATTCTAACAAAGTGTTTTTTTTTTTGCCCTTTTCAATGTAAAGATATTCTCAAACACCGGGTATATGGACAAAAGAGCAAGTGGATGCATGGAAACCCATTGTGGATGCTGTTCATGCTAAAGGTGGTATATTCTTTTGTCAGATTGGGCACGTTGGAAGGGTTTCAAGTTCAGGTATTTCCTTTCTCAGTTTATGTGTCTTTTCATTTGAATGTACTGAGGAGAATTTCGGAATGTTCCAATCTATTATGGCTGAGAATGGCCTAAAATACATTGTATGTCAATTAAATCAACACACTTGTCGCGAATGGTTATGCTGTATACCTTCTACTACCTTCTTCTCTACTACCTGTTGTTTAAGTCTACGGATTTTTATCATAACAAGTGTGGTTTTCAGTTTCAACTATATATTAGTTTCTACTTCCTGAAGGCGAAATTATAAATGCGCCATTACTGCAAAAAATTTGGTAACCAAGAGAAAACCTAATTGATCAAGATATTATGCATGCTCAGTGGCAAAACAGTTCGTGGAGGTATTTTTGGTTAAAGTGTAATGTCTTAAAGGATCTATGCTTCAATACACACACACTTGTTTTCTTTTTTCTCTTTTGTCAAAATATATATACATGTTTTCTATGACCTCAATTAAATCATTTCTAGCAAAGCACTATCCTTGAAGAATCTGCTTACTCCTCCCAATATACAAAATAAATTAAAAAGGTTCAACATCAGAAACTTTCTGATGTCGTGAAAAGATTAATAGGGCTCCCTCGATCAAGGAAAGGATGCTTCAAAAACAATTAAGCTACATTTATTTATGTGCTGGATCTCTTCCTCCAACATGATGAAATATGAATGAGTCATGGGTGATATACTCATATACATAGACAGGATATACATTCGGCTCTTAATATAACTTTTTCATTTTTGGCCAGACGTAGTACAAAGTGTGTTTAATTTACTTTTTTTAATCTATTCAAACTCATACCCTGAAATCTATGTTAATATGCAGCTCCATTCTGCAATGATATTTT
Source organism: Acacia pycnantha (assembly GCA_025563575.1). Lineage (NCBI taxonomy): Eukaryota > Viridiplantae > Streptophyta > Magnoliopsida > Fabales > Fabaceae > Acacia > Acacia pycnantha. The sequence goes on from JAMWYP010000201.1 coordinate 622,587, forward strand.
CTATTGTTTCTTTCTCTATCTCCAATTTCCTAGGACTTGAATAAATCTGATGTGTGTATACCCAGTATTTCTCCATCTTATATTGTTTTTGAACAGGTTATCAACCAAATGGGCAGGCCCCAATATCTTGTACACACAAGGGGCTTGCTCCAGTAACTCGGTCTAATGGAATTGATGACGCACAATTTACACCACCAAGGCGGCTGAGGACAGATGAAATTCCTCAAGTCGTCAATGACTTCAGAGTCGCTGCAAGGAATGCTATTGAAGCTGGTAACTCCACCAACTTTAATGTGACAAGTCAAACCCTCAATGATAATCCATACAAATATTTTGTAGAATGGAAAGTTACTTCAAATAATGTATTTTAAACTTCATGTGTCATTGGACCAATAGAGGTGCAGATTTGAGGTTTTGTTGGTTTGACCATAGTTGAATTAGTTATGATTAAATTAAAATTTTTAATAGAATATATACAGATATTAGATAAAAAAAGTAAAAAAATATTTTTAAATTATTACTGGTTCTTGACCAATTTTTATCAATTTTGACTAGTTTGTGAATTGTTTTAATGGTTACGTAGCAATTTTCACCTAGATTGGTGTTAGAACCATTTTAGACTGAATCAGGATCTCGTTTGTGAGTTCATCAGTTAAACCAGCCAATCTTGTTTGGTTTTAAAAACAATGTTTGCAATTGCGCTATGCCGATATTGTTCCCAATTTGATTTTACAAATTATTCCATCTCTTGTTTTAATGCATCCCTCTAATTCAGAAGCAGGTAATTTTCCCTTCCTATTTGTTGCAGCTGTGAAGCGACCCAGGGGAGAGGGAAAAAGAAAGAAAACTTTAGAGAGAAATCAATTTTACTCCCTACCACCGTTTTACAGCTACATCCAATATTTAATGTCAAACCTAACAATTTACTAACAGCCAGTTAGATTTGGCATTAATATTTTGTTGGATACTGTGACTGTGTGACATAATGGCAATGTTCTTCCACTATAATAAAAATAGAAGGACAATATTGTCTAGGGGGAACCACATTGAAATTTTACTGAATACTATAAGTGGATATAAGCCAAAGTAATATTAGGAGTGTTTTCCTTTTTTTAGAAGTGGCATAACTGTTATGGTGGTATTGGTACTAAATTCCTATCTATATGGTTGACAGTGTAACTGGATGCAACAAGTTTAAGAAGATAATGCTTGTCCAATTGTAGGTTTTGATGGGGTTGAGATTCATGGCGCCCATGGTTACCTTCTTGACCAGTTTATGAAAGATCAGGTTAATGATCGAACAGATAAATATGGTGGCTCACTAGAGAACCGATGTCGATTTCCCATGGAGGTCGTTAAAGCTGTTTCAGATGAGATAGGACCAGAGCGAGTTGGAATTAGATTGTCACCTTTTGCAAACTATTGTGAATCTAGAGATTCGAATCCTGAAGAACTCGGCCTATACATGGTGAATGCTCTGAACAAATATGGTATTCTGTATTGCCACATGGTAGAGCCAAGAATGAAGACTCTTGGAGAAAGAGTTGAGAGCCCTCATAGTCTTGTGCCAATGAGAAAGGCCTTCAATGGCACGTTCATGGTTGCTGGAGGCTATGACCGCAAAGGGAAACAATGCGGTGGCTGAGAATTGGGCAGATCTTGTTGCGTATGGTCGTTGGTTTTTGGCGAATCCGGATTTGCCCAAGAGGTTTGAGCTTGATGCTCCTCTCAACAAGTACAACAGAGAGACATTTTATGATTCTGATCCAGTTGTTGGATATACTGACTACCCATTTCTAGATGGAAGTTTTTAAGTCTCTAATTGCTGAAGGGTGTTTTTGATCAATGCTCTTCTTTAGTGCCTTGTAATTGAACATTCCAATTTCAGTGGGAACTGTTCATATGTAAACAAAAATAATTGGGCAACTGTTATGTAATTGTTTGTGGCCTTCTATTTCTGGATTTATAACCACCAATGGATACAAATATACAATAAGATTCCTTAGTTTGGCTTCCACGTACCCCTAGCTGATTTTTGCCCATACAATTGTCTCTCTACTCTACCATGTTAGATATTTACTGCGTATTTTAGCACATTATAATTTGGAATGCAAAATTTATTGCCTCAAGGTATGTATCTATAAGGACTCAAATATTTGACCAAGTGCAACTCATCTTTAACGGATGTAACTTTTCTTTGGCTGAGTGCATAATATTTTTCATTGTGCGTAAATGTTTTCTATTATTTTGTTCAAAGTTGAAAATAGGTTATTCATAATTGAAGAAGAGTTGCGTTAGCTGAAAATAAGGTACACATGCATCTTTATACAAATTTAAGGTATATTTGGGTAATAAATTTTTCAATGGGGAAATTTTCTTCCAGCAATTTTCCCTTATAATTTGGACAATTCATCTAATTATCCATTTATCATTTTTGAGCTAAAAAAAAAACCATTGGTTAATTTTGTAAGTGAAACAAGGTTAATAATGTGGCTCTCACTTAGCCCACATTTGGATCAATTATGTCACATGTGTCTGAACAAAATTAAAATTAACCAAATTATAGATTAAATAAATAATGCGAAAATTTCATATACCCTGGGCATTGAACCTCATTGAGAAATGATAATAAAAACGAGAGGGAGAAATTCTCTCTCCATCTTACTTTCTCTTCATCTCTCATAAGTCAATCTACACCATTGATTTCATTTAATTTTGGCCATCCATTTGATATTGTTAAAACTCATTTCAAACCCCTTGAAATGCTTTTGACTCCTGCAAAGAACCTCTACTCGAGACGTTCTTCTACAATTTGGCGGGAAAGACAAAGGAGGCAAAGATAAGATCCAAATAACTTTTTTTCTAAAAGATTGCATCTTTTGAATGATTTCATAGCTATTGTCATTTTTTCATAAAAAGATTACATCTGTCTAACATAAACTTGTCTCCTTTCCTTGATTGGCTAATATCTTCATTGCCTAATATGAAATTGGAACAAAAAACATTACCAAAAAAAAAAAAAGGGAGAAAATGCTATATAATGATTCAACAAAATGCATTAGAACTCGTTTAAAACTATGCTCGTGGCATAGTTTTATACTTTACTATAAAATGGCATAGCTTTAATGCCCCCACCTTTTTGTTTTTATTACACCATTCTTTCCACTTCAAATCCCATAAATATCAATACATGGCATAGCTTTATATATTATTCTAAAATGAGCCCTGTGGGCCGTTAAAATTTAATAGTAAAAAAAGAGGAATATGATCAGTATATGTAGAGTTATATCTAAAAAAGGTATTAGTATATATAGAAATATTTTTTTGTTCTGATGATTTTTTTTTTTTAGCTTACTTCTTTAATTCATATTTTTCACATAATTCTATGGTTTGTGTGTTACATGGCATTATTTTGTAGGTTTCAATCTATGGAAGTTGATTTGACTCCTAGATTGGGAAAAGAATTTGATAATCTAGAGGTTAGAATGAATATGCTTATAAAGAGACTTCAGGTTTTTTCTTATTTAGGGTTAAAAATTGGCACCAAATGAATTCGCGAAATGGCGCGAAGGCGCTAAAACATTCATTTTTGGCGCAAAAAAGTTCAAATTAGGCAGCCTAAAATTAGTTTAGGACGTCGTTCTAAATCCTATTTTAGGATGCCACATTTGAGAATATCAGTATTTATTTTACAAGAATGCCACTATGTTCACTTTTAACTTCCTTTTTAAAAATAAGGACGTCTTTTAGGGAAGTAAAAGCCACTAGTGCAGGGATCAAAATGGAGTCTGTGTTTTTTGTCAGGGACCAGAAAGGGTATTTACTCAAACTTTTATGATATGGACCAACCGGGAAATAAACTGAAAAAAAGATACGTACTGGCTTCCATAGAATTTCTGGCAGCAAGTCTGAAGTGATTGATGATTTGATGAATTTCATCTGTTCTTAGCCTTCTTGGAGGTGTATATATATTGTGCAACATCAATACCGTTACTTCGAATTTATGGAGCTGCTCCCTTGTCTGTACAAGATATTGGGGGCTTCCCCATTTAGCTGAAATTCTTTCCAAAATCTCAATTGTAAGTTCAAAAATTACGGACAGGTTAAAAAATATGAGGTAGTAGGGAAGAAAAAGAAGATATTAGGTATACAATATACTACATTCGATCCTTAATACAAAACTTACTTAATTAATTTGGGTGAATTAAAGAAATGAAATAAATTGGTTAGTTTAAACAAATTAGACATGATGATCTCCTTAAAACACTCTTTATGTAACATCATATTATATATCAATTTATAAATTAGATAAATTAGTATAGAGAAAATGATGAATATAAGAGATAAAAGGGATTGAGATCTTATATTTAAACCAAATATAACATATATTATTTATAAATTAAAATAATTTGACTATTCTTATTTATTGATGCCAAATCAATTCCTCTGTACCAATTCTGAAAACAGTTGTTTGCTTAAAACAAAAAACAATTAAACAATTTGTTTGGTATTTTATATTTAGTTAAGCGTTTTTATTAAATAACAGTAATTCTTTAAATGAAAATTAAAAACATAAAACAATATTAACATATTTTTCCAGGTTTCGTTTACCCGGTTTACTTTTTTTGAAAAATCGCAGCCCTTCCCCAACTTTTCTTCTCAGCTCGCGCCATGGCCAGAGAAGAGCTTGAGTATTCTCCAAAGCTCAACCTCGTGTCCGTCGTCCCCTGGCCCTCTGGTCTCAGTACTTAGTGCTCGCGGTCTTCTCCACTTGGAGTTTGTCGTTTTTTTCACCCCGTGGTTGCTGTCTCCAATCTCTCCTCCCTCCCTCCTCGATCCTCAATTGGTGAGTCCTCAGCCTATACCATCTCTCCTTGTCTACTTAATTTAGGGAGTTTTGAACTAAAACTTGATCTGTATCATTTAGTAGGTTTTTATGTCTACCATTTATTGTTGTTGCTTGTGGTAATCCTCGTCCTTCCTGCTTCAATTTCTGGGTGTCCTGCCTTTCACCAGCTACAACCATTGCTTATGTGTGTTGAAGTGTTTGTTGGTGGAATTTTCATTGAATCACAGACAATCTGCAGTTTCTTAGGATCAAAACGAATTAATTTGTGCAATGAAAATACCTTTTTATCCCTTAAACTTGTGTAATTCTTGTTAATCACTTATTTTTAGTTGTTTGAAGGCCTACTTCAACGTAACTTGTTATAGGCCATTGACACTTATTGTTAATTAAATTTTTGTTGTTGTTCGATCACATTCACTGCCAATTTCAACTTGTATAATCATGCATGCTTCTCACCCCGGAGCCATGTTTGTATTTTAAAAGTTAAGGTCATTGAAAACTCTATAAGAACTTATGAATTTGTGGAAACTGAAGTTGTTAATTTATTATGCTATTAATAATATACTTGTAGGGAAAATTATAATAAAGAACCTAAGGAAAAAAAATATTTATTAAGAAGTACCATAAAAATGGTAATTATTTTGAAAGACTGAAAATTAAAACATTAAAATAGAAATATTAAATTGCCCTCAACTAAATTTCTTATATTCTCTCTAATTAAATAAGAATATAGAGTGATTGATGGATAATAAATAATAGAGACAAATCAGAATTTGCTAATTTAGCATCTCTACTATACCGAAATCACCTCCCAGTTACAAAAAAAGAAAAGAAAGTAAATCAATAATAATGGATGATATAACCACCGAAATCGCCTCCCAGTTAACTACATAACACTTGGTTTCTGATGGACTCATATTGGACTTGCTAGGATTAGCATAAGTTTTAGATTTACGGCCATGTACTGGTGATTTCTCTTTACCTTTCAGCCGTGATCTACTATATGAGATGATCTAGGTTTGTTGTTTTGCAAGAATAAGGCTTGCATTTTTCATGCTCATTGCTTTTGCAGGATTTTCATCATTATCCCCTTTCAAGAATGATAATTCTTTACTAGGAAGACACAATTACTGAGGATAAAGCACTTGTAGGGTTTTGAAGATGTCCGAGTTTTCATCCAGAACAACTAATTCTTTTGAACAAACTCTTTCCTCAAATTTCGAAGCAAAATCACATAGCTTGGATGATCAAATCAATATATTGTTTCTGCTTGATAGAAATTCACCTTGTAATTCATGATTTAGGAGCTTGGACGATTAAATACTTTTCTTTTTTTGGTGATTATATCTAGAGTTTTGTTGTTGGAAGACGATTCCAGTGCAGTAGAGACGCTAACTTAACATATTATGATTTGTCTCTATTTGTCATTATCTATCAATCACTCTAGATTCTGATTTAATTAGAGAGAATATAGGAAATCTGACTAAGGGAAATTTAGTTTTTATATTTTAATGTTTTAATTTTTGGTCTTTCAAAATAATGATCATTTTTATGATCTTCTTGATAAATGTTATTTTCCTTAGGTCTTTTATTATAATTTTCCCATATTTTTATTTAGTTGGCAAAAAAGGAAAAATGACATAAAAATATTATTTAAATTATAAAAACTTCAAAATATCCAAAATTAAATATATGAATTAGTAATTTGGGTATAGAGATTGATAACTTGAGCTCCCTAAATTGTCACTATTTATATCCAAATTATTAATTGCTATTTTTAAATTGGTATTTCCTATCCTTAAGTTGTCAATACCAAAACTTTAAAATCTTATATTCCTACTTTTTGCTAATTTAAGAGATATTTTGGGGTTTTTCTAATTAAAAATGGTACTTTTCTGTATTTTAACTCTCTCTCCCTCTCTCTCTATATATATATATATATATGGAAATACAATTCTCATGTCGTAAGAGAAGGGGACCCATATCTTTAAAAAAAGATATGGGTCCCACCATTTCATGTGTGTGTAGGAATCTTTTTCCCTAAAAAAAAAGAAGTGTTTTTCCCCCTCTATATATATAGAGAGAAAAACACTTCTCATGTTATAAAAGAAGTGTGTTCTCATGTCACACACACATGAAATGGTGGGACTCACATATATACATAATTAGAATTATATATATATGTGTGTGTGTGTGTGAGTCTCACCATTTCATATATGTATGAATCTTCTTAACCATATATATATATATACATATATATATATATATATATATATATATATATATATTTTTTTTTTTTTTTTATTTTATTTTTTTTTTTGAACAACTCTTTTTTTCGTTTATATGTATTTTGCACTGATTCATTGAACATGGACGCAAATCATCTGAAGTACCGAACCAGTCCTCTGCCGGCTGCAAAACGTATGCATTAACGTCATCCGCAAATCAGTTGACGTTGATTTTCATTTTTCAGTGTGAATTTCGGTTCTATTCACACCCACTAGAGTTCGTTGTCGATTTTGAAACCATCAGAACGGCAATACCTTTACCGAGAAAAATTATACCCGTATTTTGCACTGATTCATTGAACATGGACCCAAATCATCCGAATTACCGACCAGTCCTCTGCCGGCTGCAAAACGTATGCACTAACGTCATACGCAAATCAGTTACGTCGGACGGTGGTGGTCATGTCGACGTTGATTTTCATTTTTCAGTGTGAATTTCGGTTCTATTTATAGCCACTAGAGTTCGTCGTCGATTTCCAAACCATCGGAACGGCAATAACTTCACCGAGAAAATTTATACCCGTAGTTTTGTGCAGAAATGGCTCCTGATGCTGCCCCTATTCCTCTTCTTACACCTTACAAGATGGGCAATTTCAATCTATCCCATAGGTATTCCTACTCTCTACTAATTACTTCCATTTTTCTGCCGTAAACTCATGCGGTTCAAGTGTCTGTTAGAAATCTCAGTTGAACAGTGGCTTCGATCGTGATGTAAATCTTACTTTGAAATCACAAATTCTGGAAATTGTTCTGCTTTTTTGCCAGAAATAATATTCCTCATGTCCTTATATTCTATTGTGCAGTATGAAAAATCACTTGCATGTATGATTAGTGTTGTGTGCTGGAATATATGGCTCAGGAAAATTACCCCTGGGATTGGTCATATTTGATTACTATAACTATTAGTTGAACATTCAGTGATTCTAAAGTTGAAATTTGGTTGTCTTTTGCTATACAGAGTTGTTTTGGCTCCACTGACTAGAACGAGATCTTACAACAATGTTCCTCAGCCGCATGCTATCTTGCATTACTCTCAGCGAACTTCCAAAGGGGGTCTTCTGATAGCTGAAGCTACTGGGGTTTCTGACACTGCTCAAGGGTAATTTGTGCACTTTTTAATTATTTATTTTAATTTTATCCCCGTTTGCTAGGAATTCTACAAAGTGTTTTTCCCCTTTTCAATGTAAAGATATCCTCAAACACCGGGTATATGGACAAAAGAGCAAGTGGATGCATGGAAACCTATTGTGGATGCTGTTCATGCTAAAGGTGGTATATTCTTTTGTCAGATTTGGCACGTTGGAAGGGTTTCAAATTCAGGTATTTCCTTGCTAAGTTTATTCCCTGCTCTGGAAAAGTGGCTAGAAAATTATGTGTCTTTTCACTTGAATGTACTGAGGAGAATTTCGGAATGTTCCAATCTATAATGGCTGAGAATGGCCTAAAATACATTGCATGTCAATTAAATCAACACACTTGTTGAGAATGGTTATGTTGTATACCTTCTACTGTCTTCTTCTCTACTACCTGTTGTTTGAGTCTATGGATTTTTACCATAACAAGTGCGGTTTTCAGTTTCCACTATATATTAGTTTCTACTTCCAGAATGCAAAATTATAAATGCGCCATTACTGCAAAAAAATTGGTAACCAAGAGCAAACCTGATTGATCAAGATATTATGCACGCTCACAGTAGCAAAACAGTTCGTGGAGATATTGTTGGTTGAAGTGTAATGTCTTAAAGGATCTTTGCTTTAACACACACACACGTTTTCTTTTTTCTTTTTTGTCAAAAGATATATATATATATGTTATCTATGACCTCAATTAAATCATTTCTAGCAAAGCACTATCCTTGAAGAATCTGTTTACTCCTCCCAATATGCAAAATAAATTAAAAGCGTTCAACATCAGAAACTTTTTCTGTTGCGGTTAAAAGCTTAATAGCGCTCCCACGATCAAGGAAAGGATTCTTCAAAAACAATTAAGCTACATTTATTTATGTGCTGGATCTCTTCCTCCAACATGATGAAATATGAATGAGTCATGGATGATATACATAGGCAGGAAATACATTAGGCTTTCTAATCTAACTATTTGCATTTTTTTTCCCAGACGAAGAACAAAGTGTGTTTAATTTACTTATTTTAATCTATTCAAACTCATACCCTTAAATCTATGTTAATATGCAGCTCCATTCGGCAATGATATTTTCTATTGTTTCTTTCTCTATCTCCAATTTCCTAGGACTTGAATAAATCTGATGTATGTATACCCAGTATTTCTCCATCTTATATTGTTTTTGAATAGGATGTCAACCAAATGGGCAGGCCCCAATATCTTGTACAGACAAGGAGTTTGGTCCAGCAACTCGGTCTAATGGAATTGATGACGCACAATTTACACCACCAAGGCGGCTGAGGACAGATGAAATTCCTCAAGTCGTCAATGACTTCAGAATCGCTGCAAGGAATGCTATTGAAGCTGGTAACTCCACTAACTTTAATGTGACAAGTCAAACCCTTCAACGATAACCCATACAAGTATTTTGTAGAATGGAAAGTTACTTCAAATAATGTATTTTAAACTTGATCTGTCATTGGACCAATAGAGGTGCAGATTTGAGGTTTTGTTGGTTTGACCATAGTTGAATTAGTTATGATTAAATTAATATTTTTAATAGAATATATACAAATATTAGATTAAAAAAAGTAATTTTTTTTTTTTAATTCTTACGGGTTCTTGACCAATTTTTATCAATTTTGACTAGTTTGTGAATTGTTTTAATGGTTACATAGCACTTTTCACCTAGATTGGTGTTAGAACCATTTTAAACTGAGTTGAACCAGCCAATCTGGTTTGGTTTTAAAAACAATGTTTGAAAATGAGCTATGCCGATATTGTTCCCAATTTGATTTTACAAATTATTCCATTTCTTGTTTTAATGCATCCCTCTAATTCAGAAGAAGGTAATTTCCCCTTCCTATTTGTTGCAGCTGTGAAGCGACCCAGGGGAGGGGGAAAAATAAAGATAGAAACTTTAGAGAGAAATCAATTTTACCCCCTACCACCTTTTTACATCTACATCCTATATTTAATGTCAAACCTAACAATTTTTTAACAGCGTGTTAGTTTTGGCATTAATATTTTGATGGATACTGTGACATAATGGCAATGTTCTTCTACTATAAAAATAGAAGGACAATATTGTCTAGAGGGAACCACATTGAAATTTTACTGAATACTATAAGTGGATATAAGCCAAAGTAATATTAGAGGCAGTGTGTTCCTTTTTTTAGAAGTGGTATAACAGTTATGGTGGTATTGGTACTAAATTTCTATCTATATGGATGACAATGTAACTGGATGCAACAAGTTTAAGAAGATAATGCTTGTCGAATTGTAGGTTTTGATGGGGTTGAGATTCATGGCGCCCATGGTTACCTTCTTGACCAGTTTATGAAAGACCAGGTTAATGATCGAATAGATGAATATGGCGGATCACTAGAGAAGCGTTGTCGATTTCCCTTGGAGGTCGTTAAAGCTGTTTCAGATGAGATAGGATCAGAGCGAGTTGGAATTAAATTGTCACCTTTTGAAAACTATTTTGAATCTGGAGACTCGAATCCTGAAGAACTCAGCCTATACATGGTGAATGCTCTAAACAGATATGGCACTCTCTATTGCCACATGGTAGAGCCAAGAATGAACACTCTTGGAGAAAGAGTTGAGAGCCCTCATAGTCTTGTGCCAATGAGAAAGGCCTTCAATGGCACGTTCATGGTTACTGGAGGCTATGACCGCAAAGGGGGAAACAATGCAGTGGCTGAGAATCAAGCAGATCTTGTTGCGTATGGTCGTTGGTTTTTGGCGAATCCAGATTTGCCCAAGAGGTTTGAGCTTGATGCTCCTCTCAACAAGTACAACAGAGAGACATTTTATGTTTCTGATCCAGTTGTTGGATATAATGACTACCCATTTCTAGATGGAAGTTTTTAAGTCTCCAATTGCCGAAGGGTGTTTTTGATCAATGATCTTCTTTAGTGCCTTGTATTTGAACATTCCAATTTGAGTGGGTACTGTTCATATGTAAACAAAAATAATTGGGCAACTGTTATGTAATTGTTTGTGTCTATTTCTGGATTTATAACCACCAATGGATACAAATATACAATAAGATTCCTTAGTTTGGCTTCCACTTCTAGCTGATTTTTGCTCATACAATTGTTGTCTCTCTACTCTACCATGTTAGATATTTACTCCGTATTTTAGCACATTCTAATTTGGAATGCAAAATTTATTGCCTCAAGGTATGTATCTAAGGACTCAAATATTTGACCAAGTGCAACTCATCTTTAACAGATGTAACTCTTCTTTGGCTGAGTGCATAATATTTTTCATTGTGTGTAAATGTTTTCTATTATTTTGTACAAAGTTGAAAATAGGTTATTCATAATTGAAGAAGAGTTGTGTCAGCTGAAAATAAGCTGCACATGCATCTTTATACAAATTTAAGGTATATTTGGGTAATAAATTTTGCAATGGGGAAATTTTCTTCCAGCAATTTTCCCTTATAATTTGGACAATTTATCTAATTATCCATTTATCCTTTTTGAGCTAAAAAAAAAAAAACCATTGGTTAATTTTGTAAGTGAAACAAGGTTAATAATGTGGCTCTCACTTAGCCCACATTTCGATCAATTATGTCACATGGGTCTGAACAAAATTAAAATTAAAATCAACCAAATTATAGATTAAATAAATAATGCGAAAATTTCATATACCCCGGCCATTGAACCTCATTGAGAACTGATAATAAAAATGAGGGGGGAGAAATTCTCTCTCCATCTTACTTTCTCCTCATCTCTCATAAGTCAATCTATACCATTGATTTCATTTAATTTTGGTCATCCATTTGATATTGTTAAAACTCATTTCAAACCCCTTGAAATGCTTTTGACTCCTGCAAATAACCTCTACTCAGACGTTCTTCTACAATTTGGCGGGAAAGACAAAGGAGGCAAAGATAAGATCCAAATAACTTTTTTTCTAAAAGATTGCATCTTTTGAATGATTTCATAGCTATTGTCATTTTTTCATAAAAAGATTACATCTGTCTAACATAAACTTGTCTCCTTTCCTTGATTGGCTAATATCTTCATTGCCTAATATGAAATTGGAACAAAAAACATTACCAAAAAAAAAAAAACAAAGGGAGAAAATGCTATATAATGATTCAACAAAATGCATTAGAACTCGTTTAAAACTATGCTCGTGGCATAGTTTTATACTTTACTTCAGATATTTGACGCAAAAAAATAAATAAATTGAACAGTGAGATTAGAAACTTGCTTCGAAGTTGCTAATCTACCTTGCTCCCAAGTTTGTGTATTGCCTGTTGGTTTTTTCTCTAGGGCAATTTTGTCATCCACTTGTCTTAATTCAGATCAGATTGTCAACTGTTTTCTCTGGATACAAACCAGATTGTCAACTTTACTGTCACAATGTTGGAAATGAAGCTGATTTTTGTTTCAACTTACACTAATTGAATGCTTTATCACATCAACTTAATAAAAACATTTCTTTTTTCTTTCAGCTGATTTGGTTTATCCAAATAATTTGATGAATTAAAGGCCCGGGTTCATATAAAGAGTCGCAACATGCTGAGAGAATTATTTCTTCATTTCCAACAAAATTATTGCTTAGACCGAGGTTCAAGGTTTTTATTTTTTTATTTTTTACCAATAATCAAGATAATCTGATCTCTGAACATCCGGGGAGTAGGTTTTTCTAACTGGTATCCTTGACCATAACTGCATTGTGTGTCATTTAATGTGGCCATGTGTGATACATCAATTAAGTAGATTTAAGAGAAAGTGATCCAGTTGTGGCCAACTTCCATTTGATTCTTATTTGATTTTTTCCTTGCTAATCAAAAGGAAGCATTCACTACAAACTAATATTACATCTTTAACCTTTATTTGCATAATGAATGTCATTTTCTTAAGAAAAATGATAAGATGCAGCTTAATTTTAAAATATGCGTAAATTTGGTTGAGAATTTTACGGTGAATCATTATTCTGAATTAATATTATGTAAATTACATATCATAATGGAAGATGGAATTAATATTCATCCATAGAATTCCACCACATTTTTTTATTTCTATATTACAAAACATTGGGGCCCAGACCATTCAACAACAATAATAGAGCTTTCTAATTTTGAATTAAAGTGAATGCATCTGCATATAATTCACCTTCCCCAGATACTTCAGTTCAAAAGAATTAGGAGTTTATGATTTGTTTTCTTATTTTGACTCATCTAACGCTAATGACTTCAAATAAAAAAAGTAAAACTGATAAAATCTTTGAAAAAAGATGATTTATTATAAGTTTTAGAGTATAATGCACATATATTTCTGCATATTTATGTTGAAATTAAACTCAACTTAACATTTTTAGTAGACTTAAACCCACTCCCAATTCACATATTTTTAACAAGTTCCTATACTTTTTATTTCTAAACACACTATGATTCGAAAATGTCTAGCTGATTTGTGAGATTCTAATGAAACTCCGTAGTTAGGTGTACTTAGGTGAGAGTAATATCGGGATGGATGACTCTCTGGGGAGTATTAGAAATTTGAAACCTCTTGATTTAAAGTATGTTGTGTACAAAGAGATATTTAGGAATGTTAATTGATTAGAAGACATTGTTGTATAACATTATTAAGATTTCATTTTTAATATGTACTCTGAATCAATTGAACGATATTATTGTTCATCATTAATGTTTCATTTCTAATATGTAATCATTCATTGGTAGTGATGTTTTCATGTTCCTTAAAGACAATAAAGTTGCTTCACTATAACAAAATATATTTAAGTAACTTCTGAAATACTTTCATCCCGTGCAACGCACGGGAAGTACATGCTCGTTTTTGTAGTAGTGCAATTTCCCTGCATCTCGTTCTCTCTGCCCTATAATCTCTTTTTCCCCCATTCCCCTGGTTCTCGTTCTCTGCCCTCTCTCGTCTCCGATTCTCCGTGCAGCCACGCTCTCTGCCTCGTCCGCCGTCGCACAACCGCCGAACGGCCCTCGCTCGAAAGCTTCATCACACTTTCTATTTTCCAGGTCTGTTCCCAATGTTGTTACTTGTTTCTATACTCCGGTGCAGTTTATGAGCAAGTCTATTGTGGTTTTTGACTGAGGACTATGGTTTTTTTTTATTCGGTTGGTTGGTACTATGCTTCCAGATCCTCCATCGTTGCTTCTCGATTTTGTCTTCCAGCTCCTCCGTTGTTGCTTCCCGATTCTTTCTGAGGTAATTTTCGATCCTACCAGTTTGACAATTTTCTAATTTTATTCTGAGGCGTTTTGTCCTCACTCACATAGTCCCATCTCTTTATTACTGATGAAATTCACAAGTTGATCGACTAATTGTTCTTGATGAGGTTCATATGATGCCCATGAAGAAATTGATCTATGTTGTTGTGATGATTATGAAATTTGGATGTTTTCTTATGTCTCCGAACCCATTAGTTGTATTGCTTCATCGAAATAATTGCAGAAGACAAAAACTGATTCCCAGCATTAATTGAGCAGTGTTCTTCAAGTTATAGCCACACATACAAGTTCGTGATCATTTTTTTGTGTGTGCAGAGATAGGATTCCTCACTCTTTGATTTGTTGTTGTTTATCTCTGCATCATATCTGTTGGACAGCCTAATGTTACATGTTTTCTTGTATGATAAACATTATTGCCATTTGATTTTTTGACTTCCTTGTACTCTAACTTAATATTTTTTAATTCTCAATCTTCATGATTTGTTGTATGAATAAAAGTCTTACACAATCTTCACTTATAGAATTCTTTACCCAGTTTATTAGAAGATGATTGCCTTAGTGTGGGCGAGGTTTCAAGAAGTCCAGCACCTCTCACATTGTGAGGGGAGCTACCTTTACTGAGGTGCTAAAAGGCGAGCACCTTTTGTGCCTTTTCCCTTGTGAGAGAGAAGTGACTTAGGCACCCAACTATATGATCCAGAATGCCAAGGAAAATGAAATCTATAATCACCCAAATTACACCTGCTCTATGATCCAGGTCAGACTAGCTTGGAACGGTATAACACCAGGAGCAAAGAAAAGGGTGCTTCACTTAATAAACCAGTTAATAAGTCACAAACCTAACAGAATCTCAAGCTTCTTGTGCATATTTAGTCAGGACCAAATCAACCTGCATGTTATGCTAAAAAAATAGAATGGGAGGCAAGTTGCTCTAATCTAGTATGTCCCAAATTTCTGAGAAATTGAGAGGAAGCGGAAATTCACTCTTTTGATGAGTTAAAACTCCAAATTATGGAGGAAAACTTCCATTTGTTTAAAGATATTCTTGTCCAAACACATTGCCTCGACTTTTATTTTCAAATTCACTGTTTGCTAGACAATCCATCACCGGATATATATATATCTTCAACATTGGCTCTCTGGGTTGTTGTGCCTTAACTTAAGCGAATTCATTTTAAGAATATTTAATTGAATTAATTGTTTCAATATAATAAAAGAGAACACAACATATCAAGGAATGAAGAATCGAAGAATGCTTTTATAATCGTTCTGATGTAAAGGTTAGTTGATGTAATACCCTAAAAATCCATATCATAATTTAGTAAAATATACCTATTGAAAATAGGTGAATATGAGGTATCAAATATGAGAGGGGATTAATCATAATTTTCTAGGGCAATTTCTGTTGAAATTAGAAGAATTAAAGTGCTAAAATGCCCTAAATGAACTAAGAGTTGTAACACCCCAATTTCTAACAAATATAATAACATAAAATTTCAATGGTTTTTATAAATAATTACTGAATTTCAAGTAAATCCTTCGGAAGTGTTACCGCCGCACTTGTACTGGGACAAGTGCAAGGCTAATTTATTACAATGACATAAGTCCAAAACTTAAATAAATAGTTTTATTCAAAGTAAATAAATAAAAATAAAAATAAAACTAGCCATAAATAATTGAATATTCTTCCTCACTTCTCACTGCTAGCCCCAACTCGAGAACCTGCTTCACTGAAAATCTGCTCCCCCGAAGGATCGTCGCAGCCCATAATACACAAAATCAGCAAAACGCTGGTAATCCCAATAAAAAAAAAAAAAAGATTTAAGTGGCTCGAATACTTTATATAAATCACATAAAATAATCCTATATAATTTACACTAAATATAATTCTTTATTAATTTAGACCCGGGAAGCCCGCCACTGTTTAGTAGGAGGAGAACCATGGTAGACCCGGAAACCCGACTCGCCTACTCCGTGACCCGGAAACCCGACCACCACAATCAATCGATTGGCCATCAAAAATACTTCGTCCTAGTGTGCACACCTCTTCCTAAAGTTGCTACTAACGTCCCGGGAAACCCGATCAGACACCACTTTAGGAAGAACGGATATAATCGGTTCACTTTAACATATCGGGGGCATAAAGCCTGGTTGTGTTCATCACTTTGGGAGGTACCATCCCAAAGCTATCATCCCATGATTTAAATTCTTTCAATCCACACAAAATGTATTTCTCAATATATATAAATATATAAATATTTATATTAAAAAAAAAGACGGTTGTAGGTTTCAGAAGAAGAAAAAACGAAAATGTAAAACAAAAAAAAAAAGAACAAAACGCACCCAGAGCAAACATATAATATAAGTATTATATAATGTATAATAGTATATGTGATTATCAAAAGATAGTATGCCATGAGAGAAAAACAAAACCAAAGCAGACGTAAGCAGACGTGGGCCCTACGCAAGGAATGGATAAAGCTGAAGCAAGGTTTTGAGAATATTGTATGTATATATTCAATGGTTAATCACGCGAATCGAAGCAAAGCAATTACATATATACATCCGTACGGAAATCAAACAACAATTGATTTCTATTAACCTAGGGATTAGGATTACTTATATTATGAATTAACCTAAGCTATATGGGAATTAGGATTACCTATCAAGATCCCTATAAACTTAACCTAAACTATATGGGAATTAGGATTACCTGGTCTCCGTCTTTGCTAGTCTTCTAGAAAACTGCTTTGCCGAGAGCGCGGGAGGAGGAAGCCGTAGCAGAGAAACAGAGTCGAGCGTTTTCTAGGTTTATGTGGCTAAACCTAAGTTTATAATTGGGAGTTAGGGTTTCAACGATGGGCTGGGCTATTTAATTATTGCAATTTAATAAATTAATACTAAAAACATTATTAATTTCTAGATATTTTATATATTATTATTATCTTTTGTTGGAATGTGCCTTTATCACTTAAACCCTAATCTGTTATGTGACCTAATCTAATCAGATCTGATTATGTGATCTTAACTGTTTTATTTGTTTTTTTTTTAATTTCAAATTATTGTGCCTAGATTCTAGGAGAAACTCTAGAAATCAATTTAGATTATTTCTCTCTATATATGTACACATATTAATTATTATTATTATTATTATTATTATTATTATTATTATTACTATTACTATTACTATTACTATTACTATTATTTTAATCAGGGGTATTACAGAGTTATAAAATACTGTGATAAATCCTTAGAGGCAATAAAATAATTATTAAAAATTAGAGAGTATGTTGTCTCTAATTTAGAGAATTTTTGGGATTAATTTCCTTGGAAGATAATGAGGCAAAAATAAATATTATTTTGGGGAACATAAGTGACTCAAATGATTTTAATATTTTACATTGAGCGTAAAATACCAATGTCAGTCCAATAGTTGTGAGATAATAGTTATTTCTAATTAAGAAAATTATCCACAATCAGTAAGTGATTAATTAAATAATTATTGGATAATTATTTAAGCATAAACAAGAAAATATCCAAGGTAAATTATGTAAAACCCTTCAATTAGTGGTTAATGGATAAAATTAGCATAAAATATATTTTCTAATTAATTGGAAAAGATTAAGAAAATAAATGAGATTAAGTGTGTGAAAATCCCTAATCCTAAAAAGTTGTTAATCAAGTGATTAGAGCACTAATTAAACTTGTAAATCAAATTAGATAAATTAAATAATTACTAATGGTCAAGATTTAATCTTGGAAATCAAAATCAAAGGTATAGGATTTATTCTAGTAATTTTAAATGCCTAAATCCTTGTTAATAACTATTGGCCAATGGTAGAATTTTGGGAAAATAAATATAAGATAATTGGAATATTAAAAATTAATTAAAACAGAAAAATAAAATAAAAATAAAGAAAAATAAGTGCTGGCCGAATTTTGATCAAAAAATGGGATAAGATTGAAGCAAAATAATATCATGATATTTTGTAGCAAGTTGCAATATCAAATTAATAAAAAGGAATATTCTATGGAATATTCTGTAAAAAGCAAATAGGATAAATGATCACCGATAGAGATTAAATCCTATCTAGAAAACCATGAACTAAGTTTCTAAGGTCAGAATATATTATAAACAAGTGAATTTTTATCTCGGAGTAGGCTGTTTCCGAAGTCATTTCCGTAACCGGCAGAACGGCTAGAGAATAAGACGAAAAAGGAAAAGGAGCAGTTGAGGAAATGAAAACCAATGGAAAATAAATCATAACTCAATATCTGGGGATGAGTTGATAAACAACTGGACGTTTTATGAATCAGTGAATTTTTGTCCAGAAATTGACGTTACCCGAAGCGATTTCCGTAACCGAAGGCGATTATCCGAAAATCTTCAGCGAAATAGGAGAGCCCTGAATGGGATCAAAAATTTAGTTAACCCAAGTATTTTGAAAGAGGAAGAAGATATCTTCAGGGCTATGTTCCCGGAATTTTGAGATTTTACAGGATTACGCTATTAGGACACCGAACAGGGAACTTTATCGGTAGAAGCTCATAAAGAGCACATGGGTGACATCATTGGCATGACATCATGGCCTTGAATGATGATGTAAGGAGGTGGATTGGAGGGCCAAGATTGTGCCAACTCAATGAAGTGCGATCCGACGGTCAAGAATTCGTCTGACAAATTAAAGCATGAATAGTAACCGGATTTTTGCCTATAAATAGGCCTTCCTTCCCATTTGAATCTTCACACCAAAAACCCACCAAGAAACGAAATTCTTGGAGCAGCAAGGAGGAGGAGGAGTCCGGGGAAATTTGCAGCAAAGCTCTGGGTAATTTCTTCGGTACCGAGTCTTAAGCTTCGGTAGTTCTTTCGGTAGTTAGAGTAGAAATGCTAGTTTGATCTTTAATCTTTCAAGTATGATTAGATATCCTGTTTTAGGGGTAATTAAGGTATTAATTTCGAAAATATATGTGGAGGAAGAGTTATGGCAAAATTTTGGAAGATTATAGTCAAAGTAACGAAGTCTTTGGCGAAATTCACCGATTATGGGCTCAGGGGTAAAATAGTCATTTATGACTAAAATGTCCGTCGTAATGATAGATCCTTAATAAATGCGTTGTTATCTTGATAGGATATCCCTGATTACGTTCTGACCAACTGGCGTATCGTATTCCGACAGAAGTACCGTTTACCGTCAACGAAGGTACGTTCGCGTACTGTAATACTAACTCTGATGTTTATTGTATGCATATATGTGATATGTGTATTGTATGTGGTAGCTGATAGATCTGATGTATGTTTAGGTATGTACGTTCGCGAACTGTAACACTAACTCTGATGTTTATTGTATGCATATATGTGATATGTGTATTGTATGTGGTAGCTGATAGATCTGCTGTATGTTTAGGTATGTACGTTCGCGTACTAGTAACCCTAACTCTGATATTTATGGTATGCATGTATGTACTATGTGTATTGTATGTTTATGTATTGTTGTTATGGTTGCTGGGTATTGGGATACGCTTGCTAGTGGCCTAGGTGCCGCCAGGATACAGTTGTTAGAGGCCTATGTGCTGGTAGGGTTCAAGAGGCCTAGGTGCTGCTAATGTTACGCTACAGGGGCCTATGTGCTGCTAGGATACGCTGTTTGGGAGATGCTTGTGTTATGTGCTCTTATACTGTTGATGTTGTGAGTGTCAGTAGTTCATATGCTGTATATGTAAATATGAGGTTAACCGTAACCTGGGGTCCGATTGCAATGGACCTCAGCTCCTAACATAGCCACAGGGTCGGGAGGACCGAGGACCGAGGAGAGAATGAAGCAGCAAGCTTAGAGATCCGGCTGAAGACTTTCTGTTGTTGTTCTTACTTTTGAAAACTCTTGGTTACTGTACCGCTTCTGTAAATAGCCAATGGGCATTTTGAATATATATATCAGTTACATTCTTGCTCCGATACTCTACTATGATGAAAAAATTTTATACTGCTTTATGAAAATGGGATGTTACAGTTGACTCTTGATTATTATTTTTCTATGTTAAGTTGAAGTTTTCTTTTCTTTTATTGTTTATATTCTTTTGTTTTTTAATGCGTTTAGAACTTTCCTTTAAAAAAATGTTCAGGGGCGCTGCCCTCGAATCCCCGAATCTCACCCCTAATTGTGCACCCACAAACCTAAAATCCTGGGTCCGCCAATGTATATGTATATGTGGGTATGTGCGCGCGCCCCCCTTTGATATCACTTTGCCTTGTAAACACTTTTATATTCATCAACAAATATTTCAATTTGGTTTCCCTCAGTTCAAATAGTCTGGTTATTTAAAAGTGAAGAAAATGCTATGTCACGTTCATTTTCCATGGAAGGAGATATCAAGATCAAATCTGACAGCTTGATTAATTAGATGCTACTTCCTTAAGCGTAAATAAGATTCAGCTAGAAGGGCTGAGATTGTACTTATATAAACTTGTTGAATTATAGCCTGTACAATGTGTTAAAACGAGAGAAGAAAATATATAATTTGAATCATAAATTCATATTATGAAGAGAATATCTTGGCACATATAGCTTATTTATAAAGAAATTTTATTTAACGGGGAGAAATGTAATACCCTAAATATCATATTTATGATAAATATCATAAATTAGGAAACAATACCTATTGAAAATATGTGAATATGTGGTTTCAAAAAGAATGTTAAATTTATCTTATTTTCTAAAGGAAAATTTCTTGAAAATTAGGAAAAATTAATAATGTGTCAGAAATGACCAAAATGCCCTTGTGGAGCATAAAATGACTTAAGGAAATTATGAAAAATCCTTAGAGGCAAAAAAATAATTATTAAAAATTAGAGAGTATGTTGTCTCTAATTAAAAATATCATGATACTTTGAATATTATATTAGTATAAGTTGTGATATTTTGTGAAAAAGCAAATAGGATAAATGACCACGGATAGAAATTAAATCCTATCTAGAAAACCATGAATAAGGTTTCTAAGGTCAGAGTATTTTATAGACAAGTGAATTTTTATCTCGGAGTGGACTGTCTCCAAAGTCATTTCCGAAACCGACGGAACAATAAGAGAATAAGACGAAAAGGACAAAGGAGCAGTTGAGGAAATGAAAACCTATAGAAAATAAATCCTAACTCAATATCTGGGGATGAGTTGATAAGCAACTGGACGTTTTATGAATCAGTGAATTTTTGTCCCGAAGTTGATGATTCCGGAAGTTATTTCCGTAACCGACACGTTTTTCCGTAAATCTTCGGCAGGACCGGAGAAGACCTGAAAGGGATCAAAAATTTAGTTAACCCAGACATTTCTAATGAGTAGGAAAAGAACTTCAAAGTTGTGATTCCGGATTTTTGAGATTTTACAAGATTACGCGATTCGAACACCGAACCGGGACTTTATCGGTAGAAACCTTCTAGAACAATGTAAGGTGGCACCACTTGGCATCATTTTTGTTGACTTTTGGGGCCAAAATTTCGACCAAGGGGCTGCTTGGAGGAGAATTGGCCACCTCCCAAACCCTAATTTCCATGGTTAGAATTGAAAGTGAAGTTTGGAGAAAATTACCTAAGTTTGCCCATTTTTCTTCTATAAATAGCACATCATTCCTCTTCATTCTTCACACCAAAACCACTCTTAGAAATTGTAGAGAGAAGTTAGAGAGAGGAGCTCTGGGGAAAGTTGTAGCGAAGTTCTTCAACGGGTAAGTTCTTCGGTTCTAGTCTTTAGTTCGGTAGTTCCTGAAGTTCTAGGGTAGTTGTTGTTTTGATCTTTAATCTTCCAGTATATTTTAGATATCATGTTTTAGGATTAAATATGATATTTATTTTGGAAAATATGTTGGAGTAGGAGATATGTCAAAATTTTGGAAGATTAGAGTTAAAGTAACGAAGTGCTGGCGAAATTCTACCGATTAGGGGCTCAGGGGTAAAATGGTCATTAATGACTAAAATGTCTGTCGTAATGACTGATTTCTAATAGATGCGATATTATCCTTATAGGATATCCCTGATTACGTTCTGACCCGCTGTCGTACCGCTGTCAAACGTACCGTTTTCCGTCAGAAGTACTGATTACCGTCAACGAAGGTACGTTCGCGTACTGTAACACTAACTCTGATGTTTATTGTATGCATATATGTATATTTCCTGTACTCTGACTGTACTATTGTCTGTCATGCCTGTACTCTGACTGTACTATTGTCTGTCATGCCTGTACTCTGACTGTACTATTGTCTGTCATGCCTATTGTCTGTACTCCGACTGTAGTATTGTTTGTACTCCGAATGTACTATTGTCTGTACTCCGACTGTACTATTGTTTGTCATTCGACTGTATTGTTATTTCCATACATATCTGATATGTATACCTTATGTCTGACCGTAGTAAATGTTGCCTAAAGTCTATGAATGTCTGTCGTGCATATATGATGTATGTAAACATGAGGTTAACTGTTACCTTGGGTTCGATGCATGGACGTCAGCTCTTAACTTAGCTTCAGCGTCGGAAGGACCGAGGACCGAGGATAGAGGCAAGCAGGCCGCATAAAAGACCCCGCTGAAGACTTCTTTCCGTTGTTATGTACTTTTGAAACACTTCTTGTACCGCTGTTTAAACAGCAAGACATGCTACCGTGGGTATTTTTATATATATCAGTTACTCATTCGCTCTGGTGCTCTACTTTTATTATTTGAAATGATGTTTGATGAAAAAAAAAATTTATACTGCTTGTGAAAACGGGATGTTACAATTTTGGTATCAGAGCAGTAGTCCTAACATGAATTTAACGAAGTTATTACGGACAGTTTGGTGCCGAAGGCAATGCTAGTCTATGTGGGTGCGCCAATTAGTCGCCGTGAACTCGGTGAGGCCCCCATGATAGACACTTACCTGGCCATTCTGTTCGGTTAACGGAGTTAGGTTATAAGCCATTTCAAAAATTTGAAGCATATTTTGAAAATGAGCACTGATATAAGCCCAAGGTCGGTATACCACCTCACTTCAGTATACCATTCTGAACCGGTGTACCATCCTGAACCAGTGTACCACCCTCGGTCGGTGCATCACTCTGATAGTTCTGATAACCCTGATATCAGCCTCCGATAATTCTGATAATCCTGATATCATCCTCCGATAGTTCTGATAATCCTGATATCAGCCTCTGATAGTTCTGATAACCCTGATATCAGTCTCTGATAACTCTGATGTCTCTTATAACTCTGATGTCTCTAATAAACCCTGATGTCTCTGATATTTCTGATAACTCTGAGAATTCTGATAACTCTGATAATCGTCAGTTTGTACTGGACGGTAATTCTATCCTAGTAGAGAGCGTATATGTGGAGATAGGCCACGCCGAATGAAACTCCAAGACCAATAAAGATAAGTACATGCAGTATTTGGCTCATGTATAGGAACTTCTGATACGTGTTTCTGTACCCGTTTCTGAGAAGAACGAACCAACGAAATTTCTGAACGAGGGACATGTTGCGGGTGTCTATTCGTTAGTAGTGTAAATATGAAGTGCGATAGAAATTGTGAAATGATCATCGTTGTACTCCTTGTATAACTAACGTTTTCCCTAATAAAGGAAAAAGAACAAGACATGGCGAATCTGAGAGGAGCCGGAGCTCCCAGAGGCCGAGGCAGAGGCCGGGGCAGAGGCCGTGGTGGAGGACGAGGTAGACAACCTCGAGTAAGACCAATATCCGGACCTGAACAAAATGAAATACCAAATCAGCCGGAGCGGAATGAGATACAGGAGATGAGAAGAACACTACAAGAGCAGGGGGCTCTCATAGCTGTACTCCTTGAAGAAAGGCAGGAGAGACAGAGACAATTGCATGATCGGCAAGCTGAGGGAGAACAACATTCTGAAGAAGAAGAAAACGAGCAGAGAGACGAACATGATGAGGAAGCTGAGGGATCAGAAAGGTCCCAGTCACCTCCACGACGAAGGAGAGATAAGCAAAACACACAAGATTGGGTCACCCAGTTTTGCAAGCTCAAGCCACCTGCTTTCCATGGGAAGAACGAATTGGCTGAGGATTGGCTTATGAGCCTAGAAAAGATCTTTGAAGTTATGGAATGCCCAGAGGACCGGAAAGCTCAGCTGGCAATTTACAAACTTGAAGGTGATGCGCACAGATGGTGGAAAAGTGTCGCTACAACGTTGCGGACCCGTTTTTGCCCTGTCACTTGGGAGAGATTCATAGAACAGTTCAATGAATAGTATTTTCCTCCCTCAACACAAGTGATTAAGGAGGAGGAGTTCCTTCATATTCAACAAAGTTCCGAGGAAACCTTTGATAATTACTTTGCCCGATTCACCAATCTGTCTCGATATTCGTCATACCTGGGGAGTAATGACAACCAAAGCTGGAAGGCAAACAGGTTGATCTGCGGGCTGAAGTACGATATCCGAGCAAGGCTGGTATCCTAGCGTTTTCCTGAAATGGCTCAAGCGGTAGAATCTTGTCGGATGACTGAGCGCAACCTGCAGGAGTTACGTAGAACACGGAATCACAATAATAGCCGTACCGATCGTAGCGAGGGCAGCCGTGAAAATTCCTCAAGGAAGAGAGAGGCACCATGGAGTGACTCCCAAGGAGAAAGCAAGAGGCCATTCCGAATCGGGCAAGAAGATAACCCGGGAAAGTCAGGACCGCGATCGTGTCCAAAATGTGGGAGGTATATCATCCTCAAAGTATTGGCTGCGATGGGAAGCTGATATGCTTCAAGTGTCAAAAGCCTGGGCATATCAGTGTGCACTGTCCGGAGAAAGCTGCAGCGTCAAGGCCACAGAACCGAGGCCGAATGTACGCACTAACTGATGCAGAGGACAGAGAACTCCCAGAGATGGTCCAAGGTACTATCTCTAAATAGTGAATTTTCCCTAGGTTGAATCATATGATTACGTGAACTATCACTGTGAAGTGTTCCATGATTCCTTGTTATTACAATCCGACCGCGATCATGTCATTGAGTAGGAGGTATCTTATGTTGCCATGGTGTGTGGGCGCCATGGAAACGTTTGAAGTATCTTGTGTTGCCATGGTGTATGGGAGCCATGGAGACATTTTGGTATTTGTGGTGTTGACCGCGGTGTATGGAAACCATGGGAAACACTATATATCAAAGTACAAAATGACAAGATCTTTGCAGTCGGGCTGGAGTAAATTCTCGATCGAACGACATGGAAGTGATCCGATAGGATAGAGTTCCGAAGTGTATGGTCCGGAGTCTAGTTAGTGAAAAGGCTAGGTGGTATAGCATAAATTTCGAGGACGAAATTTTATTTAACGGGGGGAGAAATGTAATACCCTAAAAATCATATTTATGATAAATATAAAAAATTAGGAAACAATACCTATTGAAAATAGGTGAATATGTGGTTTCAAAAAGAATGTTATATTTATCTTATTTTCTAAAGGAAAATTTCTTGGAAATTAGGAAAAATTAATAATGTGTTAGAAATGACCAAAATGCCCTTGTGGAGCATAAAATGACTTAAGGAAATTATGAAAAATCCTTAGGGGCAATAAAATAATTATTAAAAATTAGAGAGTATGTTGTCTCTAATTAGACAATTTTTGGGATTTATTTCCTAGGAAAATAGTGAGGGAGAAATTAAAAACTATTCCGGGATCATTATTGTCCCTGTGATTATAGATATTTTATGTAAAGCATAAAATACCAATGTAAGTGCAAAATTTGTGAGAAAATGAGTTATTCTAATTAAAAAAATTATCAAAAATTAGTGGGTAATTAATTAAATAATTACTGGCTAATTATTTTGGCTTAAACAGAGGAAAATCCAAAGATAATTAGGTAAAACCCTATAATTAGTGGTTTATGGCTAAAATTAGCATAAAATATATTTTCTAATTAATTGGAAAATATGAAGAAAAATATATGAGATTGAGTAATTTTAAGCCTAAAAACAAGTATGGACCAATGGGGAAATTTTGTAAAAAATTATATAAAATAATTATTAAATAATTATTTTATATAATATTAAATAATTAAATAATTAATTAAAAACGAAAATTAAATAAAAAATGGTCCAGAAGTTATTGACCGAAATTTTGGAACATGAATGGATAAGAATTTGGTTAGAAAATATCATGATACTTTGAATATTATATTAGTATAAGTTGTGATATTTTGTGAAAAAGCAAATAGGATAAATGACCACGGATAGAAATTAAATCCTATCTAGAAAACCATGAATAAGGTTTCTAAGGTCAGAGTATTTTATAGACAAGTGAATTTTTATCTCGGAGTGGGTTGTCTCCGAAGTCATTTCCGAAACCGACGGACAATAAGAGAATAAGACGAAAAGGACAAAGGAGCAATGAGGAAATGAAAACCTATAGAAAATAAATCCTAACTCAATATCCGGGATGATTTGATAAGCAACTGGACTTTTTATGAATCAGTGAATTTTTGTCCCGAAGTTGATGATTCCTAAGTTATTTCCGTAACCGACACGTTTTTCCGTAAATCTTCGGCAGGAACTGGAGAAGACCTGAAAGGGATCAAAAATTTAGTTAACCCAGACATTTCTAATGAGTAGGAAAAGAACTTCAAAGTTGTAATTCCGGATTTTTGAGATTTTACAAGATTACGCGATTCGAACACTGAACCGGAACTTTACCGGTAGAAACCTTCTAGAACAATGTAAGGTGGCACCACTTGGCATCATTTTTGTTGACTTTTGGGGACAAAATTTCGACCAAGGGGCTGCTTGGAGGAGAATTGGCCACCTCCCAATGTAATACCCCAAAAATATGTATCATAATTTGGTAAGATTATACCTATGAAAAGTAGGTGAATATGGGATATCAAATAATAAGATATAATTATCTTATTTTATAAGGAAAATCTCTTGGAAATTAGAGAATTTAAGGGCCAAAGTGCCAATGACCAAAATGCCCCTAAGGGACATAAATATTTAGGAAAATTGTGAAAAATCCTAAAAGTCAATGAAATAATTATTTGAATAAAGAAAGTATGTTATCTCTAATTAGGGTAATTTAATAAATTACAAACTTGGAGAAATTGAATAAAGATATTCAAAAAGTATTGTAATGACTATAATGCCCTCACAAATTCTAAAATACCGCAGAACACATGGAAACAGAAATGTCAGTGTTATAATTATGAGGTAATGGGACATTCTAATTAAGAAA
Organism: Acacia pycnantha; assembly: GCA_025563575.1. Classification (NCBI taxonomy): domain Eukaryota; kingdom Viridiplantae; phylum Streptophyta; class Magnoliopsida; order Fabales; family Fabaceae; genus Acacia; species Acacia pycnantha. Next base: position 650,282 of record JAMWYP010000201.1, read on the forward strand.
ATTATCAACTAATGATAATAAAGTGATTAAGTAATTTCTAGCTAATTACTTAAGTCCGAGCAAAGGAAATTATGAAATAATTATGTAAAATGGTTAAAATTAGTAAAAATATATTTACAAATTAATTGGAAATTTTGGAGAAAAATAGTTGAGTTTAGGTATTTTTAAGCCTAAATACAAGTTTGGACCAATAGGAAAAAGTTATGAAAGATTATGTAAAATAATTATTTAATTATATAATAGTAATTAAATAATTAATAAAAAATAAAATTATATATATATATTATATATATGGCTGCCGACATGATTTAGGGAAGGAAGAAGAAAAAAATAATAATAAAATAGAAGGAGTATAGAAATGAAACACTAATATTATAATATATAATTAAAGTTAGTGAATAGTAAATTAATATTTAGGAAACGGATCCTATCCGGAGATCTAGGAATAGGAATTCCAAAGTCAAGGTAAAATATTGATCGCTGAGTTTTTACCTTTAAGTGACCTCTTCCTAAGTTAATTCCGAGGTCGTTTGTGCATTTTCCTAATAAAACGAAATAGGGAAAAATGCATATAGGTATATTTTTGGATAAGGAGAAAATAAATTCTAACTCAAGATCTAGGCATGAGTTTGAATTTATCTTGACATATTTGGAATCAGTGAATTTTTCTGAAGAAGATGATGTTTCCAGAAAAGCGCCAGAATCGGACCCGACGCACACGTTTTTCGAGGAACTTCAGACCGACGCTTGGAGCCCCATATGGAATCGAAATTTAGGTTAACTTGGACATTTCTAGTAAGTGAGAACATGTCTTCAAGGTTGTAAATCCAGAATTTTGAAATTTCTCCGAAATCACGCGAACCGGTACCGACGGCAAAATGGGTTTTTTTATAACCCAAAATGCCAAACAATGCCTTATCTAAACCCTATAAATACCCCCCCCCCTCCTTCAAAATTCTGCACACCATCTTCTTTGAGCTCCTTGGCCGAAATTCCTAGGGAGAGAAAGAAGAGAGAGAAGTTCAATGGAAGCTCGCCGAAGTCTTCAACTGTAAGTCTTTCGGGCTTTAGTCTTTAGTTTTTAGTTTAGTAGTTAGTAGAATTGTTAGTTAGATTTAGAAAGTAGGTGACAAGATTCCTACAAATGTTTTAGAGCCTTGTTTGCGTTGAAAAATATGCAGAGGTGTAAACATAGTAGGGATCGAGTCGCCGAAAAGTTGTAGTTTTTATAGCTCTTTCACAAGTAGGTGTTATAATGTTAGGATAGCCTTTAAATTTCAAGTATGATTTGGGTATCATATGGGAGGGCTATTTTAGTCATTATTTTCAAGAATCATAATTGCGTCGAAGTTCTGGCGAAATTTCGGGAAGAAAATTTGCTAGAGTAACGAAGTGCTGGCGAAATTCCGCCAATTAGGGGAATAGGGGCAAAATGGTAATTTTTACCTAAAATGCCTGTTATAGTGTCAAATCACTAATGAAAGTGATACTACTCTCGTAGGACGTCAGAAACTCTGATTTGCTGCCGTGACGCTGTCCGACGAGCCGCTGTTGGACGTTTCGCCGTTTTCCGTAAAACGTGCCGTTTCCGGTATCATTGCCGTAATCATAGAAATATCTGTTGAACATAAAGTGTTATATAAGCATGAGGTTAACCGTTACCTGAGATCCGATGAACGTTGGATCTCAGCTCTTACTATAGCATCACATCAAGGTCTGGAGAGAGAGACCATGGACGGAGGGTAAGAGTAAGCAGAGTGAAGACCGAGTAATGATCGCCGATGAAATATAAAGTCATAATCGATAATGTATTAATCTTTATGAACAGCAGTACGCCACCATTATTGTTATAATCGCTACTCAATGTGGCATGGATCTGACTATGTTATTACGGATAGATTGGTGCCGAAGGCAAGGCTAGTCTACGTGGGTGTGCCATAAGTCGCTGCTAACCCGGTGAGGCCCCCATGGTAGACACTTACCTGGCCATTCTGTTCGGTTAACGGAGTTAGATTCTTAAGCCTTTTAAACTCAGAGAATATCTTTGAAAATGAGTACCGATATAACACTAGTGATATGTTCTAGAGATGGACAGAAATGAGGTCCTTTGCATAAAATATTTAGGGCGAGGAAAGCGTACTGATACGTCTGATAATCCTTATATCAACATCTGATAGTCCTGATAACCCTGGTAATGTCACCTACCGACGACAACTTTGATTACCCAGGAGATCATAGATTTTGAAAATCAGTTCCGACACAAATTCTGATAACCTACTCTGATAACTCTGATAGTCGTCGCCAGGCCGAACGATAGTTCTATCCTAGCACAAAGCTTGTAGGTGGAGCTAGGCCACGCCGGACGAAACTCTAAGACCGACGAATAGAAATACATGCGGTATTTGACCAATGTTAAAGATGTCTATCGGAAGAGCCATTACATAATTTCGTATCTTTCTGGAGATTGAACTAGATCCACTCCTCATCACTCTCCTCGAAACCGCTCCTGAGTGGAAAGCACAAACGAGCTCCTAGGAGAAGGACTATCTAAAGTTTTCATATACCATTCATCGTCTCAAGTGGCGGGAAACCCACAAGATCTAGGAAAAAGGAATCGTGAATGACCTACGTAAGATAGATAAGGAATGGGGAAAACATAGTTGTGATGTTAGATCCCTGAGACGTAATATAAAAGCGTATATAACCAAGTAGGGTTTGTACGTATGATGATTATAACATCTTAAGCATATCTTGAGTATATATTCGTTAGGGATATTTCAAATAACCTTGATAAATTCTGAAATCTCTTATCATTCCAATAACTTTATTTACTCTAAAAGCCCGAAAATCCACATCTTTCATTAGTAGGCAAAGAACTTCAACTACCCTGAGAACGGAGGTCTCACACATCAACTCGAACCCGTACAAAACTTTGATTCTCGTGCCCTACCTTGTATCTATGGCTAGAATGCCTTCTCAATCAGAGAACCTATAGGATCGATCATTCTTCCGACGATGACAACCGTGAATATTTGCCGCAGCCTAAGCTATCAAGATGACTCCGAGAATGATTCTTTCTATGAACCAAATCTTCTACAACATGTCCTGGATACAAACAAAGAGTTGATCAGTGTCCTACGAACCGAGTATTTGATGGCAGAGCAACGAAGTGAGACTAGCAGAGGGACGTATTTCCGGTTTCTGGAACAGGTCAAAACGATTCACGCACGGAGAAATAGGTGCCCTTACCAGCTGGATGACTGGGTGAAATCAACTTTATACCTTTTTCCCGAGACCGCTTCGGATGGAGCAGACTAATAAAATCTTAGATGGAGAACGTACAACCAATTTCTACTCTTTCCTAAATCATCTTCAAAGGCTAGTTTTAGACAATATGTAAGCAAGTAGTTATAAATTTAGTTATAAGTTGTAACTACGGATGTTAAAACTAGTTAAATGATATAGTATCTTTTCTATGAACAATGTGTGTTATAGAGGTAATACAAAGCTTGTTCCCTAAAGAATTATTAATCTTAAATAGAAAGACAGATGAAAAATTGGCAAGGAATCGAAGTGCTTGGGGGCCAAGATCAAGATGAAGATGCAGTAGACAACCACTAGTGATGCCAATCCCAAGACAACATCTTGAACACCAAAGTGAGTTGCAAGAGCCGAAGGAACGACCGGTTGAGCAAATAACTCGAATGGACAAACCGATAGAGCAAGAGACTCGGCGGGAAAAGTTGAAGGAGCAAACATCTATGAAAGAAAAGCCGAAAGAGCAGCAGACACTTATTGATACCCTCCTAGCCGAAAGACAAGAAAGGCAGATTGAGAGACAACCGGAAACCCGCCATCCGATGAAATGTAACTTAGAGGAGCTGCATAGATCAAGGAATGCCAGCAGAGAGCAGCATCAAGTCGTTATGGACTTAGGCCTACACGTAAAAGGAAGGCGCCTTGGCTCGAAATCAAGGGAAAAGCAAGAAGGTAGCTCGACTAAACAATGTAACCATTCACAAATGCCAGACTCCAACAAGGTCCAAAATGCGGGAGGTACCATCCCGGTGATAGCCGTATTGGGAGACGGGTTTGTTTCAGTGCCGAAAGCCAGACACATTATAGCAAACTGTACCGAGGAAGCTACAGAGAAACGAATTTGCTACCAATGTCCGGAGTCGGGCACATTATTAAAGACTGTTTGGAGCACGTAAGTCACCACCAAGGTGCTAATAACAATGAGCAACAATACAACTCGGAGGAACGGACCCCAATCATGTTCCAAATGCAAAAGGTACCATCGAGGTACAGATCGCGATGGGAGGAAAATATGTTTCAAGTGTCAACATCCCGGACACTTCAAGAGGAATTGTCCTCTAAGAGCCGCAAGGATAGGATTACAAACCCTAAGTCGAAGTCACCCAGATCGGACAAGCAGATAGCATTGCTCGGAGCGTAAGTCTGAGAATCCTCGAGATGGTTCCGGATACTATCGTTTAGTTAAAACTATTTCAGTAGATATTATGAACCGATCCAAGTTCTAAACCGATCAATTCCTTTCGATGCTTGTACGGATCCTTTTGGGATGCATACGTATATTTCCTTACGTTGTAATAGTAGCTACACCATTGGGTGTAAGCCTTTAGCTTGTAAAGCGTGTTTTGAACCAAGCACGGATATAATATGAATCCTCCTACGACTTCATAGCGTCAACGACATTCTCAATAAGCGTTAAATGAAGAACGGTGACAAAAGAATATATGATTCTCACAAGCAGAGATAGAACTGATGCGGAAACCGAATCTTTATTCAAGCGAATTTCGCGTAACGTGCCAATAAACAAGGCTCAGGAGTAAGAAATTAAATCATTTATGTTGAACAAAGACTGTGAGACAAGTTGAGTGAGAAGTTGATTACCGCACCAAGAAATTGGTTATCCCAAATCCAAATTTTTTTAATGGTACCTGAATTGGGATATGTCTAGTCAGCAAGATGACAAAGGTGATAACTTACCACTCTCAAGTCTCTTAAAGTCAAACCAATTCACACATAACGTAGTAATCAGTATTATCATATTTCTTAAGTAACTATAAAACATATCACGATTGTATCACTACGTATAGGGTATCTTATGTTGCCACGGTGTATGGGAACCATGGAAACATAATATATCAAAATACGACATGATATCCATAAGTATGAGATATATGGTATTATCATGTGTATGGGAACCACTGGGATACAAAGATATCAAAATACGACATGATGAATGTGTAGTACGCGGTATTATGGGTGCCACGGAAACGCTAAAACACTAAAGTACGCGGTGTTATGGGCGCCACTAAGCAATATATATAAAGTACGCGGTGTTTTGACGCCACTAAACGCTCGTATATATCAATTTAAAACATGATAAAAACATTATAAATCAAACCAAAGCAAATTTTCGATCACCGTGAGGAAAGACTCAAGTTTTCGACATTAGTATCAACTACCATAAGTTAAAAGGGGTATAGATCCAAAAACAAATGTTCACTTCCAAAGATCGACGATCTACTCTACTTGTCTAAAATTCCTACATCTTGTCAAAGTTGACTTACGTCCGAAATACCATCAGTGGTGAACCAAAACTAGCAGCGATGTAGAAAATAGGTAGCAATCGGATAGAGAAAACTACCAAGAAGATACTCTACGTAAGAATGTACCGGTATTTCACATGACGATTCGAGGAAACAAAAGCCGCATGGATATGAAAACTTGATCTTGATAAAGGAAATTCCCGTGAAACAGAATTGACGCCTTGAATGGGTAGAAGTGTAAATCACTTATATTGCTCGATAAAATTATCGGAGCAGAGATTTTCGTAGTTGGGATATGATTGATCACGTCTTTTGATAGTTTGTACAAGTCACAAAAGATCGTGAGAATCTTTTGGTGAATGAGATGATCGTACATCCCTAGATGCCGGTATCAAAAGAACACCTCAAAAACGAACAAGTAGTTCGCATCACATGAGATCATTCAAGTATTTGTTGGCAACAAACAAGTCACTATTAGATAACCTTATCCCCAAACCTCGTTTAGACATCCATACGATGTGACAAAATCGTTGCAATGGATTTGAGATAGAGTAGAGATCCGAGGTTAACAGTCCAAGGTTTAAGATAGTACGGAGTTTAGAGGATAAAGTACAAATTTCGAGGACGAAATTTTGTTTAAGGGGGGAAGAAATGTAATACCCCAAAAATATGTATCATAATTTGGTAAGATTATACCTATGAAAAGTAGGTGAATATGGGATATCAAATAATAAGATATAATTATCTTATTTTATAAGGAAAAATCTCTTGGAAATTAGAGAATTTAAGGGCCAAAGTGCCAATGACCAAAATGCCCCTAAGGGACATAAATATTTAGGAAAATTGTGAAAAATCCTAAAAGTCAATGAAATAATTATTTGAATAAAGAAAGTATGTTATCTCTAATTAGGGTAATTTAATAAATTACAAACTTGGAGAAATTGAATAAAGATATTCAAAAAGTATTGTAATGACTATAATGCCCTCACAAATTCTAAAATACTGCAGAACACATGGAAACAGAAATGTCAGTGTTATAATTATGAGGTAATGGGACATTCTAATTAAGAAAATTATCAACTAATGATAATAAAGTGATTAAGTAATTTCTAGCTAATTACTTAAGTCCGAGCAAAGGAAATTATGAAATAATTATGGGAAGCTCAAAAATTAGTGGAAATTGGTTAAAATTAGTAAATATGTATTTACTAATTAATTGGAAATTTTGGAGAAAAATAGTTGAGTTTAGGTATTTTTAAGCCTAAATACAAGTTTGGACCAATAGGAAAAAGTTATGAAAAATTATGTAAAATAATTATTTAATTATATAATAGTAATTAAATAATTAATAAAAAATAAAATTATATATATATATTATATATATGGCTGCCGACATGATTTAGGGAAGGAAGAAAAAAAAAAAATAATAAAATAGAAGGAGTATAGAAATGAAACACTAATATTATAATATATAATTAAAGTTAGTGAATAGTAAATTAATATTTAGGAAACGGATCCTATCCGGAGATCTAGGAATAGGAATTCCAAAGTCAAGGTAAAATATTGATCAGTGAGTTTTTACCTTTAAGTGACCTCTTCCGAAAGTTAATTCCGAGGTCGTTTGTGCATTTTCCTAATAAAACGAAATAGGGAAAATGCATATAGGTATATTTTTGGATAAGGAGAAAATAAATTCTAACTCAAGATCTAGGCATGAGTTTGAATTTATCTTGACATATTTGGAATCAGTGAATTTTTCTGAAGAAGATGATGTTTCCAGAAAAGCGTTTCGTAACCGAACCGTACGCACACGTTTTCGAGGAACTTCAGACCGACAGCTTGGAGCCCCATATGGAATCGAAATTTAGGTTAACTTGGACATTTCTAGTAAGTGAGAACATGTCTTCAAGGTTGTAAATCCAGAATTTTGAAATTTCTCCGAAATCACGCGAATCGGTACCGATCGGCAAAATGGGTTTTTTTATAACCCAAAATGCCAAACAATGCCTTATCTAAACCCTATAAATACCCCCCCTCCTTCAAAATTCTGCACACCATCTTCTTTGAGCTCCTTGGCCGAAATTCCTAGGGAGAGAAAGAAGAGAGAGAAGTTCTGGGCGGAAGCTCGCCGAAGTCTTCAACTGTAAGTCTTTCGGGCTTTAGTCTTTAGTTTTTAGTTTAGTAGTTAGTAGAATTGTTAGTTAGATTTAGAAAGTAGGTGACAAGATTCCTACAAATGTTTTAGAGCCTTGTTTGCGTTGAAAAAATATGCAGAGGTGTAAACATAGTAGGGATCGAGTCGCTGAAAAGTTGTAGTTTTTTAGCTCTTTCACAAGTAGGTGTTATAATGTTAGGATAGCCTTTAAATTTCAAGTATGATTTGGGTATCATATGGGAGGGCTATTTTAGTCATTATTTTCGAAAATCATAATTGCGTCGAAGTTCTGGCAAAATTTCGGGAAGAAAATTTGCTAGAGTAACGAAGTGCTGGCGAAATTCCGCCAACTAGGGGCATAGGGGCAAAATGGTGATTTTTACCTAAAATGCCTAAACGTGCCGTTTCGTCAAAAGTACCGAAGTACCATCAAACGAAGGTACGTTCGCGCGCATCGTAATACTAACTCGATGCTTATAGTTTGCTTATATATGGTACGGATAATTTCATAAGCCATGGGTGGAACTCTGTTCTGGGCCATGCACAGTGACTAAGGTAATAAACTTAGATAATCACTTACAGCTTTACGGGTTATAGTAAATATAATACCGTCATAGTTTTCCTAGCGCTACGGACACGACTGTACATCGTGGCACACAATTAAAGTGCAGACAAATAACTTTGCTTGTAGGGCGCTTGTTATTAAATGATCATGTATCATTGCCGTAATCATAGAAATATCTCGTTGAACATAAAGTGTTATATAAGCATGAGGTTAACCGTTACCCGAGATCCGATGAACGTTGGATCTCGCTCTTACTATAGCATCACATCAAGGTCCTGGAGAGAGAGACCATGGACGGAGGGTAAGAGTAAGCAGAGCGGACATCACACATGAAGATGAAGACCACGTGAAGACCGAGTAATGATCGCCGATGAAATATAAAGTCATAATCAGATAATGTATTAATCTTTATGAACAGGCAGGTACGCCACCATTATTGTTATAATCAGTTACTCAATGTTTTTATTCCGCCGATGCTCTACTCTGATGTTTTAAAAAAAAAATTTGGCTCTGAAATTGGGATGTTACACCCAAGCTCTAATTTCCATGGTTACAATTGAAAGTGAAGTTTGGAGAAAATTACTAAGTTGGCCCATTTTTCTTCTATAAATAGCACATCATTCCTCTTCATTCTTCACACCAAAACCACTCTTAGAAAGTGTAGAGAGAAGTTAGAGAGAGGAGTTTTGGGGAAATTTGTAGCGAAGTTCTTCAACGGGTAAGTTCTTCGGTTCTAATCTTTAGTTCGGTAGTTCTTGAAGTTCTAGGGTAGTTGTTGTTTTGATCTTTAATCTTCCAGTATATTTTAGATATTATGTTTTAGGATTAAATATGATATTTATTTTGGAAAATATGTTGGAGTAGGAGATATGTCAAAATTTTGGAAGATTAGAGTCAAAGTAACGAAGCATGGCGAAATTCCGCCGATTAGGGGCTCAGGGGTAAAATGGTCATTTATGACTAAAATGTCCGTCGTAATGATTGATTTCTAATAGATGCGATATTATCCTTATAGGATATCCCTGATTACGTTCTGACCCGCTGTCGTACCGCTGTCAAACGTACCGTTTTCCGTTTTCCGTCAGAAGTACTGATTACCGTCAACGAAGGTATGTTCGCGTACTATAACACTAACTCTGATGTTTATTGTATGCATATATGTATATTGCCTGTACTCTGACTGTACTATTGTCTGTCATGCCTATTGTCTGTCATGCCTGTACTATTGTCTGTCATGCCTATTGTCTGTACTCCGACTGTACTATTGTCTTTACTCCGAATGTACTATTGTTTGTCATCCGACTGTATTGTTATTGTCATACATATCTGATATGTATACCTTATGTCTGACCGTAGTAAATGTTGCCTAAAGTCTATGAATGTCTGTCGTGCATATATGATGTATATAAACATGAGGTTAACCGTTACCTGGGGTTCGATGCATGGACCTCAGCTCTTAACTTAGCTTCAGGGGCCTCGGAAGGACCGAGGACCGAGGATAGAGGCAAGCAGCCGCATAGAAGACCCTATCAAGACTTCTTTCCATTGTTATGTACTTTTGAAACACTTCTTGTACCACTGTTTAAACAGCAAGACATGCTACCGTGGGTATTTTTATATATATCAGTTACTCAATCGCTCCGGTGCTCTACTCTGATGATTTGAAATGATGTTTGATGAAAAAAAAAAATTTATACTGCTTGTGAAAACGGGATGTTACAATACCAATTCTGAAAACAGTTTTTTTCTTAAAACCAAAAAAAAAACAATTAAAAAAAATGTCTGGTATTTTATTTTTAGCTAAGCATTTTTCTTAAACAACAGTAATTTGTTTTAAAAAATTATAAACACAAAACAATATTAACATATTTTTGTTAATATTTTTCCGTTTTCGTTCACCCGGTTTTCTGTTTTGAAAAATCGCATCCCTTCCTCAACTTTTCTTCTTGGCTCGCGCCATGGCCAAAGAAGAGCTTGAGTAGTCTCCAAAGCTCATCCTCGTGTACATCGACCCCTGGCCCTCTGGTCTTTGTACTTAGTATTTGCCGTCTTCTCCACTTGGTGTTTGTCGTCTTTTTCACCTGTGGTTGCTGACTCCAATCTCTCCTCCCTCCCTCCCTCCTGGGTCCTCAATTGGTGAGTCCTCAGCATATACCCTCTCTCCTTGTCTAATTAATTTAGGGGGTTTTTGAACTAAAACTTGATCTGTAGTATCATTTAGTAGGTTTTTATGTCTACCATTTATTTTTGCTGCTTGTGGTAATCCTCGTGGTTCCTGCTTCAATTTCTGGGTGTCCTGCATTTCACCAGCTACACTTATAGCGTTTATTTGGATTAGCAGTAGAATCTGTTTTTTTTACATGATTTATGGTATATATACTAGCTGACAAGTTTGTAAGATGAGTTTTATCTTAACTTACGTAAATATACTTTTTGAACACTAACTCATATGTGTTGAGGTGTTTGTTGGTGGAATTTTCATTTAATCACAGACAATCTGCAGTTTCTTTAGGATCAAAACGAATTAATTTGTGCAATGAAAAGACCTTTTTATCCCTTAACGTATGTAATTCTTGTTAATCACTTATTTTTTTGGATGCCTATTTCCACGAGAGTGGCTACGGTCCACTGCAGTGGACTGTCCACTTCCCCCAAAAACGTGAAGCTCTGCCATTTTTTTGTTTTTGTTTACCCAAACAGTGAAGCTCTACCCTTTTTTAAAAAAAACATTAGGGTACTGACGGGTACTAAAAAAATGATTCATGATCTTGAAAAATAATTTAGGGTAATGATCGCTATTAAAAATATTTTTAAGGATATCGATGCTAAAAAATACTTCATGATCTTGAAGTATTTTTTCGCACTCGTCCGCATCCTGAAATATCTTTTTAATACCGTCAATACCCTAATTTTTTTTTTAAAAAAACAAGGGTAGCTTCACTGTTTGCATAAAATTAAGGGGGGGGGAGCAAAGCTTCACGTTTTTGGGGGAAGTTGACGGTCTACTGCAGTGGACCACAACCACTCCCTATTTCCAATTGTTATTGGCCATTGACCCTTAGGACCCGTTTGTTACAAAGAAAGTCTAGGGAGGGAAAGGGAAGATCTCAATCTTCCCATGGATTTTGGATATTTGTTAGAAAAAAAGTCCAGTCAGCAACTCACTGGAAGTACTCATCTTCCCTTATTTGAGGGAAGATGCTTTCCATCCGAAAATGGAAGGAAAGCTGTCATCTTCCCAGGAAAGTGGTTTTTTGACAGATTTACCCCTGAAATTCAAATTTGGCGGGAAGTTCGAACTTGGCGGGAAAGTTCAAATTTGGCGAATTTTTTTTTTTTTCACGAGTTCGAACTTAACAGTAATATATTTTTTTAAAATATATTTTAGCAAAAAAATATTTTTCTTTTTTATTTTGAATTAATTTCTTTTGAAGGTAAAATAGACATTTCCTAATTATTTACCAACTACCACCTCTTCATTTTCTTCCTACCAAACAACTCAAGCCATCTTCCCTCATCTTTCAAATCTTCCTTTCCCTCCTCTAAAGTTCATTTCCCTCCCTACCAATTCTTTGTAACAAACGAGTCCTTATTGTTAGTTGATCACATGCCAATTTCCACTTGTATAATCATGCTTCTCACCCCGGAACCATATCTGTATTTTAAAAGTTAAGGTAATTGAAAACCATAAGAACCTATGAATTCGTGGAAACTGAAGTTGTTAATTTTCTTATGTTATTAATTTTTTTTTTTTATTTAATTGGAAAGAAAAGGAAAAATCATATAAAAATACTATTTAAATTATAAAAACTTCAAAATGTACGTCTACTAAATTAGGGAAATGATAAAAATGTAATCTAGTAGAAATCCAAGATTTTGAATTTTGACAATTTAAGTATATGAATTAATAATTTAGGTATAAAGATTGACAACTTAAGTTCCATAAATCGTCATTATATATACCTAAATTGTTAATTAATATTCTTAAGTCTTCATTTCCTATATTTAAATTATCATCATCTCTCATGATTTCTAAATCATGTACATCCAATCAATTTAAAAAATCACAATACTACTTTTATTTTTCTCTCATCTTTACAATCACCAAACCAACTCAAATGGGCTCATGAGAGATATAAGGTGAAAAAAATATGAGGAGAGGATCACACTCCTTCATTGATCACGGACGCAAATCATCCGAACCCAATTAATTACCAGCCAGTCCTCTGCCGGATGCCAGCAAAACGTATTCACTAACGTCATCCGCAAATCAGTTACGTCGGACGGTGGTGGTCCCTTCCACGTCGATTCATTTTTTCGTGTTTTTAATTTAAAATGATATTTTTCTCTCATTCAACTTTTTTTTCGTTTATATATGTATTTTGCACTGATTCATTGAACATGGACGCATATCATGCGAATCACCGACCAGTCCTCTGCCGGATGCAAAACGTACTCACTAACGTCATCCGCAAATTAGTTTCGTCAGCAGTGGTGGTCCTGTCGACTTTGATTTTCATTTTTCAGTGTGAATTTCGGTTCTATTTATACCCACTAGATTTCGTCGTCGATTTTCAAACCATCAAAACGGCAATAACTTTACCAAGAAAGATTATACCTGTAGTTTTGTGCAGAAATGGCTCCTGAAGCTGCCGCTCTTCCTCTTCTTACACCTTACAAGATGGGCAATTTCAATCTATCCCATAGGTATTCATACTCTCTACTAATTACTTCCATTTTTCTACTGTAAACTCATGCGGTTCAAGTGTTTTTTAGAAATCCCAGTTGAACAGTGGCTCCGATCATCATGTAAATCTATCTTTGAAATCACAAATTTTGGATTTTGTTCTACTTTTTTGCCAGAAATAATATTCCTCATGTCCTTATATTCTATTGTGCAGTATGAAAAAAACACTTGCTTATATGTTTAGTGTTGTGTGCTGGAATATATGGCTCAGGAAAATTGCCCTGGGATTGGTCATATTTGATTACTATAACTATTAGTTGAACATTCAGTGATTTTTAAGTTGAAATTTGGTTGTCTTTTGCTATACAGAGTTGTTTTGGCTCCACTGACTAGACAGAGATCTTACAACAATGTTCCTCAGCCGCATGCTATCTTGTATTACTCTCAGCGAACTTCCAAAGGGGGTCTTCTGATAGCTGAAGCTACTGGGGTTTCTGACACTGCTCAAGGGTAATTTGTGCACCTTTTAATTATTTATTTTAATTGTATCCCCGTTTGCTAGGAATTCTAACAAAGTGTTTTTTCCCCCCTTTCAATGTAAAGATATCCCCAAACACCGGGTATATGGACAAAAGAGCAAGTGGATGCATGGAAACCCATTGTGGATGCTGTTCATGCTAAAGGTGGTATATTCTTTTGTCAGATTTGGCATGTTGGAAGGGTTTCAAATTCAGGTATTTTCTTGCTAAGTTTATCCTCTGCTCTGGAAAAGTGGCTAGAAAATTATGTGTCTTTTCACTTGAATGTAATGAGGAGAATTTCGGAATGCTCCAATCTATAATAGCTGAGAATGGCCTAAAATACATTTTATGTCAATTAAATCAACACATTTGTTTGGAATGATTACGTTGTATACCTTCTACTGTCTTCTTCTCTACTACCTGTTGTTTGAGTCTATGGATTTTTACCATAACAAGTGTGGTTTTCAGTTTCCACTATACATTAGTTTCTACTTCCAGAATGCAAAATTATAAATGCGCCATTACTGCAAACAATTTGGTAACCAAGAGAAAACCTGATTGATCAAGTTATTATGCATGCTCAGTAGTGGCAAAAACAGTTCGTGGAGATATTGTTGGTTAAAGTGTAATGTCTTAAAGGATCTTTGCTTTATTACACACACACACACTTGTTTTCTTTTTCTTTTTGTCAAAATATATTTACATGTTTTCTATGACCTCAATTAAATCATTTCTAGCAAAGCACTATCCTTGAAGAATCTGCTTACTCCTCCCAATATGCTAAATAAATTAAAACATTAAAAAGGTTCAACATCAAAAACTTTCTGTTGTGGTGAAAAGCTTAATAGTGCTCCCTCAATCAAGGAAAGGATGCTTCAAAAACAATTAAGCTACATTTATTTATGTGCTGGATCTCTTCCTTCAACATGATAAAATATGAATGAGTCATGGGTGATATACATAGGCAGGAAATACATTAGGCTTTCTAATATAACTTTTTTCATTTTTTTGCCCAGACGTAGAAGAAAATGTGTTTGATTTACATTTTTAATCTATTCAAACTCATACCCTGAAATCTATGTTAATATGCAGCTCCATTCTGCAATGATATTTTCTATTGTTTCTTTCTCTATCTCCAATTTCCTAGGACTTGAATAAATCTGATGTGTGTATACCCAGTATTTCTCCATCTTATATTGTTTTTGAACAGGTTATCAACCAAATGGGCAGGCCCCAATATCTTGTACAGACAAGGGGCTTGCTCCAGTAATTCGGGCTAATGGAATTGATGTCGCACAATTTACACCACCAAGGCGGCTGAGGACAGATGAAATTCCTCAAGTCGTCAATGACTTCAGAGTCGCTGCAAGGAATGCTATTGAAGCTGGTAACTCCACTAACTTTAATGTGATAAGTCAAACCCTTCAACGATAATCCATACAAGTATTTTGTAGGATGGAAAGTTACTTCAAATAATTTGTTTGAAACTGGATCTGTCATTGGACAATTTGAGGTGCAGATTTGAGGTTTTGTTGGTTTGACCATGGTTGAATTAGTTATAATTAAATTAATATTTTTAATAGCATATATACAAATATTTGATAAAAAAAAGTAAAAAAAATATGTTTTAATTCTTAGTGGTTCTTGCCCAATTTTTATCAAATTTGACTTGTTTGTGAATTGTTTTAACGGTTATGTAGCAGTTTTCACCTAGATTGGTGTTGGAACTATTTTAGACTGAATCAGGATCTAGTTTGTGAGTTCATTAGTAGAACTAGCCAATCTTGCTTGGTTTTAAAAACATTGTTTGCAAATGAGCTATGCCGATGTTGTTCCCAATTTGATTTTACAAATTATTCCATTTCTTGTTTTGATGCATCCCTCTAATTCAAAAGCAGGTAATTTTCCCTTCCTATTTGTTGCAGCTATGAAGCCACCCTGGGGAGAGGGGGAAAGAAAGAAACTTTAGATAGAAATCAGTTTTACATCTACATCCAATATTTCATGTCAAACCTAACAATTTATTAACAGCCTGTTAGATTTGGCATTAATATCATGATGGATACTGTGACATAATGGCAATGTTCTTCCACTACAAAAATAGAAGGACAATATTGTCTAGAGGGAACCACATTGAAATTTTACTGAATACTATAAGTGGATATAAGCCAAAGTAATATTAGAGGCAGTGTGTTCCTTTTTTTAGAAGTGGCTTAACAGTTATGGTGGTATTGGTACTAAATTTCTATCTATATGGTTGACAATATAACTGGGTGCGTTAAGTTTAAGCAGATAATGCGTGTCCAATTGTAGGTTTTGATGGGGTTGAGATTCATGGCGCCCATGGTTACCTTCTTGACCAGTTTATGAAAGATCAGGTTAATGATCGAACAGATGAATATGGCGGATCACTAGAGAACCGTTGTCGATTTCCCTTGGAGGTCGTTAAAGCTGTTTCAAATGAGATAGGACCAGAGCGAGTTGGAATTAGATTGTCACCTTTTGCAAACTATTGTGAATCTGGAGACTCGAATCCTGAAGAACTCGGCCTATACATGGCGAATGCTCTGAACAAATATGGTATTCTGTATTGTCACATGGTAGAGCCAAGGATGAAGACTGTTGGAGAAAGAGTTGAGAGCCCTCATAGTCTTGTGCCAATGAGAAAGGCCTTCAATGGCACGTTCATGGTTGCTGGAGGCTATGACCGCAAAGAGGGAAACAATGCAGTGGCTGAGAACCGGGCAGATCTTGTCGCGTATGGTCGTTGGTTTTTGGCGAATCCGGATTTACCCAAGAGGTTTGAGCTTGATGCTCCTCTCAACAAGTACAACAGAGAGACATTTTATGTTTCTGATCCAGTTGTTGGATATATTGACTACCCATTTCTAGATGGAAGTTTTTAAAACTCCAATTGCTGAAGGGCGTTTTTGATCAATGCTCTTCTTTAGTGCCTTGTATTTGAACATTCCAATTTCAGTGGAAATTGTTCATATGTAAACAAAAATCTTTGACTTTTATTCCTCTAGCAGAAAATAATGCTCCCAGGATCATGTGATTCTTGTACTATCAACGTCATAATGCCCGTTCCAACTACTCGGCGTTGAGTGACGTTGATAGTACAAGAATCACATGATCCTGGGAGCATTATTTTCTGCTAGAGGAATAAAAGTCAAAGATTTCTTTGCACAACAAAAATTTAAATTTTATATTCATCATATTCTATTATTTATATGATAGAATTTCCGAGCAAAAAAAAAAAATTATATGAAAGAAAAAGAAGACATTTTTATCTTATTCACAAGTCATGCGATTAAACTTGGAAAAATTCAAAAAAAAAAAAAAATACCACTTGAATTTTAAAATGTCAAATAGGTGATTTCTTAGTAAAACGAGTTGTCAATTGCCTTATTGTTGTTGTTAACAGTATTTCGAAGTTCAAGTAGTATTTTTCTGTAATTTTCCCATTAAATTTTTATATGAATGTATAACCCTTAATTTATTAAGTATACTTGATGCTTCTTCTTTTTTGTTAGACACAAGTATACTCTTATTAGAGGCAATCATGTTCGAGACATTATTAGAAATTAAATGTGGGCACATCTCCTAATGAAAATTCAAACAATAGTTCACCAAATTCTAAGGGACTAACCTCTTCCATTAGACCCAACTGCAACTCTGTTAGTTGTATCCTTTATCTCTAATTTATCTATTATATATTAAAAAAGATACAATTAAAAAATTGTTAAATTTTAAAACAGATTTAAAGAGACTTAAGGTTTGATTTTATTTTGGGGGAAACATGTTAGAAGTGATGTATAAATAGGATTAGATGTGTAATTAAGCTTTTAAAAAAATTTCATTGTCAAAATATAGGAAAATAAATATTAAATTTAAAAATTTACTTAGTTATAAAAAATAAAAAAATTAATTTGATACTAACTTTTTACGAAATTTTTAATTACCATTCTCCCTCGCCAACATGATTTTAAAAATCAATTCAGAGTTCAAATCGGAACCGGAAAACTGGCCATGTTTTCTAGTCTGATTCAATGCCTAACCGGGAAAAAATCAGACCGGCGATAACCTCCCTAAATTGGCAAAACTCGGTCATGACCCGGGTCATGCTGGTTGTTTGTTTGAAACTCCAAAGCAGCGTAGAAGGATCGAAGAACATAGATTCAGATCAACAGGAAGGCTGAAGAAGAAGAAGAAGAAGAAGAATAGAGAGAAAAGGAAGAGGACACTTGAGACTGATGAGGGCATGTATTTTCTTGTTTTCTCACATCACTTGTCGCCGATAATGGCAATTAAGGTTCATGAAGGAGTCTACCGAAGGCGAGTCTTGAAACTCCTCCATAGACTCTATCTGAAAGCATATGTTAACTGGAGGGAGAACTCAAGGAAGAAGAGAGAGAGCGGTACTCTTTATTTTCTCGAATTGGATTTCTCTCTTTATCTTTTTCTCATCATCCCTCATAATCTATAAATCATATACGTCCAATCAATATAATACTACTTTAATTTTTCTCTCATCTTTTCAATCAACAACCCAGATGGGCTGATGAGGGAAGAGGATAAAAATGGCCAAGGAGAGAATCTCCTTCCTATTTTCTCATATTAGATACTCCCTCTAGTCCTAATTATAAGACCTAGTTGACTTTTTTGGTGAAATTAAGGAAGCTAATTAAATTACTTTAGAATTTTTTTTTTCAAACTAATTAGTTTAACTAATATATAATCTAAGGATACACAACATATGAAATGATTAAGTAACTTATTTAACTTCCTTAATCTCTCCAAAGAAAGTCAATTAGGTTTTATAATTAGGACAGGAGGTAGTCACTTAAAAGTAAAACTCATTTTAAATGTGATGCCAATGGGAACCAGTTTCCCTGCCTGTGCTTTGGACAAGCCGGGAGAGCTTGTCTCATCTGGACCATCCAGATGAGATCTGGACGGTCCAGATTTCATATTTATTATTTGATGATTTTTAAATTAAAAAATCATTTTTTGAAAAAATATTAGTTGAAAGATTATCTTAATTTTAGATTCTCTACCTATTAAAATAATTTTTTTTTTTAAAAAAAATCTGGACCGTCCAGATCTCATCTGGACCGTCCAGATCTCATCTGGACCGTCCAGATGAGACAAGCTCTCTCTGCCTGTCCTTTGGACAGGGAAACTGGTTCCGATGCCAATGGCACCCGCCTTTAAAGGGAACAACTTCTCTCCTTTTTCCATTTCATTGGCTGTCATCCGATGCCTTCCCTCGTCCAATCAAAGCCTTTCACCTGTACTTAAAGATGAGAGAAATAAGAAAAAAGTGTTGAAAAATATTTTAGGGTACTTAGTGTTACGGACCTAGTCTAGGCCCATTATCTCACTGGCTAGTACAGGGGGCAACCCACTATCCGTGGGACCCAGCCATGACCTTGGACATGCACACACGATCTCGGACACGCACAACACGATCCCAGGACATGTACGGTGGCGCCCAAGGAACTAACTAACCTGTAGACTCTATATATACGAGAGGAGGGAGACGGCGCTGTGTACACAATCTCTTAGCCTTGACTAATCTACATTCAAATACACGGCACACACAAGACCCCTTAGGCGAAACGCCCGCTTGTGTACCGTGATCATACCTTCTCCGAACGCTTGTCCTATAAGCATACGGGAGGAGCACACGATCCTATATCAATCTCCGACCTTCAATAGGTCGGACATCCGAGTTCCCGAACTGCAATGCTGGCGCCGACCGTGGGGATCAATAAACTTCAATTCCCGTGACCATGAGGATAAGCACTCGTGCTTCGTGCCAAAGACAATCGGAGGCGGATCAAGCGGGGACAACCACAACCACCGCATCAACCACCCCGTAACGAGCAGCCGATTAACCAGTACGATGGAGACCATCAGAAGGAGAAGATCGGCTATCTCAGCTTAAGACCCTTTGATTCCCAACAATGAACGACATCAAGAGGACAACCCGTCCGACACGGAGTCCTCGGCCCACGAAACCAAGACCGTGGACCACTGAATTCCACTCGGGAGGCGGCCGGACATCCCACATGCCGAGCCGGACTTTCGATCTCTTCTGCCGGATGCTTGCGATAATGAGACGGGTGGACAACATAGACAAGCGCCATACCCTTCACTATCAGCGAGCGGAAGAGCGGGAGAAAAGACGGACCCACACCCTTTCCAGCGAGGACTGGGAAGATAAAACTTGGAGAGAGGACGACGATGACGAGAGCTCGGCTCATCGCACTGACAGGCAGAAGGAGGAAACCGTCAACAGCAGGAGGGCCAATAGGAGGAACCTAAACCGAGATGAAGAAGGTCGGCCTCAGGCGAGGAACCATCGAGGTGACAGGACGATTCCTCCAAGTGGGTTCCAGCGACGGAGATATGTCACCAAATGCACAATAGCTTTTTCTCAAAGGAGATCCAGAACGCCCGATTCCCCGAAAAGCTGAATTTGGGTGAGTTGACAAAGTACGACGGCACACAAGACCCGACGAATCATTTAGAAGACTTTGACGTTCACATGTCGGTTAGAGGTCTCAAGGAACCAATCGTGCCGCGAATCTTCGCCGCGACGTTAAAAGGGCCGGCGTTGAAATGGCTCCACACTCTTCCTTTTGGGTCGATCCACAATTTTGAAGACCTGTCCAAAATCAGCAATGCGGCGGGAGAGCTGCTCCAAAGTTACCTTGACCGCTTCAATCATGCGGTACTACAAAGCGCGGACTCAACGAGGAGGTACACGTTCACTTATTGGTGGATGGCCTTGATAAAGAGTCCCGCCCGCGTAATCTTTCTTAAAGGAGCGGCAAAAATCTCAACGACTTCATAACCCGCTCAAAGAAATACTTGGACGTCGAGCAGATGCGAATGGAAAACAATCCCATTTCGAGGCCGGACCAAGATAGAACCTCCTCCCGTGAGGTCAAGACTTCTCCGATAATGTAAATAGGATTCCCGCAGAGGGGGAACGAAAACAAGAGCCGGGTGGCAAGTCCGATCGGCGGAGCAAGTAAGAGAAATATTCAGCCTTGACGGTGCCTCGGTCCCAAGTATGGAAGGAAGTGTCAAGAACCGAGATGAAGAAGGTCGATCGACTCGTCTGGTCCTACCGAAGATCCGGGTAGACCAATCTAAATATTGCTCGCTCCATGATGGTCGGGTCATACAACCGATGAATGTTACGAGCCCGTGATGCAATCGAACGATTTGTTCGAAGGCAAACTTCAACAAGTATGTCATAGAGCATCAAGGAAAAGGTGGTAAACAAAAGACCAAGAACCGCAGCAGACCCCGAAAGTTCAAAAAGGTGAAGATAAGCGCAAGGCCCCGAAGTCGATGACGAATCCGTAAGCTGAATTCGACCGTAACGTAACCAGCGGAGCAATGGGCGGAGGCGGAGATACTATGAGCCAGCGAAGGAAATACCTTCGAGAAGTCCTATCCGTCAGAGACCGACCAAAATTTAAGGAACATCACACTGAGGTAGCACGATCGCCTTTGTTTTTCACAAGTGACGACCTCAGGGACGTTGTCCTGCCATCAAGATGGGCTAGTGATAACCGGATGGGCCGTCAACCGCCGAGTCGGGCGGATATTTGTGGATGCCGAGCTCGGCCGACATACTAAGTTGGGAGGCGTTTAAAAGAATGAGCTCGACCGGGACGACTTAAAGCCTTGCAAGACAACCTCATCGGGTTTAACGGAGAACAATCGCGTCCGAAGGGGTTTATCGACCTCCGGCTCACCCTCGGAGTCAAAAACGCCTTCAAGTCCGAAAGATTGCGGTTCATAGTGGCCGACTTCGTTTCACCCTACAACATAATCTTGGGAAGGCCAACCATTCACAAGTGGGACATGCTGGTATCTACTAAGCATCAAAAACTCAAGGTGATAGGCAACCAAGGAACCGTGGTCACGGTGAACGGCGATCAAAAAGAGTCTCGACAGTGCTACTTCAAACCGTCGACTGGGAGGGCGGATCTTCGTCCCAGCCCCCAAGAAGCAGCTATCCGGACCGTTCGGACCGGGATTCACCAGACGACGAAGTTAATACTGTGGAGTTAGACATCCGCGACGAGGAGGTACGCCTAGAGCCGGCAGGAGACCTGGAAGATCTGGTGGTAGGCGATCCTCTCCAGACCACTAAGATCGGCAAACACCTATCTCCCAAACTTAAAAGCAGTTTGGTGGAGTTCTGAAGGAAAACCGGATATCTTCGCTTGGAATTCATCTCGTGTACCGGGATAGATCCGAAGTTTTGTTGTCACAAACTAGAAGTTTATCCGGCTCAATCCTCGTGTCGCAGAAAGAGGAACCACGGACCGAAAAAAGGAAAGCATTGAGATTCACATCCAAGAATTGCTTGAAGCCGGATTCATTCGGGAAATTCAAGATACAACCCGGTTATCAAATGTGGTGATGGTAAAAAGCCAAACGGGAAGTGGAGAGTTTGTACAGATTATAAGAACTTGAACAAAGCGTGCCCAAAGGACTCCTACCCAATGCCAAACATCGACCAACGGTGGACAACGCCTCAGATTCCAGCTCCTATCCTTTATGGACGCATATTCGGATATAATCGAGATAGCGATGTACCCAGAGGATCAGAAAAGACGGCCTTCATTACGAAAGAGCTAATTATTGCTACAATGTCATGCCCTTTGGATTGAAGAATGCCGGAGCTACATATCAAAGGATGATGAATAAGGTCTTTGCGGCACCAGACGGCCGCAATGTGGAAGTGTATATAGATGACATGATCACAAAACTTTGGACCAAAGAACGTCATATACAAGACCTCGGAGCAGACATTTGCTAAACTCGAACCTACGTAATCCGATCGAACCCGCCAAGTGTGCTTTTGGCGTCCCCGCAGAAAATTCCTGGGTTTCATGCCGACTAACCGAGGCATTGAGGCCAACCCGACAAATGTAGGGCGGTGATGGAGATGAAGGCTCCGAGTAATAAAAGAAGTCCAAGCAGCTTAACCTAAGGTTGGCCGCCTAACTGTGTTTTTGCCAAAGTCACAGAGAAGGCTTTGCCCATGTTCGAGCTCTTAAAGAAGGAGGCATCGGTGGAGTGGAATTCAAAGTGCGATGACGCATTTGAAGAGATAAAGCAATGTCTAGCCAATCCTCCAGTCCTCTCAAAACCCCAACCTGGCGAGAATCTTTTCCTTTACTTATCCGTTGGCGAGGAGGCCGTCAGCGCGGCCTTAGTAAGAGAGGCGGAACACTGACAAATTCCTGTATATTTTGTCGCAGAACCCCGCAGAATGCCGAGGTCCGATACCAAAAGCCGGAGAAAGTGGCATTCGCTCCGCTTATTGCGGCCCGTCGATTAAGACCTTATTTCCGTGGTCACCATATCGTTGTTAGAACAAGCCACCAATTCGAAAAGTCTTACATAAGCCGGACTTAGCGGGAGGATGACTAATTGGGCGATAGAACCTGTCCGAGTTCGACATCACCTATGAAGCTCGCCATGCAATCAAGTCACGTGCGTTGGCCGACTTCATCGAGAGCTCACCCCGCTACTAGGACGATGATACGATGGCGGGCGAATGGAAGGTGTATGTCGACGGATCGTCGAACACGAAAGGAAGTGGAGCCGAGTCATCATTGAGAATCCGAGAGGGGTTACAATTGAGCATTCGTTGCATCTTAATTTCCCAACTTCGAACAATCAAGCGAATACGAGGCCTTGATAGCCGGGCTTTTCAAGCCAAGGAAAATGGGGCCACAAGAGTTAAGGTTTTCACCGACTCCCAACTTGTGGCGGCTCGGATCGAGGGTACGTATCGTGCTAAAGGCCCACTAATGGCCAAGTATCTCCTAAAAGCCAAGGACTTAATGTCAGACTTCGATGAAGCAACCGTTACCCATATCCCTCGAGGAGAAAACGCAAGAGCCGACATTTTGTCAAAATTGGCAAGCACTAAGCAGGCTGGTTGTCACCGTACGGTTGTCCAGCAAAATCTCAAAGATCCGGTGTGCATGATGGCTATTTCGGTTGAATCTGACTGGAAAAAGCCAATAGAAGACTATCTTGAACGTGGACTCATCCAGACGATGCAATGGAGGCCAAAATGTTGGTTCGAGAAGCGGCCAAGTATACAATGGTGGAGGATCAACTCTACCGAAAGGGATTACATTCTCCCATGCTAAGGTGTTTGAACCCAAATGAAGCCGGGTATGTCCTGGCCGAGGTGCATGGAGGGCCAACGGTCAGCATATGGGGGCTAAGGCCTTGCCAGAAAACCCTTCGAGCGGGTTATTACCGCCAACATTGGAGGCGGATTCAAAGACCCTTGTAAGACAAAGGCGATAGTTGTCGAAACATGCCGAGTTATTTGGCGCCCCTGTACCGAGCTTCATTCCATCACGACCCCTTGGCCATTTTACAAATGGGGCATGGACATTCTGGGGCCATTCAAGACAGCACCCGGGCAACTACCTGGTTAGTTAGTTCCTTGGCTGCCACACCGTACATGTCCTGGGATCGTGCTGTGCGTGTCCGAGATCGTGTGTGCATATCCAAGGTCATGGCTGGGTCCCACGGATAGTGGGTTGCCCCCTGTACTAGCCAGTGAGATAATGGGCCTAGACTAGGTCCGTAACATATATATATATATATGGGGAAATGATATGTCAAGTGACTAGAGGTAACATTTTGTCCAGTGAGGTTTATACGGTGCCGTTTTGTCCCTAAGTCACTAAAAAATAAACGCGCCATAATAATCAAGCCAAGAACGTCCAAACACTATACATTACACCTTTGGATGCGAAAAAATGGACAAAACACCGGTGAAGTTGCCGGAAATGTCACCTCCTGAACCTTTCGGTCCTTAACTAATTCTCTGAAATTTGATCTGCCATTACCTTCCAGTACCTCCTGCATCATCTGAGAGTCGCAAGTGAATGGCTCCGTCTTCAGCTCCGGGTCATGGCCTCAAACAAAAGGTGTTCACTTACCTCACCAAGCTCTTCGACCACGATACTCAGTCCATCGCCCCCAATGAGCTCGAGTCCATTGCTCGGAACCTTGATTCAAGCTCTATGCCGGTGTTCCTCTCGTGCATTCACTCTACCAATTCATCAGACAAATCGCTGGTTCGTAAACAATGCGTACACCTCATGCAGGTTCTTTCAGAAACGCACAGAAACACACTTTTTCCTTACCTTTCAAAAATTCTTGCACATATAGTTTGTTGGCTCCGTGACCCGGACTCGGAGGTTGGATCTGCTTGCGTGAATTCCGGCAAGATGGTTTTACAAACAACTCATCAGCATCTTCTGTAACTCCCTTGTGTCTTCTATTTTTCTTGTAATACCCTGAAAATCTCATTTATGATAAGTATCATATTGAGTAAATAATACCTATTGGAAATAGGTGAATATGGGATCTCAAAGATCTTGTGAAGAATAATTTGCAATTAGGTCCCTAAAACGTTTAGAAGTTTGCAAATAGGTCCCTAAAATATTTACGGGTTATGAAATACCCTGTGAAAGTTATAAAAAAGGCAAGTAAATATTTATTTGAAATAGGGAATAATACAGTCCCTAATTTAGGTAATTTATTAAATTATTACCTTAAAGAAATAAAGGGGGAAAAGTTAAAAAGTATTATAATGACCAAAATGCCCCGTGAATTTTGATATAGGGCATGAGGCATAAAACACTAATGTCAGTGTAAAAGTTGTAAGGAGATGAGTTATGCTAAATAAGAAAATTAGCAACAAATATTAAGGAGTTGATTAAGTAATTATTGGCTAATTACTTAAGCATGAACAAAGGAAAATCCATAAATAATTATGTAAAACCCTATAATTAGTGGGTAAGGGCTGAAAATTAGCATAAATATATTTTCTAATTAATTGGAAAATATGGAGAAAAATTGGTGAGGTTAGGTAATTTTAAGCCTAAATGCAAGTATGGACCAATAGGAAATTTTGTGAAAAATTATGTAAAAATAATTAAAATAATAATTAAATAATTAATTAAAAAATAAAATAAAAATATATATATAAAGTGTGTGTGTGCCTACATGAAGAGGGAAAGGGGAAAAGGAAAATGGAAAAAGAAATGAAGGAAGAGTGTGAAATATAAACACTTAATTAAAAAATAATTAAAGTAAAAAGTAAATAATTACCGATAGGAATTGGATCCTATCTAGAGAACCAGGAACAGGATTTCTAAAGTCAAAATATAATATTGATGAGTGGATTTTTATCTTGAATTGAGCTGTACCTGGAGTCGTTTCCGAGATCGGTAGAAGAAGTTAGTAATAAGACGAAATATGGAAAATCTGAGAAATAGGCAGATAGTTATAAAATTAGGATTCGAACAAAATAAATTATAACTCAAAATTTGGAGATGAGTTTATGATTTTCTGGACATATTTGGAATCAGTGAATTTTTGTCCAGAAGTTGATGATTCCTAAGTTCGCTCCGAAACCGACACGTTTTCCGTAAAACTTGGACCGACCGTTGAAACCCCGTATGGGATCAAAATTTATTTAGCTCGGACATTTCTAATAAGTGAGAAAATGTCTTCAAAGTTGTAATTCCAAATTTTTGGGATTTTACGCGATTACGCGATTTGCACGCCGATCGAGGAATTCTACCGACTTAAAGCTCGGAACAAGCAATCTATATCATGCATGACATCATCTTTTGCCACCTAAGGGGGGGGGGTAAAGGACAGCTTCCAAGTGGCCTGGTGAGGATCGTGACACCTTGCGAAAGTGCGATCCGACGGTTCAGACTGAATTGGAGAAAATGACCTTTATGTCCCTACATTTTCCTATAAATAGCCAAGGTCTCTCTTCAAATTTTGCACACCATTCTTGAGAGCAAAACTGAATCTAGAGAGAAGTTAGAGAGAAGGAGGAGTTCGGGGAATTCTACAGCGAAGCTCTGAGTAAGTTCTTCGGTACTTAGTCTTAAGCTTCCGTAGTTCTTTCGGTAGTTAGAGTAGAAATGCTATATTAGTCTTTAATCTTCCAAATATGATTAGATATCATATGATAGGGGTATTTTAGTCATTATTTCGAAGATCATGGTGGGGTCGAAGTTCTGGCAAAATTTTGGAAGATTAGAGTTAAAATAGCGAAACTCTGGCGAAATTCCGCCGATAGGGGCATCAGGGGCAAAATGGTAATTTTTACCTAAAATGCTGTTATATTTGTGAATCATTAATTAATATGATTTATATTTCGAAAATGATGTTGGAAGAGGAGTTATGTTGAAATTTTGGAAGATTAGGGTCAAAGTAACGAAGTGCTGGCGAATTTCCGCCGATTAGGGGGTCAGGGGTAAAATGGTCATTTTGACTAAAAATGTCCGTCGTAATGGTAGATCCTTAACAAATACGTTGTTATGTTGATAGGATATCCCTGATTACATTCTGACCAACTATCGTACCGTATTCCGACGGAAGTACCGTCTACCGTCAACGAAGGTACGTTCGCGTACTGTAACACTAACTCTTATGTTTATGGTATGCATATATGTGGTATGTGTGTAGAGGTGTTATACTGTTTGAGTGCATATAGAGGTTAGAGGATATGTCTGTATGCTGGGAGCAATATGTCTGTATGCTGGGAGCAATATGTCTTTATGCTCATGCTGTGTACATAAACATGAGGTTAACTGTTACTCGAGATCCGTGCGCTGGATCTCACCCTTAACATAGCGTCGAGTTCCGGAGGACCAAGGACCAGGAGAGAGGAAAGCGGCGAGTTCAAGGTTCCTATGAAGACTTTCCGATGTTGTACTTTACTTTTTGAAAACTCTCGGTTACTATACCGCTTCTGTAATTAGCCAGTGGGCATTTTGAATATATATATCAGTTACACTCTTGTTCCGATGCTCTACTCTGATGGAAAAATTTTATATTGTTTTTGGAAAACGGGGATGTTACATTTCTCGTGACTGAAAAACATAGCAGGATGGTTTTACAAACTTCTAGCCTGTCAGTGGAGAGAACAAAAAATGAGTTTGAATTCTATCAAAGAAATTTTGAGCCAAAAAAAAAAATCTATCAAATAAATCACTACATTCAAATTGGTGGAGTGAATGCATGAGAGGAACACCGACACGGAGCTTGAATCAAGGTTCCGAGCAATGGACTCAAACTCATTGGCGGCGATGGGCTGAGTAAAATGTTACCGGCACGAGAGGAACACCGGCAGATCAAATTTCAGAGAATTAGTTAAGGACCGAAAGGTTCAGGAGGTGACATTTCCGGCAACTTCACCAGTGTTTTGTCCATTTTTTCGCATCCAGAGGTGTAATGTATAGCGCTTCAACATTCTTCGCTTGATTATTATTGGGCGTTTTTTTTAGTGACATAGGGACAAAACGGCACCGTATAGACTTCACTGGAAAAAATGTTACCTCCAGTCACTTGACATATCATTTCCCCTATATATATATATATATATTGTTTTTCCTCCAAACTAACGTATATTAAGTATACACAATATATGATATATTTAACTTTCTTAATATCTCAAAAAAATAATAATAATGAAGTCTTATATTTAAAATTAGAGATAATATATAGTCAATATCATTAGATAACAATATATATATCAGTGACACTTTATTTTATTATCATATGATATATTAGTTTACTAAAAAATCTCGGGCAACAAAAGAAGAAAGTAAGTAAAAAATCAAATGCTTATTGTTGAAACGGTTATAAGTAATTACTACTCGTATATTTTAAAACTGTAATTATCATTTATATATTATTTATGTATTTAAATTTTAAATGGCACACTTTGAATCTGATGGGCCGGTAAGTAATCATGGGCCCTATCGAAGTACAGAGTTTCGAGAGATGTTTCTGGGCTTGTGTATGTTGGGAGACTCTCCCACCAAAGCCAGATGCGCGATGCGGGTTGGATCTGGATTAGTCGGAGCGAAGCCCCGGTGAACTGGGTGGGCAACCAAAAAAAATTATCTGGTGAACCGGGTGGGCAACAAAAAAAAATATATATAAGGATTAAAAGTAAAATCATGATACCAATGGGGGTTGGCACAAGTGGTAAGCGGCTTGTGTCGCTTAAGTAAGGTCTCGAGTTTGAGCTTTGTGAATGCAGAAAAGCCCGCTGGGAGACTCACCCACCACAGCTAGGTGCGCGACCCGGGTCGGATCTGGATTAGTTAGGGCAAAGTTCTGGATACCGGATGGGCAACCGAAAAAAAAAATTAAAATCATGATTTTTGTTAAAAACAGTGAAACATTTATGTAGATAAATTAATCATGCATTCAAAATCAAACATTCTTATACATTTCAAAATCAATTATAGATCTAAAATTTTAATTATCTCATAAGATATTAACTAGTGTAGATATACAAAAATCCTTGATTATAAACTTAAAACCGTGATTTGAGTTCATACTTGATTTAAAGGGTTAATATAATCTTAAATTTTTTTAAGTTTGTCCTCATTTTAATTTTAGTCCCTTAAGTTTTAAACTATAGGTTTGGTCTCTTAAGTTTCATTCTGTTAAAAACATTGATCCCTATGATCTAATAAAAACTTGGATCATTTTACCTTTAAGGATCCAAAACCCATGATTTGAAACTTTATAAACTAAAACTAAAATGATGACAAATTTATGAGATTAAAGATTGTATTAACCGTTGATTTAATTTAGATAGGTATAAAGATATTTGATTTTGAGTTCACAATTTGTTTTAACATGTATAAAGGTGTTTGAACTTTTCAAGAAGGTCATGGTTATGACTTTTATCAGTGTGTTAGGATTAATGTTTCTTGCCTCAAAACATGCCTTGCAAATATAAAAGTTAAATTGGATCATTGATGGATGTTTGGGATAGTGTTTCTAACATCTAGTGCTTGTTTATGATTACGTTTGAGATCCCTAAAAGTATTTATTCATATAAATTGAGATAAAATCTATTTCATATACTTACCTCGTAAATCGTAAATCATAAATCATGATTGAAAAATTACTTTTAAATGCTCTAATCGTTATTTGCTTTAAAACAAGCCATGAAAGAGAAGCAACCTTGAGAGTCAAAGTACTACTCCCCCTTTTCGTTTATATAAGAGTTTTTCAACTAAATTATGAGATTCTAAAAAACAATTAAAAGCAGGTAAATGTAATAATTATGTAGGAAACTTAATTTTTTTAAGGAATGCCCATATTTATAAATGGGTGAGAGAGAGAGAGAGAGTAATAATGAGAAAATGTATGTAATATAATAATTAATTGAGGGTAAAATAAAAAAAAAATTATTATTGAGACAAACTCAAAAGGGATCTTATGTTTACGGATAAGCCCATTCAAAAAAATGGCTCTTGGGGAGCATATTTTTGGACTACAAAATTCTCCAAGAAGCTATTTACTATAGAGCCAAAGTAGTACTCCCTCCGGTCCTAATTATAGGAGCAATTTAACTGATTTTGGAGATATTAATGAGAGAAGTTAAATTAGTTAATTTTACTCATTTTCCTAAAATGTCCTTATATAAATTTAAAATAACATAAGTTGTCCTAATTATAAGTGTTTCTGATTTGTCTTACGTTAGACATCCATGACATATTAGTTTAATATATATGTATATTATTATTTGCTTTTTATATAGTCATGTGTATACATATAGATCTAATTTCCTTTCCACATGCTTCCTAATTTAAATAATGCTCTTGTTATATAAACATGTATATGTGTGTATATATATGTGTATACATATAGATCTATCTACATACATACACACACACATAGACACACACACACACCCATATATCTACACACACACATACATAGACACACACACGCATACATACATACATACATACATATATAGACACACACACAAATATATGTGTGTGTGTGTCTACACACATATATATTGACACACATAAACACAGATATACATATATATGTATACACATATATATAAATGCTCCTAATAATAAGTATAAATAGGGGTATTATGGGAAAAAATTGACAAAAGTTAAAACTTGCTCTTATAATTAGGACCAAAACTAACTCCAAAATTTGCTCCTATAATTAAGGCCGGGGGAGTATATTTTTTAGTGTTAAAAAAATACTGTGCCACGGTCTCTATTTATGAGATCTCATTTCTTTGATTAGGCTTGCCTCTTTTATAAAAGCCTCTTTAAGGACTAATAAATAGATTTTTACCAATTTTATCTTTAATTAATTTCATATATTGCATTAACTAAAATGTTGACTCATTTCCTTTATTCTCTCAGCATCATCTTTCCTCAATGTTGACTCATTTTTACCTAAAATGTTGACTCATTAACTAAAATATATTGCATTGTTTTCTTGAATATCTCAATTGCTTTAAAAGAATCTTATATATAGAGACGGATGGAGTAATATATTTTTGAGCTAAAATAATCACTTAATTATAAACTATTCAAAAGAATTTATGGAAATTAGGAAGATATTGTGTCCTTGGGAGATATTCCATGAATCCTCAGTAAAGGTGGTCTTCTCATAGCTGAATCTGCTGCTATTTCTAACACTGCTTGAGCGTGCGTGTAATTTTTTGCAAAAATAGTTACTATGATATTCTAAGGAATGAATATAATCACAAAAAAGATCCCATAACTAGTTAGCAGTATGAATCAGTTGTCATTTATTGCACATCGGAATTTGTCATTACATGTTACCCGTTTTTGTAAATGACTTTTTAGTGATTATTGTATTTCTTCGTCTTTGGGACCTCATACTGATTTTCCCTAATTTTTACTGCTTAATTATCATTCTTTGTGAGTTATCATATATTTGACCCCAAAAAAAAAAAAAGTTATCATATCCCATTGTTTTTGGATGTTTCAATGTGTTTCTTGTTTGTGTTGTTTGAATATAATTAAAGGTATCCTCGAACACCAGGGATATGGACGAAAGAGTAAGTGGAATCATGGAAACCTATTGTGGAAGCTGTTCATGACAAAGCTGGTTTCTTCTTTTGTCAACTTTGGCATGTTGGAAGGGTCTCAAGTTCAGGTACTCATAATCTCAATCCATTTTATCTATATTCATCATTTTCTCTTAACTAATTTATTTAACTTATAAATTGATATATAATCTAATGTTACATTAGAGTGTTTTAGAGAGATCATCTTGTAGCATTTGTTTTAAACTAACCAATTTATTTCATTTCCTTAATCCACCCAAATTTCTTAAGTAGATTTTATATTAATTAATTTGAGATACTAGGTGTAAAAAACATATAATTTAAATCTAAATAAATATAAAAAAATTTTAAAAAAATATGCTTATACTTCTAATTAGAGGTATAAATACCTAATAAGCATATAACTCTAAACATGGAATGTGGACTCCGTAAACAGGTCTTCCTCATTACTTTTTGCGTCACTAAGATTATGGTTTTCCTTTTTACTGACCCTTTAAAATTTGAATTGAAATGAAAATATAACTGCCACCCGTTGTAAATACAACATTCATTTTTTTAAAGAGAATAAGAAAATTAATTAAATTATTTAAATATATATATTTATCGTTTTTCTCCAAACTAATATATCTTAAGTATACACAATATATGATATATTTAACTTTCTTAATATCTTTAAAAAAAATAACTAAGTCTTATATTTAAAATTAGAGATAATATATACTACTTCCGGTTCTAATTATAGGAATATTTTTGTAGTGTAAATTGCACTGCAAAAGTGTTCTTATAATTAGGACCGGAGGTAGTAGTCAATATCATTAGATAACAATATACATATATCAGTGACACTTTATTTTACTATCATATGATATACTACCTCCGATCTTAATTATAAAACCTAGTTGACTTTTTTTTTGGAGAGATTAAGGAAGCTAAATAAATTACTTAATCATTTCATATGTTGTGTATCTTTAGATTATGTATTAGTTTAATAGTCAAACTAATTAGTTTGAAGAAAAATTAAAATTCTCTAAAGTAATTTAATTAGCTTCCTTAATATCTTTACAAAAATCAACTAAGTCTTATAATTAGAACATGATAGAGTATTAGTTTCCTGAAAGTAACTAAAAAATCTCGGGCAAAAAAAGAATAAAGTAACTAAAAAAATCAAATGCTTATTGTTGAAACGGTTATAAGTAATTACTACTCGTATATTTTAAAACTGTAATTATCATTTATATATTATTTATGTATTTAAAGTTTAAACGGCACACTTTGGATCTGATGGGTAGAGCTGTTAAAACGGGCCACTCCAGTCCGATAGGCCCTAGCCCGTGCGGGCTAGGACCAAAAAGCCCGTATGTGAAACAACCCGCACGGACCAAAAAATTATATAACCCTAACATCCATTTCACTAGATTACAAGATCTCTAGTTTAATCTAACTTAAATAGAAGATCTACTTGAGAGAATGATTCCCAAATCCAATGAATCACACAATGTCTTAAAAGTCCCATGCAACCAACCTCGAATTAAAAAGTCAGTTGTTCACCGTTTCATAATCCAACTAATGAGAGTGATGGGGGAATTGGTAACATAATAATTCAATAAAAAATTAATAAAAATAATTATGCACGTAACAATACTTTTATATAAGAAATAAATTTATAATAAGCATAATTTTCAACATAATAGCATCATAATATACAAAAAAATAATTTTAATAAACATGAGAAAACAAATAGCTTGAAAATATATTGAATTTTTGAAAGAGTTCATTTTTTTTAATATGTTTTTAAATTTTTTCGGCATTTTTATCAGCTAGAAAAAGTCTGGTTTTATAAGAACCGTTCCAGTTGACAGATCTTAGCCTAACCATCAAAAAATTTTTTGGTCCAACTGAATTTACTGTCCAGTCCGATCTAATTCTTTAAACAAAAAATCAGCAAGGAGTCCAGTAATTTTATTTTGATTATTCGTCATGTTGGAGTGCACAAGCAGAAGGCTCCGTCCACGTACGCCAGAAGATGCACGTGGAACATCAGGGTCCGCGTTAGCCCCGTGCCCCGTTCCATTTCCCCTTCCGTACGATTTTCACCCCTACGCTTCCTAGTTAAATACTCCCTCTTATCCTCAATACAGACACTTAGCTTATTTAATTAGATTAATTGGGCCCGCGGTTGGCCCTATCTTAGCCTAAGAGAAGTGGCCCCATCATATGGGACTAAAGATATGGGGGCTTAACAGGCTGGCATGCGGAGTCCAGTCCGTTTTGACAGCTCTATTGATGGGCCGGTACTACCTGAATGTAAGTAATCATGGGCCCCATCGAAGTACAGAGTTTCAAGAGATGTTTCTGGGCTTGTTTATGTTGGGATCTTTCTCATCAATTTTTTTTTTTTTGATAACATCTCATCATTAATTATATGGATTAAAATTAAAATCATGATTTTCTTAAAAACAGTGAAACGTTTATGTAGATAAATTAATTGTGCATTCAAAATCAAACATTCTTATACATTTCAAAATCAATTATAGATCTAAAATTTTAATTAGGGTTAAAGTGCGATTTGACCAATAAATTATTGATTCGGAGCATCCAACACAATTAATTATTAAGTGGACCAAAATACCAACAAACTTTTAAAAAGGAGCGTCCAGCACAACGCCGTTAACACCGTTAACAAAAAGTTAACCTTCGTTATCTAACCGTTATCTAAGGTGCAGATTGGCCAACAAACTCTTACTCCAGGAGCGCCCAGCATAAAATTCTAAATTTTACTAAATTAAATAATTTTTTTCTCAATTGTCATTATTCAAAACTACTTGTATAGATATCTATGGACAAAAATTACTCATTCTTTAATTTTTTCAAAATTATAATTTGCTAAAATAAACAAAAGTTTTAATTAAAAATATAATTATATGATTTAAATAAAACTCAAGGTGTTTTATAATTTATTATATATGTTAAACAAAAAATTATATGATTTATTTTTATAATAAAACTCACATAAATTATTATTTTATACCTTGCTGTTTATTAGAGTGTATGTGTGTGTCCATAATTAATTGTGTATAATTAACTTGTGGAATTCAATAATAAAATTTTTTGTGCAATTATAAATATTTTTATTTCCAAGATAGAGTAAAAATACATACATAAATTTATATATCATGTGAAAATTATTCTTTTCTTTCCATTTTGTCGTTAACTTAATATCATTATATTAAAGATAGATAATGTATCGTTGGGAATAAGTTATACGGTAATTGACACAATTGAGCTTTAAGAACCTACTAACCTAAATTTCTTGCTATAATTTAAAGAGGGAAACAAATTATACTTATAAATTTAGATTAATAAGACTTATATTTAGAAATAAAATGAAAATGAAAATCATATTTTATAAATAGGGGCAAAAAAAAGTATCTTTTAAGTTTTTAGACCAGAAAAAATGTATATATTAATCTGAACAAGACAAATTAATGGATGAAATTTTCTTAGACAAATACAAATATCATCATACAAATTCAAATTTTCTAGAGCTTCTTTTTATTATATGTTTATCTAAAAATTCTTAATAGTCACACCTATTTGCAAGAGAAGTATAAAAATGTTAAGCTCTATGTTATCTCCCCCGTTCCAATATATAAGTTTTTTTTTTTTTTTATGAGGTTTCATCTAACATTATCTGATTAATAAGTGCACTTTTACATATTTTACTCTAATTCTCTCATATCATTTATCATACATTCTTTTTCTCAAAAAATTATTATTTTATTTTAGAAGAAATTTATGTGAGTTTTATTATAAAAATAAATCATATAATTTTTAGTTTAACATATATAATAAATTATAAAACACCTTGAGTTTTATTTAAATCATATAATTATATTTTTAATTAAAAATTTTGTTTATTTTAGCAAATTATAATTTTCACAAAATTAAAGAATGAGTAATTTTTGCCCATAGATATCTATACAAGTAGTTTGAATAATGACAATTGAGAAAACAATTATTTAATTTAGTAAAATTTAGAATTTTGTGCTGGGCGCTCCTGGAGTAAGAATTTATTGGCCAATCTGCACCTTGTAACATCCCATTTTCCAAAAGCAGTATAATTTTTTTTCATCGGAGTAGAGCATCGGAGCAAGAGTGTAACTGATATATTTATTCAAAGTGCCCACCGGCTAATTACAGAAGCGGTTCAACAACCGAGAGTTTTCAAAAGTAAAGGACAACATCATAAAGTCCTCGGCCGCATCCCTAGGCTTGCTGCTTCCCTCTCTCCTCGGTCCTCGGTCCTCTCGACCTTGATGCTATGTTAAGAGCTGAGATCCGCACCGGATCTCAGGTAACGGTTAACCTCATATTTACATACACAACATATGCATTACAAATAATCATACAACAAACAAGCATATCCCAACAGCACATAACCCCTAGTACCTGTGTCACACTTAGCTATCATGTCACACCTAGCACTGTTTCACACCTAGCATTCGTATCCCAATACCCAAAGAATCGTATCCACAGTACATGAACATAACACAGAGCTAACAACTACCTCACATAAGCATACCATACACATAGCACATACACGCATACAATAAACATCAGATTAGTGTTACAGTACGCGGACGTACCTTCGTTGACGGAAATCGGTATTTCTGTCGGTATACGGCACGACAGTAGGTCAGAACGTAATCAGGGATATCCTATCAACATAACAACGTATTTGTTAAGGATCTATCATTACGACGGACATTTTTAGTCAAAATGACCATTTTACCCCTGACCCCCTAATCGGCGGAATTTCGCCAGCACTTCGTTACTTTGACCCTAATCTTCCAAAATTTCAACATAACTCCTCTTCCAACATGATTTTTGAAATATAAATCATATTAATTAATGATTCACATCATAATAGGCATTTTTAGGTAAAAATTATCATTTTGCTCCTGATGCCCCTAATCGGGGAATTTCGCCAGAGCTTCGCTATTTTAACTCTAATCTTCCAAAATTTTGCCAGAACTTCGACCCCACCAAGATTTTCGAAATAATGACTAAAATACCCCTAACATATGATATCTAATCATACTTAGAAGATTAAATACTAATCTAGCATTTCTACTCTAACTACCGAAAAAACTACGGAAGCTTAAGACTAAGTACCGAAAACTTACCCAGAGCTTCGCTGCTTTTTCCTCCAGAGCTTCTCTCTCTAAAACCTCTCTCTACTTTCGAAATTCTCAAGAGAATTGGTGTGAGATTTGAAGAGGAAATGCATGCCTATTTATAGGAGAATTTTGGGTCCAACTTGGTAATTTTGCCTTGCAAACTTGGTAATTTTCCCTTCCATTTTACCAAGCATTTTAGGGTTTCTAGATGGATGTTTGGTGGCCATACAACACACCAAAACGTCCAGCTACCCCCCATGAGTCACCATTTCAACTTTTGCTTTTTGCCCCGGTCCGATAGAATTCCCCGATCGGTGTCCGATTCGCGTAATCTTGTAAAATCTTAGAAATCTAGAATTATAACTTTGAAGACATTTTCTCACTCATTAGAAATGTCCGGGCTAAATAAATTTTTGATTCCATACAGGGTTCCAACCATTGGTAGAAGTTTCTAAAAACGTGCTCGGTTACGGAACAAACTTCGAAATCGTCAACCTCGGACAAAAATCCACCGATTCCAAATATGTCCAGAAATTCTCAACTCATTCCCGGATGTTGAGTTATGATTTATTTTCTTCAATATTCTAAATGTGACTATCTACCTTTTCACAGATTACCCTATTTCGTCTTATAATCAAAATGCTCCACCGATCTCGGAATTATCTTCAGGAAGCAGTCTATTTCAAGATAAAAATCCACTCATTCATATTATATACTGACTTTAGAAATCTTGTTCATGGTTCTCTAGATAGGATCCAATTCCTATCGGTGTTTATTTATTTTTACACTTAATTACTTTTAATTAAGAGTTTTGCTTCTACACTCCACATTTATTAATTCTTTTTTTTTCCCTCAAGGATTTCGGCACACACACACAATTTATATATATATTTTTATTTTATTTTTTAATTAATTATTATATAATTTAATAATTAATTTTAATAATTTTGTTTACAAAATTTTCCTATTGGCCCATACTTGTATTTAGGCTTAAAATTACTTAATCTTACCAATTTTTCTTCAAATTTTCCAATTAATTAGAAAATATGTTTATGCTAATTTTTAGCCATTATCCCCTAATTATAGGGTTTTACATAATTATCTTCAAATTTTCCTCTGTTCATGCTTAAGTAATTTGCCAATAATTACTTAATTAATTCCTTAATACTTGCTGCTAATTTTCTTAATTAGAAATACTCATTACCTCACAACTTTTGCATTGACATTAGTATTTTATGTCCCATGCATTATATCATAATTCACGGGGCATTTTGGTCATTATAATACTTTTAACTTTTCCCCTTTATTTTTCCAATGTAATATTTTAATAAATTACCTAAATTAGAGACAATATTCTTCCCTATTTCAAATAAATATTTTCTTGCCTCTTTATAATTTTCACGGGGTATTTTATAACCTGTAAATGCGTTTAGGGACCTGTTTGAAAACTTTCAAACGTTTTAGGGACCTAATTGCAAATTATTCTTTTTTAAGAGAAACTACCCCAAAAATAAGATAAATTATCCACAAGATCTTTGAGATCACATATTCACCTATTTCTAATAGGTATTATCAACTGAGATTTTTAGGGTTTTACACACCTTAGATAACAGTTAGATAACGGATGTTAACTTTTTGTTAACGGTGTTAACAACGTTGTGTTGGGCGCTCCTTTTTAAAAGTTTGTTGGTATTTTTGGTCCACTTAATAGTTAATTGTGTTGGACGCTCCTGAACCAATAGTTTATTGGCCAAATCGCACCTTAACCCTTTTAATTATCTCATAAGATATTAAATAGTGTATATATACAAAAATCCTTGATTATGAACTTAAAAGCGTGATTTTGTGTTCATATTTGATTTAAAGGATTAATATAATCTTAAATCTTTTAAGTTTGTCCTCATTTTAATTTTATTCCCTTAAGTTTTAAACTATAGGTTTGGTTCCTTAAGTTTCATTATGATAAATACATTGATCCCTATAGTTTAATAAAAACTTGGATCATTTTGCCTTTAAGGATCCAAAACTCATGGTTTAAAACTTTATAAACTAAAACTAAAATGATGACAAATTTATGAGATTAAAGATCATATTAACCGTTGATTTAATTTAGATAGGTATAAAGATATTTGATTTTGAGTTCACAATTTGTTTTAACATGTATAAAGGTGTTTGAACTTTTCAAGAAGGTAATGGTTATGAGTTTTATCAGTGTGTTAGGATTAACGATTTCCCGCCTCAAAATATGCCTTGGAAATATAAAAGTTAAATTGAATCATTGATGGATGTTTGGGATAGTGTTTCTAACGTCTAGTGCTTGTTTGTGATTATGTTTGAGATCCCTAAAAGTATTTATTTATATAAATTGAGATAAAACTCATTTCATATACTTACCTCGTAAATCATAAATCACGACTGAAAAGTTACTTTGAATGCTCTTGTAATACCCTAAAAATCTCATTTATGATAAGTATCATAATTTGGTGAATAATACCTATTGGAAATAGGTGAATATGTGATCTCAAATCTGGAGTTATAATTATCGTATTTTCTAGGGAAATTTCTAGTGAAATTTGAGGCAATAATTTGTCAAAAATCCCTAAAAATGCAATTATGGGCCATAAAATGCCCTGAAAATATTGTGATAAATCGTAAGAGACTGTAAAATAATTATTAAAAATTAGAGAGTATATTGCCTCTAATTTTGGTAATTTATTAAATTACAACCTTGGAAAAATTAAAGGGAAAAAATCAAAAAGTATTTGGAAGACCGAAACGACCCCATGATTTTTAATATTTTACATGGGACATAAAATACCAATGTAAGTAAAATAGTTGTGAGATAATGTTTAATTCTAATTAAGAAAATTGTCAACAATTAGTAGGTGATTAAATAGATAATTATTGGCTAATTGTTTAAGCATGAGAAAATGAGATATTCAAAGATAATTATATACAACCCCTAAGTGGAGATTAATGACAATGAAGGGTGAAGATTAGTATAAAGAATATTGTTAAGTACTTTGGCATAATTAAGGAGTGTATAAGGTAAATTACATAAAATCCCTAAGGCTTAATTAACCAACAAAGGATTAAGCAATAAGATAATTACTAATTAAGATAATTAAGGCATAATCTAAGTGATTAAAAAGAGTTGAAAAGTCAAAAACTTAGCCCAGAAGTAGCCTTCAATTTTCGAAAAAAATAGAAAGAAAAGGAAGAAAAAGAATGTGTAGTGTGAACAAGGTTGTGGTTTGAAGAATATTCTAAGGAAAAAGAATATTCTGTGAAAAACAAATAGGATAAATGACCACCGATAGAAATTAAATCCTATCTAGAAAACCATGAACTAGGTTTCTAAGGTCAGGGCTTATTATAAACAAGTGAATTTTTAGCTCGGAGTAGGTTACCTTCGAAGTTATTTCATGTAGAAAAGGGTTATACTAGGCTAAGAAGCTATCGATATTCAAAAGCAAATCGATAAATGGAAATCTATAGAAACTAAGCCATAACTTGAAATCCAGGGGATGAGGCGGTAAACATCTGGGCATATTATGAATCGGTGGATTTTTGTCCCGAAGATGTTGTTGCAGTGATTTCCGTGAATAGAAGACGTTTATCCGAAAATGTTCGGCAGGCAACGAAATGTTCTGGATGGGATCAAAAATTTAGTTAACCCAGACATTTCTAAAGAGGAAGAATAGACCTTCGATGCTATGTTGCCGGATTTTTGAGATTTTCCAAGATTACGCGATTAGAACACCGAACAGGGATTTTATCGGTATTAAACTTGTGGAACAAGTGAGTGAAATCATATTGGTGACAAAGGATGACATAGGGGACGAAATTTGTGGAGGAAAAGAAGGGAAATTGTGTGATTCAAATGAAGCCACATCTTCTTCATCTCGACCGTTGATGAAAAGTTGATCCAAGGGTTGATATCCATAGGTTTTTTCTATAAATAGGCACCATCCTCCATTTGAAATTCTCACACCATTCCCTTAGACATTTCGAAATAGAGAGAGAAAGTAGAGAGAATGAGGAACTTTGGAGAAGTGAGAGCAAGAAGGAAGAGGAGGTTCTGCAGGGGTAAGTTCTTCGGTTCTTAGTTTTTAGTTCGGTAGTTCTTGAAGTTCTTAGTATAGATGTTGTTTTGATCTTTAATCTTCCAGTATATTTTAGATATCATGTTTTAGGATTAAATATGATATTTATTTTGGAAAATATGTTGGAGTAAGAGATATGTTGAAATTTTGGAAGATTAGAGTCAAAGTAGCGAAGCTCTGGTGAAATTCTGCCGATTAGGGAGTCAAGGGTAAAATGGTCATTTTTGACTAAAATGACTGTTATGATGATTGTTTAGTAACAAATACGCTATTGTCCTTATAGGATACCTGTGATTACATTCTGACCAACGGTCATACCGTCAACGAAGGTACGTTCGCGTACTGTAACACTAACTCTGATGTTTATGGTATGCGTATGTGTGTTATGTGTAGTGTATGCCTATTGTGGTAGCTGATAACTTTGTGATATGTTCATGTACTTTTTTTATGCTTGCTGGGTATTGGGATACGATTGCTAGGTGTGAAATGCTAGGTCTGAAACAATTAAGGGGGATTGGAGGACGGGTAGGCCTAAAGCAATACTTTGGTAAATCCAAACGCCACAGACAAAGTATGGTTACCCGAGAGGAGATGGATCAGACGCTTGCCAAATTAAGTGAGGAATCAGCGGCGAAAGATGCTGCATTGAGGATGTTTCAATCTGAGATGAGCAAGATGAAGGAGGAGATGGAGAAAATGAAGTTCCTCCTGAGCTCTCGGCCGAGAGACCGGTGTGGATCCCTTGACACCTTCACTGCACCTATGCGGCAACAGAGCACTAGAGGGAGCTGCATTGTTGGACGGTCGAGCAACCTTGTCATCTCGTATGTGGAGGATCGTGATGGTTATAGACAATTGGTTGCTAAAGGGACTGTCCACAACTTGGGATCAAGCTGTACACCACGAACAAATGGGCGATGATGAAGTCGAGTGTCGGTTGAAGAGGTGATCTTTGATGCACTGTCCCTCTCCCAACCGATGAGTGAAGCTTGTGAGTGATGTCAAGGGAACCTTCATCTCTTGGCCGGTGAAGCTTGTAGATGTCTCTACTCCTCCTCAAGCTCCACCCCCTCATCAAGCTTCACCCCTCCTCAATCTCCATCCCTCCTCAAGCTCCACCCCTTCCTCAAGTTCCATCCCCTACCGCTAACTTGACGGCCAAGGAAAAATAAAAGATTTGGTAGCCAAAAATGGTTTAAAGATAAATCGTGGCTTTGTCGATGAAGTAGTAGGCATCCCAAATCCTGAACCGGTTTACTTTGATAATGAAGATGTAGAGACCATGCTGCTTCTTGGAAAGCAGGTTACTAGTCCATGTGTTCAAATATTTATGAAGTAAGTATCTTCTTCCTTGATTACATAATTTAAATGCACCGTTTAGACACACATACATATATACTAATTCCCCGATCGATGTCATTCTTAAAGGTGCATGCACGAGAAACTGGTTCAAGAGGGCGAGAATTTGGATTTTGGATTCTTGTGCCCGGTGTATGCAAGTACAACACTACCTCACGGAATTGAGACAGGAGTACATATCAAAGAGGTTGTGTCAAGTGCCAAGAAAGGTGTACTTGTTTCCATACTGGCTCGGTACATATATATCACAATTCTTGTCTCGCAATTCACTTAATTATGCTACACATATATATATATCACTGATACTTTATTGCTGTGAAATTTCAGCAACTACTGGCAGTTGGTCGTCATGAACATGGAGTCGCATTATGTTATCTTCTTATGCTCCATTCACCTGGATTTTGATGATAGTGGCATGAAGACCTTCCAAGTTGATGTAAAAAAAAAAATCGTGGGGTTCAGATCACAAATCCTAAATGGCACATAATTGAGGTTAGTACATATTTGGACATGGCATAATTGCCTTCTGAAGTTGATCAGTAAGCTATATATGCTCTTATATATATTTATTGTTATTTTTAGACCCGTCGGC
Organism: Acacia pycnantha; assembly: GCA_025563575.1. Taxonomy (NCBI): domain Eukaryota; kingdom Viridiplantae; phylum Streptophyta; class Magnoliopsida; order Fabales; family Fabaceae; genus Acacia; species Acacia pycnantha. The sequence goes on from JAMWYP010000201.1 coordinate 692,997, forward strand.
AACCGGAAGAATCAAACTTATGTGGCCCGTACGTCATGAAACACATATATGATATTGTGACGGAGGGAAAGACTAAACTCACTTTAAAGGTAAAATTTATGGCTGAATTCAGTCACTGATGGCTTAATGTTACATATGAAATATGCACGTAATAATATGTTATTTCTGTTTTGTCTTTGATGTTACAGAGGTTTTCCTGTAAAAAGCCATTTTCTGATGATGAAGTGGAGCACATACGCGATGTGTTTTGTAAATATCTGTATAAAATGGTCTTAGAAAATCAAAGTCAGGACAATAATTAATGTCCTAAATTAATTCATTTGTAAATAATATATGTTGTAGCAACAATAGCCTTCAGTACATACATTTGTTTATTTTTTCGACTAGCTAATTCATTCTTTTGTAAATATAACGCAATGCAATTCAATAATAAATTTGTTTATTTTTTCGAACAATTTGTGTGTGTCCATTTTGGGTTTCTGAATGAATGGATTGGTGGATAAAGCTATTTAGTGCTTGAAATTTGAGGAAAAGTATTCGCGACTTTTAGGACCATATATTTGTTAAAATTACGGTCCTAAAGGTCTTCGTCCATTTTAAGACCGTATATTTAACAAATATCCGGTCCTAAAAGTCTTCGTCTAATTCTAAAAAATATGGGTAGAGACTTTTAGTACCGTATATTTGTTAAAAGTAAGGTCCTAAAAGTCTTCGTCCATTTTAAGACCGTATATTTAACATATATCCGGTCCTAAATGTCTTCGTCTAATTCTAAAAAATATGGGTTGAGACTTTTAGGACCGTATATATGTCAAGTATCCGGTCCTAAAAGTCTAGAAAATATATGGCTAAAATATTAGGACCGTATATTTGTTAGTTGTCCGCTCCTAAAAGTCTTCGTTTTATTTAATAGATTGCCGAAACCTTTAGGACCGTATATTTGGTAGTTGTCCGCTCCTAACTTTAAATTTTAAAATAAGGCTTAATTTTTAGGACCGGGATTTATTATACGTCCGGTCCTAATATTCTTCATTTAAATAGAGTTGGTGACTCGGTTTTCAGACATATGGTTAGGGTTCAAGGCAACCATGTTTCTGGCGTTCTTCTCAAGTTTTGTGCTTCATTGTCCTCGTTTCTACTTTTCTGGATGTGAAGAACGTCATCGGTGTCCCTTTACTTTTTGTCGGAAAAAGAAAGAAGAGGACGAAAAGGACACTGAAAATTTTCATCACATCAGGAAAAGTAGAGGGGAAGACAACGATGGTCCAAACTTGAGAAGAGTCGTCACTCTGTTTGTTTTTATTCGAAAAAGGTAAATAATTTTTGTTTTGTTTTGTTTTGTATGGTCGCAACTGTTAACTTTATTCTGCAAATTTTTAAGATTGTTCACCACGAAGAGGACAATGTTTTGTTTGTTCTTGTTGTCGGAGAAAAAAGAACATAAAGTTAAAGACAAACAAGGAAGGCGATTGGGAAATAAAAATTTTATTTAATAATATTTTTTTTCTGCTGCCTTGTGAGGCAGCAGTACAAAAAAAACTTAAAAATTTCTAATCCTCCCCATCGTTGTCGGAGGGGAGGGAAGGGTCGGAGAAGTCGTCATCGAGGTATGGTACTCAACGTCATTGGCGTCGAGTACCGCTTTCCTTGTTGTTGACGGCGTGATAGACTGAAACAGTTTGCCCAAGCTTCGGTCTATATGATCGACGCGGGCTATCAGTGCTCCAAGATGCGCCGAAGTTCGGTTTCGGAGGCAACGGAGGAGGATATGGAGGTGCCTCAGGATTTCGCCCAGAAGGAGGACCTCGTCGTGGTGGAGAAGCCATTACGGTGGAGGTTCTAGGAGGAGATGGAGATGAATGTGAAGAAAGTAACAACGGGTTTAAATAGAGAACCCATCCTGAAGAATGTGAAACGCCGGAAACATTAACGAGGAGACGCATATTTGCTCAGAATACGAAGAGACGCCTAGTTGGGAAGTTTATGTGGAAGCCGACTGTGTAAGATCCGTTCTTAAAAGTAATATTTTTTAACCAAAAATTCTTACTTGAAACAAATAAATTGAAATATATAATAATAAATGAGTTTTAGGACCGGATACAAAGTAAAATATCGGTCTTATGATTTTTAGGACCGGATATATGATAAAAGGACGGTCTTAAAAGTAATTGAATTAAAAATTAGTTTTAGGACCGGATACAAGATAAAAGTTCGGTCTTAAAAGTTTGTTAAAAGTAAATGACTATTAGGACCGGATATTTTGAACAAATACGCTCTTAAAGTAGAAACATTAAATTCATTATATTGAAAAATTCATCATCGATGTTTATCTCTCCTACTATCTGTCCTTATATACTCCACACACTACCTCTTTGTTCTGTTAACTCCTCACTTCATAGCTCTCTGCCCCAACATCTCAAATCCTCAAACCATGGTTAGATACAAGCAAACTGCTCGTAGGGGTGCATACACGCCTCAAGCTCGTGCCATGGCTAGATCATTATATGGTGCGCCTCCTCCGAGCGACGGTGCGTCGTATTGTTTCGAAGACTCTCGGGTCAATGGACCCATTGTTATTTCTTCGGATGATGAAGAGATTGCTTATGCCGCACCCCCTCGATCCTTTCGCCGATCCTGTCCTTTGCCGAGTCCATCCTCATCTTGAAGCTGGCCATGCAGATGTTCGTAATCCTCCTCTCCAACCTGTTGGCCCCGGCGCGCCTACCTCGACCCCTCTCCGCTCTCCCGTAATGATCCATTCATATTGCGGGTGGAGAGAATAAGACAACAACTTGCTGATCTCCGTGGAAATTAATGCTCTTCACGCCGAAATCGCCGAGGTTGTTCAATGATTCTTGTGGATGATATTATTCAGCTTGTTTTTCTTTTGTTTTTTTGTTGTTGTGTATATATTCTGAAGTAATGTAAGAAACATTAAGAACACTATGAATTTTTGGCTGTTCTCCGGTAATTCATTAAGATATTCTCCAATTTTCCTTAATTTTTGTCCTAAAAATATCCTTTATTTTATTTATTTAATATTGCTATCACCAAGGCCATTAAGACCAGGAAATTTTATAAGTAACGGATCTAAAGAGTATTTGAATTTTAGGACCGGATGTTTTGTAAACCTCCGGTCTTAAAACTTAAAAGACTAATAAAATTTTAGGACCGAATACTTTTAAAACTCCGGTCTTAAAATGTTAGTTGTATCTTTAGGACCGGACATTTAATTAATAACCGGTATTAATAAAATCCAAAAAGCTAAATAAGGTACCTTTGTCGCGGGGAAAATTTAAATTTCCCTCTCTGCTCTCTCTTGTCTTGCCCAAAGTGAATACTCAGGTTCCGACTCGAAATTTCCCTCTCAGCTTCGTCGCTTCGCGTACCTCTCTCGACAATCACTCTGGTTCCTTAGCTAAACGTCTATAGACGAAGGCGTAAGAGATCTTTCGGTTAAAACTTTATTATTTTCCAAACTTATCGTTCTTTGTTTTTCATGGGTTTAACGAAATCAGTGTAATGTTGTTATGGGTATTCTCTGTTGTTAATGAATATTGTTTTTTGAAGATTATATTTGCACTTTAGACTTACCCAACTGTCCAACAAGTGTTTTTAGGTTACTCTTGCTGTCTTGTCTGCAACTTCAACGTTCGTGAGCGGAGAAGTAAGACGACTCAGCTAACGCATTTGAATTTATATGCTATAGGTTAGTCCACAAGACCTTCATCCCCTGCATTTAATTTCCTCGTCTTGCATTTACTTTGGTTCTTGGATTCACTGTGATGCATTTATGACCAAAAGTGATTCTTAATTTGTTATGCATTTAATGGGCAAGTTCCTCTTGTGATGCATTTATGACCAAAAGTGATTCTTAATTTGTTATGCATTTAATGGGCAAGTTCCCCATAAAAGTGATTCTTTGAGACAATATTTGCTTTTGGAGTTGGCTTATTTTATATGCAAGTTTCAATTTTTCGGATTATGTATGATCAATGATTTTCGTCTATAATATATAGGAATTCTACTATGGATCACGGTTGGATAGATGCTTTACGAACGAGTGTTGAATATCAGAATGGGGTTAGGGAATTTATAGAATTTGCTACACAAAATGCCCATGATGATGGGGGGAAGTATTATTGCCCTTGTGTAAAATGTTTGAATGAGTGTTGACTATGCCACAAGTTATACGCACACATTTAATTTGTCACGGATTTTGTAAGACTTATACAGTATGGGTATGGCATGGTAAACAAGTGCCATCAAGTGGGAAAACATGGGGAAGTGGCCTTTGATGATAATGACACGGATATGGATGATCGCATAGAGGACATTATCCGTGATGTAGGAGAAGAGGCTTTTGAGCGATCACATGCATATGGTAATATGTGCGGTGATGCATAGACACCGCTATACCGTGGGTGTAAAAAATACCAATTGTTGAACGCTGTATTGAAATTGGTAAGCTTGAAGGCACGTCATGGATGGAGCGACAAGAGTTTTTCAGAATTGCTTGAGGCTTTGAAGGACATGCTTCCGAATGATAACGTGTTGCCGCATCGCTACTAAGATGCTAAGAAGATACTTTGTCCATTGGGGATGGAGTACAAAAAGATCCATGCATGCCCGAATGATTGCGTATTGTATAGAAAAGAGTTTGAAGAGAAGCGAGTTGTCCGATCTGTGAAACCCCACGGTACAAGTCAGATAAGGGCCTGCAAAAGTGTTGTGGTATCTTCCAATCATACCAAGGTTCAAGCGGTTGTTTGCGAATGAAAATGATGCAAAACAGCACGGATGGCATGAATCCCTATGGAAGCCTTAGCAAAGCATACATAGCTCATGGCCTCGTACTCCGATTGTTTACAACTTATCTCCTATGTTATGCATGAAACGAAAGTACATCATGCTGTCTATGTTGATTTCGGGACCAAAACAACCCGGAAATGATATAGATGTTTACCTGGAGCCCTTGATCGAAGACTTGAAGGAATTGTGGGAAGAAGGTGTCGATGTTTTTAACTCTTTCAAGAAGGAGGTCTTTAAAATGAGAGCCATGATATTTTGTACTATAAATGACTTCCTAGCATATGGGAACTTGTCAGGGTATAGTGTAAAAGGCCATAAAGCATGTCCGGTTTGTGAAGAAGGCACATGCTACCATCAACTTCAACATGGAAGAAAGACGGTGTATCTTGGACATAGGAGATTTCTTAGACGGGGCCACCCATATCGTCGATTAAAGAAGGCCTTTTTTGTGGCCAAGAGTATGAAGAAGCTCCGATGGCATTGACTGGGAGCAAGTGTATGAAAAGGTTAAAAATATCAGTGTCATCTTCGGTAAGCCTGGAAAGAGTAGAAAAGAAACAAATATATGGAAGAAGAGATCCGTATTCTTTGATCTTCCCTATTGGCGCAATCTTGATGTGAGACACTGTATTGATGTCATGCATGTGGAGAAGAACGTATGTGATAGTATTGTGGGCACGCTTCTCAACATACAAGGTAGTTCGAAGGATGGTGTGAAGGCAAGATTGGATTTGCAAGCAATGGGAATACGCGAAGACTTGCATCCAAGGCAATATGGGAAGAGAACTTATTGTCCCAGGCTTCTCATACTTTGTCTAAGGATGAGAAACGAAGCTTTGTGAGTGTTTACATGGCACAAAAGTTCCCTCGGGTATTCTTCAAATTTTAAGAGGCTTGTCTCGATGAAGGACTTGAAATTAGTAGGCCAAAAGTCTCATGACTGTCATGTCTTGATGCAACAAACTACTCCCGTAGCTATTCGAGGATCGCGAATATGATCTTCGGGTCGTTTTGACTAGACTTTGTTTCTTCTTCAATGCGGTTTGTAGTAAAATTTTCAAGATTGAAAAGTTGGATGAATTGGAGAATGAAGGATATCTTATCTTGTGCCACCTTGAAAAGCTTTTTGTTCCTTCATTTTTGACATCATGGTTCATCTCATTGTTCATCTAGTGAGGAGACATGGAATTTTGTCAAAATTATTTGGCCAAAGTAAGACATATTGGGCTTCCAAAACGTCAGCATGCTGAAGGGGGTAGACGTGGGGCTTCGGTAAAGAGTGTGGATCGTGATGAATTGTCACAAGTCCACTTATACATATTGAATAATGTTGATGAAGTTCAAGCCGCATATCGCACATAAAGAGGTCGTAAGGAAAGAAAACCATCGAATGACCGAACAAAGGTTGATTAGGGAGCATAACGAGAACTTTTGCAAAATGGTTCAAACAAAAGGTCGAGGGATCTGAATGTGTTTCGACACAATGAAATGGTTAGCACGTGGTCCCGAGGTTGATGTCATAAGTTGGAATTCGTATGTGATCAATGGTTATACATTTTACACGAATCCCTAGATGATAGGAGCACTGTCCAGAATAGTGGTGTTATGTTAGAGGCTGAATCTATGCACTTCTCCAGTTCGAAAGACAAGAGGCCTAAATTGGCAGTCATGCCATATTATGGGGTTATTGAAGAGATTTGGGAGGTGGACTATGTCAAAATTAGATTTCCCATCTTCAAATGCAAGTGGGTTAATGTCAATAATGGTGTTCATATCGATCGGCTAGGATTTACTTTAGTCGATGTCAATAGTAGAAGTTTTGGAGATGAACCTTTTATTATGGCAGACCATGCGAAACAAGTGTTCTATATCACCGATCAAGAAAATAAAATGTGGTCAGTAGCTCTCCAAGGAAAGAGGGTCATTGATATTCATGAGGAAAGTCATTCAAATTATGGTCTTCTGATAGTACTCCTTTTCAAGGGGTCTAGGACATGAACGAAGAAGATGAAGCGGATAATGAACCCGGCATAAGAAATGATCATCAAGAAGGGATATGGGAGGATATCACTTTATAAAAGAGTCAATTCATAAGGTAATATTCATATGCAGAATTCTTAGAAAACTTTAAGGTTTTAACTATATATATTATATATTCCTTCTATATTACGTTCTTAATTAAACAATATAATGTCACACTGACTATGAATTTGTTCTTGTTTTGTTTTTGTGGCAGGATCCGATTCAAAGGGGCATGTTATAAAAGAGGATGCATGTTACGTTGTTGGGTGGGAATCAGATGAAGGCATGGTGAATAATATATTGGACTACATCGTATGTTGATTTACGTGTTTGTATTGTAACTCATTGTGATTGTAATTAGTTATATATCTTAGCTTATTGTATAAATTACTTTAGTTGTTGTAGACTTAAGGCCACATAACTCATGGTGGATAATTATTTGTATTCTTTTTCCCAATTCAATTTATTCATGTTCATAGCTTGTAGCTTAAATTAAGTATATCGACTTTTATGTGCTGTTTTGGATGGTAGATTTTTGTGTATTATATATGATCAGGAAGAACAGAACAGGAAAAAATTCGGGAAAATTTAGAGCGTAAATAAATAAGACGGTCTTAAATGTTCAATTGTTAAGACCGGATGTATATCTATGACCGCTCTTAAAGGTATTAAGCCGGTCTTAAAAGCTGGTCTTTTAAGACCGGTCCATTTATAAGTGCGGTCTAAAAGTTCAATTTTTAAGACCGGATGTATATAACATCCGGTCTTGAAAGTCAGTCTTTTAAGACCGGGATCTGGTCTAGGATATTACTATTTTTAGGACCGGGTTTATTTTTGTCCGGTCTTAATATTCGGATCTTTTAAGAGCGGTCTAGTTTTTGTCCGGTCTTAAAGTTTGAGTTTTAGGACCGAACAAAAAATATTTCAGATCTATTTAGTACGAATTTTAAGACCGAAGGTTTAAAATGTTCGATCTTAAAGAAAATCTTTAAGACCGGTTCTATGTGTCCGGTCTTAATAGGGAGACTTTTAATACCGCCTAGAACAAGACCTGTCGCGGGTCCGCTCCTAATATACCTGTTTCGTCCGGTCTTAATATCCTTTTTTCCACTAGTGGTACATACATCCTTATACAAATTCTAGGTATCTTTAGGTAATAAATTTTGTAATGGGGATTTTTTCCCCCAGCAATTTTCCCTTATAATTTGGACCATTCATCTAATTATCCATTTATCCTTCTTGAGCTAAAAAAATCATAGGTTAATTTTGTAAGAGAAACGAGGTACATAATGAGGCTCTCACTTAACCCACACATGGATTAATTATGTCACATGGGTCTGAGCAAAATTAAAATTAAAATCAACCAAATTATAGATTAAATAAATAATGTGAAAATTTTATATTCCCCGGGCATTGAACCTTCATTGAGAAATGATAATAAAAATGAGAGGGAATGAACGAGGTGCTTGTCAACGCCGAGAAGTTGGAACAGGCATTGAGTGACGTTGATAGTGCAAGAATCACATGATCCTGGGAGCATTATTTTCTGGGAAAATTATGCGCACGTCCCAAGGAAGAAAATTTATCACAATAAAGTCCCTTGAAATCATGAAATTACACAGAAGTCCCAAGGGACCTGGTTGTAATTAAATCTAAATGTACAATTACCAATCTGACCTTCTCTCCCAATTCCACTCTCTCTCCGTTCTCCTTCTTCCTTCTCCTGCTCCCTAAATTTCCTGTCAACCCTAGCCATACACCGTTTGTCGAGCCCCAGCAATGCGTCGTCGACGACTTGAAGTCTTGGTTTCAGATCAATGGTAACAAGTAAGAACAATGTGAAGGAAGCTTTTGTGTTTATGGAATTTGGTTTTGTTTGCTTGTTTGTGCACAATATATTGAACTCAATGATCTCGGTGTTTTGAATTTTTTCTATTGGTTTCGCTAAAAAATCTTATAAGCTTGTTGCAGTGAGTGCCCAAATATTAAGTTTACATGCTTCTGTTTTGGGGAGACATTTCTAAAAAGTTAAGGCTACGTCTAATAGGAGGGAATGAGAGTCAATGAGTAGGTGCAAATAGTCACTTACTCATACAACTTAATATTTTGAAATGATATTCACTTTCTCAGAAGATGTTGTGAATATATGATTTTTCGGTTGTAAATACAGAATTTGTTGTTGTAAATAGCCTCTGGACGTGAGAAATGAAAAAAAGTCAGGTTTCGAAGGTTGTTGTTAATATATGTTTTTTCTGTTGTAACTACATCATTTGTTGTTATAAATAGCCTCTGGACGTGAGAAATGAAAAAATCCAGGTTTCCGAAGGTTGTTGTTAATATATGATTTTTCTGTTGTAACTACAGCATTTGTTGTTGTAAATAACCTCTGGACATGAGAAATGAAAAAAATCTAGGTTTTCGAAGGTTGTTGTTAATATATGCTTTTTATGTTGTCAATACATCATTTGTTGTTGTAAATATCCTCTGGACGTGAGAAATGAAAAAAAAATCTAGGTTTTCTAAGGTTGTTGTTAATATATGTTTTTTTTTTTTGTAAATACAGCATTTGTTGTTGTAAATAGCCTCTGGACGTGAGAAATGAAAAAAATCCAGGTTTTCGAAGGTTGTTAATATATGCTTTTGATGTTGTAAATACAGTATTGTTTAGTTGTAAATATCCTCTAGACATGATAAATGAAAAAAATCTAGGTTTTCAAAGGTTGTTGTTAATATATGATTTTTCTGTTGTAAATACATCATTTGTTGTTGTAAATAGCCTCTGGATATGAGAAATGAAAAAAATCCAGGTTTTCGAAGGTTGTTGTTAATATATGCTTTTTTTTGTTGTAAATACAGCATTTGTTGTTGTAAATAGCCTCTGGACGTGAGAAATGAAAAAAACTCCAGGTTTTCGAAGGTTGTTAATATATGCTTTTGATGTTGTAAATACAGTATTGTTTAGTTGTAAATATCCTCTGGACGAGATAAATGAAAAAAATACAGGTTTTCGAAGGTTGTTGTTAATATATGTTTTTTTCTGTTGTAAATACATCATTTGTTGTTGTAAATAGCCTCTGGACGTGAGAAATGAAAAAAATCCAGGTTTTCGAAGGTTGTTAATATATGCTTTGTATGTTGAAAAAAATCTTTTTTGTTGTAAATATAGCATTTGTTGTTGTAAATAGCCTCTGAACTTGAGAAATGAACATAATTACACAGAAGTCCAAAATGGTAATTTTACATTCACAAATAATTACGACTTCTGTGTAATTTCATGATTTCAATGGACTTTATTGTGATAAATTCTCTTCCTTGGGACCTGCGCATAATTTTCCCTTATTTTCTGCTAGAGAAATAAAAGTCAAAGATTTCTTTGCACAACAAAAAAATAAATTTTATATTCAACATATTCTATTATTTATATGATAGACAAAGAAGATCTTTTTATCTTATTCATAAGTCATGCAATTAAACTTGGGGAAAAAAAAAATTTACCACTTGAATTTTAAAATTTCAAATTGATGATTTCTGAGTAAAGTGAGTTGTCAGTTGCTTTATTGTTCTTATTAATCATATTATTGTTGTTGTTAACAATATTTTAAAGTTTAAGTAGTATTTTTCTATCATTTTCGCATTAAATTTTTTATATGAATTTATAACCCTTAATTTATTATTGTGTATACTTTATGCTTCTTCTTTTTTGTTAGGCACAGGTATACTCTTATTAGAGGCAATCATGTTCGAGGCATTATCGGACATTAAATATAGGCACATCTCCTAATGAAAATTCAAACATTAGTTCGCTAAATTGTAAAGGACTAACCTCATCCATTAGACCTAATTGAAACTCCATTAGTTGTATCCTTTATCTCTAATTTATCTATTATATATTAAAAAAGATACAATTAAAAAATTAAATTTTAAAATATATTTAAAGAGACTTAAGGTTTGATTTTATTTTGGGGGAAACATGTTAGAAGCAAGGTTCTGAAACTCGGACCGGTTACTGAACCGGTGGAAATACTGGATCAAGGGTCAGTGGGTCAAACCGGAGTCAAACTGGAGTCGATGATATTAATTAAAATAAGTAAAAGTATTCATATAAATAATAAAAAGTATTTTGTTAAAAAATAAGAGTAATATAATTTTTTTCAATGAAAAGTACTAACACCAGTCTTAAATACATGATGTAGTGTAATTTCTATTATAAATTATGTCTTATATTTAAGATAGAATAAGTATATATTATTATATAATACTACTCTAATTAACAACCTTTTTCTTATTATAATATTCATGATAATGGTAGTTTGAAGTTCTTCGCTATTTTTGTTTAAAAGGATCATCAAGAAGATTACATATGCAAGGGTACCTTTGAAAAATGTAAAACGTACAAATTCAATCCTCTAAGCAAGTGTCACGTCCTATCAAAAAAGAAGCCCAAAGATTTATTTTCCAGTGGAGTTCCTCGGTTTATCTAGTCCTTCTATCTCTCTCAACTTGCAATCTCCAAGAGCAAGCTTGGTGCCCTCCTCTTAACAAATTTTTTTGTTACATTTCTCTCTCTTCCCTTGCATTTTCATTTTTGGTTCTCTGAGGTCAACGGGCGGGAGAGAGATTCTAAACACCCTCCTCCCTCCCTTCTCCATTTTCACCCTCTCTGTTTCTCGGAATCACCACGATTTGGGGTTGAGTTTTGCGATTGAAGGACAAGACTCACTGGTTGGGCTTAGATTTGAACTTTGAATCTCGATCTACTAGTTGCTTGAGCCCTTGAAGCTTGGATTTTGTTATTCTGGTCCTTCTCCTCCTCTTCCTGAAACTTTCTACTTCTTCTTCACTGAGTTTCTGACGTTTCAAGCTCTCAGCAGTGAAGGGATGACTCGCTCAACTCGGTCGAATCACAACGAGTTGGCCAAGTTGATTCGGAGTCACCACTGAACTCGGTTTGGAAGCCAACTCGGACCGGTTTTCCGGACAGTTCACCGGTTTTTGGTCCAAACTGGCCGGTCCGGTCCGAGTTTCAAAACATTGGTTAGAAGTGATGTATAAATAGGATTAGATGTGTAATTAAGCTTTTAAAAAAATTTCATTGTTAAAATATAGGAAAATAAATATTAAATTTAAAAATTACTTAGTTATAAAAAATAATAATAATAATTTGATACTAACTTTTTACGAAATTTTTATTTACCATTATCCCTTGTCAACGTGATTTTAAAAATCGGTTTGGAGTTCAAATCGGAAACTGGCAAACCGGCCATGTGTTCAATCTGATTCAGTGCCTAACCGGGAAAAAATCAAACCGGGGATAACCTCCCTGAACTAGCGAAACTCAGTCATGACCCAGGTCAAGTGGGTTGTTTGTTTGAAACTCCAAAGAAGCGTAGAAGGATCGGAGAACATAGATTCGGATCAACAAGAAGGCTGAAGAAGAAGAAGAATAAAGAGAAAATGGACAGAGAGAGAAAAGGTGGAGGACACCTAAGACTGATGAGGACCATTTATTTTCTTTCTTTCTCACATCACTTGCCATCAATAATGGCAATTAAGCTTCATGAAGGAGTCTACCAGAGGCGAGCCTTGAAACTCTTCCATAGACTGTGTCTGAAAGCATATGTTATCCGAAGGGAGAACTCAAGGAAGAAGAAAGAGAGCGGTACTATTTATTTTCTCATATTAAATAAAAGGGTTAAGTAGCAATTTTACTCTGGAAGTACACGTCCAGGAGCAATGTTACCCTAAAAGTTTTTTTGGTCTCAATGTCAATTCGGAAGTTCTAAAACGTAGCAATGTTGCCCTCTCTAACCACCGTTTATGTTGACCGTTAATTTTGAATGGAATTGCTTACTAGGCTGCCACATATATACTCATTTTCCAACTCACCATCCCACGTCATCGTCTCTCTCTCTCTCTCTCTCTCTCACCTTCCTCTTCTTCTCTCTGATCGTCTTCATTTCCGCCATAGCCGCTACTCCCTCAAGCTTCATCAAATCGTCTTGCAACACCACAACGTACCCTTCGATCTGCGTCGAATCTCTCTCTTCCTATGCCTTCTCCATCCAATAAGACCCTCACCAACTGGTCCAAACCGCTCTATCTCTCAGTCTCAACACCACGCTCTCCACCAAATCTTTCGTCTCCAAGCTCAACAAGTTCAGAGGCCTTAATAACAGAGAGAATCAGGCTCTCCGAGACTGCGTGGAAGAGATCGACGACGGCGTCGATCGGCTCTGCCGATCTATCAAGAAGCTCAAGCTCTACAATAAATCCAAGGGTCCGGACTTCCAATGGCACATTAGCAATGTTGAGACGTGGGTGAGCTCTGCTTAGTGGAAAAAGTTCCATGTAACTGAAATATGTATAGGAAATACTGTCTTAGAAATCAAGAATACCGCTATGCTCAAATTTCTTCTGTTTCATGGGTGTTTCAATGCATTGTTTCATGGGTGTTTCTTTGTTTTTTTTTTCAAAATCTTTATGGGCTTCCTAATCCCAAATATAGAAATCAATTGTGAAGAAATGCTGGTTTAAATTAGTGTTCTATTTGTTGGAAATTATGCCCTAAAGGCAAGTCATTGTACTTTAGACATTTATGTTATTTAAAGTATTATCTTTTACTTATCATTTTGTTTGCATGTTTACATTGATAACTGTATCCCTGGATATATCTAATAGATTATCCTAAATGTCCCTGGTCGGTCATCTACGCGGGAGCGAAGATGAGATAAGACTAGTATGACTTTGATGAGATATGGAGATACGAATCAAAGTCGTAGGCATTTGTAAGAGTACAAGGTGCTGGACCGACCCACTATGAGAAAGCTGCATGGAATAAGTCATAAGCTTTTCTCATGTATAACCGCGTCACAACGCCCTTTGACCTGAGATCATCATGGATTCCTACATGATGAGTCGCTGGTCTTTGACCTAGTCAAAAGTCACCTTTGACCGGGTGATGATAAAGGCTTGGATCGGGATCAGTGGTTTTCATGCAGAGGAATGTGAATGGTCAAGATTGAATTTTTCCCTCACATTTGTAGAGAGATAATACTGGGGCCCTCGATGAGTGAGTCTGAGAAATGTATGGTCATACTACGATGGAAAGGAGTTTCCATTTCAATTGTTAGACTACTCAAGAATCGAGAAAGTAATGGTCAAGAACAGGAAGTTGACATTATCCATGCCTCATCCTTGACCAAATTATCGCGTGACAAAGGGAACGTGACATGGTTGTACGATAGGTTATATCGCATCAACGATCCCCATATGAATTGGGTAGTCGCAATGTCTTGTTAGAGGCCGCTTGCGACTTGTAGGCTGGAACAGTATTGGTCCGTTGCCAATCTCATGTGGGCCTACAGGGTCGCACACAAGAATGGCTCAACACGAGCAAGAGTGTCCAGATTCATTGAATCTTAAATGTGTTTAAGATTTAATGAATACTTATTTAATCTAGGATGTGTGTGTGTGTATATATATATATTATTAAATTCGAAAATAATAATGATATTATTTATTGATAATAATATTATTATATATAGTATTTAATTTATTTGATAAATTAAATAACTATAATAAATTGAGATATTGTATCTCAGATTTAATTTTCGAATAAAGATATTGTATATCAGATTTAATTTGAATTGAGAATCGTATCTCATTTTAAATTAAATATAAGGATATCATATCTTGATTTAATTTATAAATATAAATTAAATCTGAAGGCCTATTAATTCAGATCAAATGGTTAGATTATATCATTTGATGATTTAATTAATATTATTTAATCCAAATTCAAAATTCAAAATTAATTAAATTAATTTTGAATATTTTAATACGACACATTATTAGGGTTTTAGAAACCCTATAACAGATGTTGATCTAGTCGTATTAAACATGCGAATGAGTTAGACGGCCGAAAAAAAACAAAAACCATAGAGAGAAAAAGAGAGAGACGCAAGAATATTGAGGCGCTAGCAGCACGCCGTCAGTGTTGGAGGCCGTTCGTGTGGATACCGGTAGAGGGAGAGGACACGCGAAGTCAGCTCCTGTCTGGTCGTACAAGAAGGCGCTAGCCCACGTGATCAAGAAGCACAGATAAAAGATGTCACCTCGTTCGACATGTGATAAGAAGCACGGATAAAAGATGTCATCTCGTTCGACACGTACGATGTCTGCGGTGCACGAGGATCGAGGCGCAAACGCGAATGATACGCTGAACCCTTCGCATAGGTATGATTTGGAAACCCTAAATCTTGATTTAAACGCTATTGAGCGATCCGCCTAAGGGATTCGTTAAAAGTTTTTTTTCCGCTGCGTGTACGGATCCCAACACTATTTATCTCTGGTTGATAGTTTCTCAGCTGGTGAAGTTGGATTGCTTCGTCTATGTCTACTATCGATCAATTCTTATCAATTGCTTTGAGTTGAACTCTTCCTATTGGTTTCCTCTGTCATCGTACCACCATAGAATCTTGCCTTCGAAAAATTTTAAGAAGAAAATCAATTGAGATGACTTGGTTGAATTACTTTAATTTTTTTGAGTTATTATTGGTCATGGATATAAATATAAAATATGAAGCCCAGAAATATTTTGAAAGAGGATTTGATTTAATTTCCCTATTCTAGAAGCCTTGGATTTATCGCAGGTTCTGTGCAATCTCAACTTCACCAGGCCATTGCAATTTCAAATCTCTGTTATAAATATCAATTTCCCTGTTCTATCAGTGTTTTAATTTCCTCTTATTGGATGGAGGAGGCATAGGAAGAGAGAGATTCGGTGCAGATCGAAGGATACGTTGTGGTGCTGCAAGAGGATTTGATGAAGCTTGAGGGAGTAGCGGCTATGGCGGAAATGAAGACGATGAGAGAGAAGAAGAGGAAGGAGGGAGAGAGGGAGAGAGACGATGACGTGAGATGATGAGTCTATATGTGGCGGCCTAATAAGCAATTCCAGTCAAAAAGATCAACATAATCGGTGGTTAAAAGAGGGAGTGACATTGCTACATTTTAGAACTTTGGGATCAACATTGAGACCAAAAAACTTTCAGGCTCCACGTATATTTTCGGGACAAAATTGTTATTTAACCCTAAATTAAATAACTTAAAAATAAAACTCATTTCAAATGTTGGATGGATCCCAGTGGTACCAGCCTTTAAGGTATGTTTGGTTTGAGGGAAGGGAGGGAGGGAGGGAGGGGGGAGAAAAAAAAGGAGGGGAGAGGAAAACTTGTGGGCCCCACTACACTCAATTTTAATTTTTTTTTCTCTCCTCTCCTTTTTTTTCTCTCCCCTCCCCTCCCCCTCCCTCCCCTTCCCTCAAACCAAAAATACCCTAAAGGCATTGATAGACTCGTATAGAGTATAGACTACTCTCTTTTCCCGTGCTAATTATATAATAATATTTGAGAATTGGTGATGCTAATAATATGATAAAATTTTAATTTTTATCAAATTTTTTTCTAAAATGTCCTTGATAACCACAAATCCTTTCTTTACTCTTTAGATGGGACCCACGTAAAACACAGCTCTTCTCATTTCCTTTTTACTGGCCCTTCAAAAATTGAATTGAAATGACAATAATATTGCCCCTGTTGTAAATACAACATTCAGTTTTTTTAAGAGAATAATAAAATTAATTAAATTATTTTAAAATATATTTATTTATCGTTTTCCCTCCAAACTAATGTATCTTAAATATACACAATATATGATATATTTAACTTTCTTAATATCTCAAAAAATATTAACTAAATATTATACTCCATTTAAGACTAGAGGTAATATACTAATACAATCAAATATCAATATCTTAGATAACAATATACATATATCAGTGACACTTTATTTTAGTATCATTTGATATATTAGTTTCCG
Organism: Acacia pycnantha; assembly: GCA_025563575.1. Lineage (NCBI taxonomy): Eukaryota > Viridiplantae > Streptophyta > Magnoliopsida > Fabales > Fabaceae > Acacia > Acacia pycnantha. Next base: position 709,710 of record JAMWYP010000201.1, read on the forward strand.
GAAAGTAACTAAAAAATCTCGGATGAAAAAAAAAAGTAACTAAAAAATCAAATGCTTATGGTTGAAAGGTTATAATTACTCCCTTCGATTCTAATTATAGGACATATTTAACTGATTTTAAAGAGATTAAGGATAGAGGTTAAATTAGTTAATTTTCCTTATTTTCTAAAATGCCTTTATATAAATTTTGCACTTCAATTACCTTATTGAATTCACATAATCGGGTTCATGTCAATAAGGGTATTTTAGGAAGAAATTAACAAAAACTAGAATGTGGTCCTATAATTAAGACCAAAACAAACTCTCAAATGTTGTCCTATAATTAGGACCGGAGGGAGTACTACTCGTACATTTTAAAAGTGTAATTATCATTTATATATTATTTATGTATTTTTTTGGTTGTCCATCCGATATCTAGAGCTTCGCTCACTAATCCGAATCTAACCCACGTCACGCACCTTGCTATGGTGGGAGAGTCTCCCAACAAGGCTTTTCTGCATTCACAACGCTTGAACTGGAAACCTTACTTAAACAACACAAGCTGCCTACTACTTGTGTCAATCCTCATTGATATTATTTAGAGTAAATACCCTTTCTGGTCTCTGAGAAAAAACATGGATCCCATTTTGGTCCCTGACAAAAAAATGTCATTTTTAGTCCATAAAAAGGACGAATAAGGGTCGATTGGTGGACATTTTGATCCCTCACAAATTTCTAAAAGGTCATTTTTAGTCCCATAAAAAGGATGAATAAGGGTCGGTTTTTTTTGTTAAGGACCAAAATGGGATCCGTGTTTTTTGTCAGGGACCAGAAAGGATATTTACTCTATTATTTATGTATTTAAATTTTGAAAGGCACACTTTGGATCTGATGGGCCGGCACTAGCTTGATGTAAGTAATCATGGGGCCCATCGAAGTACAGAGTTTCGAGAGAAAATTACGCACTCATCCGTAAATCAGGAAAATGAAGTTAGGGATTGGAGGAATTATTGGCATTGAGTTAGAGATTAAGGATGTTTTAGGAAAAATGAATATAATTAACTAATTTAATTCATATTTTAAATCTCTCTAAAATCTGATAAATATATTCTCTAATCAGGACCAGAGGTGTATTTTATTTTCTATTGGGAATCGGAAATGGCAAGTTGAAAATCAAAGGTGACAGACTAATTTTTTTTGCTGGAATTACGTCCTTTTTTCTTTAAGCTATGTCTATTCAATGGAGTTTCATTTTCTTACCATTTTACCACCCTGAATGCATGTAGTACATTTCTCATATTAGGAAAATAAAAATACATGAGAAAAGTATCATAACTTATTAATAACAAGTAAAAGAACAACCATTAATAAGTGAATGACTATCATAAACAAGTTTTGGGACTTTTATGATACCAGTAACCCCAAAACTACGTCGTTTTGGATTAATGAATGATGTTTCTGTAATTTTGTTTATTTTTTAATCATATAAGTTTACCGAAACATCCTTCATTAATTCACCTAAAATTACTAACACACCCTTCATTAATTCAAAACGACGTAGTTTTGGGGTCACTGGAGATAACTCTATGTCCAGTGACTGGAGAAATCATTTTCCCTAAATATATATATATATATATATATATATATATATATATATATATATATATATAATTTTAATCACCATCGGTTCAACCCTGGTTTGACACTAATTAGACTTGCTAACTCTTAAACTAATGTCTTCACTTCATTGTAACGGTCTTGTTTGTCAGGCCTCAAACCTTTATGAGAGGATTTGGATTATGACACTTGCCTCACACAGACCATCATATCTCCCACAAAATAACATGGATGATATATGGATAGTCATTTTAACATATTTGATCATGGTTAAAATTAATTGGGATGACGGCCAGGACAAAATTCCCCTCTGAAAAGCTTCTATTCGAGGCAAAAATGCCCCTTAACTCTTTTTTAAATGGAAAAATGACACTAAGGTCCAAATTAAGGTAAATAATATCAAAAAAGTTTCATAACTTATTAGTTGTAGCTCTTCCACTTGTTAATGACTTCTCTTTCACTTGTCATTAACAATTTATGAGACTTTTATGATACTCATCTGATCCTTACTATAAGGCATCAACTAATAAGTGTATTTGATTCTTTTTATAAGGCACCTACTTGTTCCCAAAAAGCATTAATTTTTTTCATATATGTCCCTAATTAATAAGGGTAGTGGGTGAGAGTAATAATTAATATAATATTAAAAGTTAATGCAATTAATAGGAGTAGTATTGAAAATTAGTTAAATTTTAGGACAATTTTATTGTCTTTATATATTTTTATTAGTTTGTCAAAATTATCAGTTACTGTTTTATAATAATTACGAGAGGGAGTACTATTTTCCTAATTTGGGAGCATGATAGTATCATTGCCCTGCTGTGAGGGAGAATATTTTAAGGTGATGGCTCAACTCTAATTGGGCCATTGCTATTCACTGTGCACGTCCCCGTCCTGCAAACGCACTCCCTCACGTCACATCGCTCTAGCTCCCTTGCTCGGAGGTGGTGGTGGAGCCTCAATGTTTCTGCCTTTGTAAGTCACTTTGAATTCTATATATAGCAATTATTCTCTGATTCTTTTTCGTATATAGCAACTGAGGATCTTGTTTTGTGCAAAAATGGCTTCTGAAGCTCCCGCCATTCCTCTTCTTAAGCCCTACAAGTTGGGCAAATTCAATCTATCGCACAGGTACTCTCCCTCCCTCGAATTTCTTCAATTGCGTTTTCGTTTTCTCTGTCAATTTTTCATGAGGATCTGGTGTTTGTGAAAAAACCCAGTTGAGCACTGGCCTGGGTAATGGGTTGTATTATACTTGGAAATCACGAATTTTGAATTTTGTTCTACAACTCTACTTTTTTTTTTTTTGGCACAAAACAACTCTTCGATAAATATGTTTTTTATTCTGATTAATTTGATTCTTTAGTACTTATGTTGTCCTTATTCGCGTGCTACGAAAAGACACTTGCATTTTCCATTGGTGCAGTAGAAATAGGGAAAGTGTTTTGGTGAAAATTTGCTCCCAAAGTTTAATCTGGACTTTTTTTTTAGTTCAGTGTTGCCGGAAGTATTAAAATAAAGTAATGCCTCTTACGTTAAAAACTTAATAGTCAAACATTAATTTTGTAATGGTCTAACGTTAGTATTTTGACCGCAACATTGCTATGTTTTGAAATTTTCAATGTGACATTGGACCTGAAAAAACTACGGGAGCAACTTTGCACCTCAACAAAAACTTTCAGGCAAATTTACACATTAACCCAATAGGGAAATTTTCATGCGTCACATGGAGTTTGTTTCTGATTACTCTAAGTGTCAGTATCAGTTGAATATTTTTGTGGTTTCTTAATTGAAAATTGGTTTACTTTTGCTATACAGAGTTGTTCTGGCACCACTGACTAGACAGAGATCTTACAACAATGTTCCTCAGCCTCATGCTATCCTATATTACACTCAGAGAACTACCAAGGGAGGTCTTTTGATAACTGAAACTACAGGTGTTTCTGACACGGCTCAAGGGTAATTTGTATACGTATATTATTCCTTGTTAGTTTTTTGCTCTTTTTGAAAGGATGTTTCACAAAACGTGTTAACATTTTGTTTCCTATTCTATGTGAAGATACGATTATACACCTGGAATATGGACAAAAGAGCAAGTGGAAGCATGGAAGCCCATTGTGGATTCTGTTCATGATGAAGGTGGTATATTTTTTTGTCAGATCGGGCATGTGGGAAGGGTTTCAAATTCAGGTATCTTTTTGATAAGTTAGTCTTCTTATCTGAGACAGTTGCTAGAAAATATCCTATCTTTTGGGTTGAGTGAACAAGGGATTTAAGTTGGCAAAAACAAAAAACCAAAAAATAACAAAAAATAAAGAGAAGAGATTTGACATGTTTCATCAGTGGATTATCACTTTGAATGGCCTAAACCCGTACTCTATGTCAATTAGAGCAATGCATTCTTGGGAAATTATTTTTGAATTTTTTTGAGCTTATTGTCACGCCCGAAGCGCCTCAGCACAAGGAATTTCTTAGGAGGTCACCCATCCCGAGATTTTCCCGGTCTGAGCACGCTTAACCTTATGAGGCACTAACCATCGTGTCAAAAGCTCGAATATCTGTACTCAACATATATACAATCCCACCCCCATTATGTTGTAGTATCTGTACTCATAATCTCTTCCAAATTTCTTAGGAATGGAATAAAAATGTTGCTTATGTTTAGTGGGTCCCCATCTTACATTGTCTTAAACAGGTTTTCAGCCAAATGGGCAAGCCCCAATATCTTGCACAGACAAGGGACTGGCCCCACACATCAAAAGTAATGGCATTGATGTTGCACAATATACACCACCCAGGAGGTTGAGGGCTGATGAAATTCCTCAAATTGCCAACGACTTCAGGCTCGCTGCAAGGAATGCCATTGAAGCTGGTACCTTCACTAAGTAAAATGTTGTGAAAAATCAGTTCACTTCAACCATAATCTATATAAGCAGTGCCTAGAATGGCTGGATATAATCATATTATTTCTTTCTTTAATACATTAGTTTGTTCCTTTAGATTAAAAGTTGTTGTTTACAATGGCGCTCTCTTAATTTTCTAATATGGTTCAATTTTACCCCATTGTCTCATGATCATCCTAGATATAATGTCAAACTTGACAATTTGTTGACTTGGACACCAAAACTGTGAAGATAATGGTACCGAGTAAATAAATAACATCTCAATTTTCATATGGTTAGATTTTGCATTACTCGTTTTTTAGGACTAAAGTGGCAGAATGGAACATTTTATCACTTTAGAATTTGGAGGACAGTATTGCCTACTTTTGAAGTAACAGGTACCAAATTGAAATTTTTACAAATTTAGAGGGACCTAGTTTATATAAGTCTAAATAAGAGGCACTATTTTTATTCTTTAGAAATGATGTTACACAATAATGGTGAATCTGGCAGTGTATTTTATCTAATATGCTTGACATCTAACTGAATGCAGAAGCTTAAAATGAGGATACTTGTGCTATTGTAGGTTTTGATGGAGTTGAAATTCATGGTGCCCATGGTTACCTTGTTGACCAATTTCTGAAAGATCAGGTCAATGATCGAACGGATGAATATGGCGGATCACTGGAGAATCGTTGTCGGTTTCCTTTGGAAGTGGTTAAAGCTGTTTCTGATGAGATAGGGGCAGAGAGACTTGGAATTAGATTGTCACCTTTTGCAGATAATGCAGAATGTTGGGATTCCAATCCTAAAGAACTTGCCCTATACATGGTGAATTCCTTGAATAAATATAATATTCTTTACTGTCACATGGTGGAACCCAGAATGAAGACTCACTGGGAAAAAGTTGAGTGCCTTCACAGTCTTGATCCAGTGAGAAAGGCCTTCAATGGCTCTTTCATTGTTGCTGGAGGCTTTGACCGTGAAGATGGCAACAACGCGGTGGCAGAGGACTCTGCAGATCTTGTTGCCTATGGTCGGTGGTTCTTGGCAAATCCAGATTTGCTAAAGAGGTTTGAGCTTGATGCTCCTCTCAACAAGTATCATAGAGAGACGTTTTACACTTCTGATCCTGTTGTTGGATATAGTGACTACCCATTTCTTGAAGTGAGTTCTTAAGGCTCTCATGATGTATGAGTATTCCCAAGTGTCCCCCTTCCTTATTTTGACCATTCTTGTTTCAGTGTGTGATAACCTTATAAAATGGCAGAACTGGGCAAATGTTAATCGTTTGTGTGTGCCCTGCTATTTCCCTTGTATCAATAACTTTGTACTGTTTTGGGTTCATGTAAGAGAAAGGGTATGCTTCGTGCCACCAATATGTGTGTATGTGTATCGTAATAGTGTTACTTCTCTTTAATTGTAGCCATTCATTAATTGTAGGAATTGTCTTTTGTTGATAAATTCTCCCTTCGCTACTATATATAAAGTTTTTTTTTTTTAATTGAATCTAAGATTCTAAAAAACTGTTAAAATTAGTTAAATATAATAAATACATAGGAAGTATAATTTTTTTCCCAACAATGCCCATATTTATGAAAGAGTAAGAGGGAGAATAATAATGAGAAAATTATGAAAGAGAATATATGAGAAATAATTGATGTGAGAGTTAGTAATTTATGGCAAAATAGGTAAAAATGTATTTATTATTGTGACCAACTCAAAAAAAAAAAAAAAATCTTATAAAAAGTAATATGGCCATGAAAAAAATGAGTTCACATTACATGCACATAATTATGTGCTTTTTAGGTGCTCATACCTCTAATTAGAGGTACGAGCAAAAAAATTTATTTTTATTTTTTAATGTATTGTATATATTTGGATTTAAATTATATGTTATTTTTTGAGATGTTTTTTGCACTCAATATCTCAAATTAATTAGTTTCCATAATACTGGTGTTACATATAAATGCAGAAATGTAAACTAATTAATTTGAGAAACTGTGTGCAAAAAACATCGCAGAAAGCGGCATATAATTTAAATATAAATAAATATAATATATAAAAAATAAAAATAAAAATACGCTCATACCTCTAATTAGAGGTATGAGCACCTAAGAAACACATAATTATGTGCATGGAATGTGGACTCGAAAAAAGGGGGTCTTATATGTAAGGACAGAGGGAGTAGTCACTTTATATTGTAGCACAATATAATTAGAACAATTAATCTAATTCTCCTTTATTTTAATTAAAGTTCTTGAAATATCTCCAATCTCCTAAACGTGGGAATTAGATAATTAATTAAGAATTATTTAGTTAGTTATTTGTTATAAATGTGTGTTGATTTTCTTAAAATACCATCATTTAATTATTTGCATTAGAAACTATCATCATTGACAAAAACTTTTTAGCATTTGCAATCAATAGGATTGTTTGGGAAACAAAATTATAAATTTGAGAGATAAAGTGAATTGAGGTTTCAAAATTTAACACCAAAGCAAATTTATCAACTAATTCATATATTTAGGACAGGAGAGAATAACAAATTGAGCTTCAAAATAGAAGTGCTGAAATTGCTCATTATGGATCACGTGATGTAGATCAGATCACCCAAAACAAGTTCATTCACAAAGGACTCAAACCTAGTCGAATTAGGTTTGGGTAAATAAGCAATTTTACACATGTGCTTTACCCCTAAGAGCGCCCACCACCACGAGCTTTTTTCTGGAGCAAAAGTACACACGTGGTTACGTTTTGGGAGCAAAAATACCACGGGCCGTTAGTTGACCGTTCGTTGACCGTCAACTTGAATGGAAGTGAACAGTAATGCTGATGAAATTACACTTTTGCCCTTAATTTTAGGTGGAATTACCCTTTTGCGCTTAATTTTAAAAAAAAAAAACTAAAATACTCCCCGCCGGTGGGCCCCACCACCGGCCGTCCCACCGTCGGTGGTGGGGCCCACCAGCGGGGAGTATTTTAGTTTTTTTTTTTAAACTAAGGGCAAAAGTGTAATTTCACTCACGTTACTGTTCACTTCCATCCAAGTTAACCGTCAACGTTTGGTCAACTAACAGCCCGTTGTATTTTTGCTCCCAAAACGTAACCACGTGTGTACTATTGTTCCAGAAAAAAGCTCGTGGTGCTGAACGCTTCCGGAGGCAAAGCCCATGTATAAAATTGTTCCTTCACCCATTAGGTTTCTTACAACAAGTCAAAGGGAGACGACAACTCAACCAATAATTTAACCCAGACAAATGGGTATTCCAAGCACTGGGAAAAAGAAGACGAAGGGAAAGAAAGAAGCTTTATATTAAAGCTAGTGATTATAAATCGAGAGGTGACTTAAAATAAAGAGTCTTTTCTTGACTCAATCATTCATTAGGTGGTTTGAAAAGAACCACTTCTCTTCATATATAAAAGGACGAAAATACCCATAATCATTTTCAAAAAGAGCTACGGCATGTGCACTATAAACAAATTTTGGAAACATAATTACCCACATGCGTTTTTAAAAGGAAAAAAAAAAACTACCATCACAGTCAAGTGCGCCAAAAAGCCATTAGGTTTTGTTTTGTGGGCCCCACTTGCATCCATTTGTCAAGGCTGTAGCATGTTAGTCCCTCCTGTCCTAATTATAGGAACACTTTTATATTACAAATTACACCATAAAAGTGTTTTTATAATTAGGACCAGAGGTAGTATTCTGTTACTCCGGACACGGCTAGCGTCCACTTCTCTTATGGTCCTATGTCATTCTCTTTTTATAAACTGTGTCATTTTAGTGCAAAATAGGTGAGGTGATGTTTTTTTTTTTATTAATATTTCAAGATACTGACTAGTACTAAAAAGGTACTTTAGGATATTGACCAGTACTAAAAAATACTTTGTGATCTTGAAAAATTATTTCAGGGTACTGACTGGTACTAAAATGATACTTCATGATAGTAACTGGTATAAAAAAAATATTTCATGATACTAATTGATACTTAAAAAAACATTTCATGATCTTGAAAAAATATTTTAGGGTACTGACTGATACTAAAATGATACTCCAGGATACTAACTAGTAGTAAAAAAAAAAAATTCAGAATCTAGAATGTTCTTGAATCCAGAATGTTCTCTTGTTCCGTTAATCTAACATGGATGACCATGGGATTTTAAAACATGCACATATGTGATTGTCAATTTTTTCTTTTGCCCAAAAAGATATATGTGATTGTCATTGGAAAGGCTCTTTGACACAGACTTAACCTCATTTTCTTCATCCTCATGTAGTCTGAGATTTTAAACCTTTTTTTTAAAAAAAAAAAAAAAAAAATTACCCTTATTAAATATATATCACTCAATATATTTTTTCACCTATTCATACATACTCTTTCTAAATAAGTGTATAATATAAAAAAATTTAATAATTTGATATTTATTATTTTTAATTGATATTTTAGTCTCTGTAATTTTGATAGTTGTTTCTTTTATATATATATATATATATATATATATATATATATATATATATTGTTGTCTTTATATATATATATATAAATAAAGACAACAACAATTATTTCAAGGACATCTAATAATGAGGAAAATGATTTCCTTTGACCATGCAATCCAACGACCAATAATGAGGAAAAAGAAACGCAATGTGGCGGGTCCCCTTGTCTTTGGAAGCTGCCACTATGTTAACTTATTCTCCATGACCATGTCCCTGAGAGGGTGAGAGGCTTTATTGCTACGTTGTTTGCTGGGTAATTTTGTTTCGGAAACGTTAAAAATGGGCAAAAAAATTTTTTGGACGTTATCTTAATTAATTTTAATAATTAATTGACTAAATATATTAAGATAATAATTCATATGTCCTTTTTTTAATATGTAAATTTATCCCAAAAACTTTAAATATAACTTTAAAAAAATGAAGTAAATGATACATCATACATGAACTTCGTGACAAATTTGCACTTTAACAAAAATACTGTGAGTGACATGTGGACTGTCAACTCAACGTATTTCGTTAATTAATAATTAAAATTAATTTAAATAACTGTCGGGACAAAATTGTTCTCTTTTTTAAACTTCCCGAACAAAATTCCCTCCAAAATGTTTTTGGGGCAAAATTACCCTTCAATGACAACTTCATGACAAAATTACCCCTAACCCTTGTTTGTTTTAGTAATTTTTGTTTTCTTGTAGTTTCTTGTGTATTGCTGATGCATTCTGGGTGTACCCTTGATAATTCACTAAGCTTAGGCTTTTCCTCTTTCCTTTTATCTTTTTTTAATATTTGTCCTTATATATAAAAAAAAAATAAGAGAGGCTTTTTTTTTTTTTTGTCTTTGTTGATAAAAAGATAAAATGATACTTCCTCCGGTCCTACTTATAAGAGCAAATTACCAGAATTTGGGGAGATTAAGGAATGAAGTTAAATTAGTTAATTATGTGTATTACATAAGGCAAAATTAGTTGGCATTATGAGAGAAATGAATGTGGTTTGTGGAACAGGTAATCAAGGACATAACTAATGGAGGGACTAATTATTGCTTCGAATGCGTGGGGATGGCGTCATTAGTTTCCTCTCAGCTTTTTAATCCACTTGAAGCAGTTAAAATTTCATTTCTGAAATTTGTTGTTATCATTAATTACTTTATAAAATATGACAAAAATTGTTCAAAATTATTTTATATAAAAAAGTATAATTTAGGTGTATATGATAAAACATTATTTACTTTATAAAATATATAGGTGTATTATTAAATTATTATTGTCTTTAATTATTATTGAGAAAGTATAAATAGAGGTATTATAGGAAAAAAATGACAAAAGTTAAAACTTGCTCTTATAATTAGGATCAAAACCAACTCTAAAATTTACTCCTATAATTAGGACCGGAGGGAGTATTCCTTAAATGAAAAAAGTTCACAAAGCATCAAAGTAAACGAAACAAACAAATTGACAAAAATAAGTCAAATAAATTGACTATGGAATGACATGAATATGCTGCATATAAAATTTTTTTATGAGAGTCAATATTTCGGGCCAGATGATACTATTTGCAGCAGACTGGTCCAATAAAAACACCAAGAAAATACCTTATTAACACGTTATAACATAAGAGAGGGTTTATCCCAATATCTTTAGAGTTCAAATAGATTTTTTTAAAAAATAATAATTAAATCAATGCCATCATCACTCATGTTTTAAAAGTTAAATTCATATTAAAGTTATAACTTATAAATATAAAAAGTCAATTCTCATAACTTTTAGAATAATGATGTATAATTGTACGAAAATGAGGGGAAAAACAAAAGTAAGAAATAACTTGCCCTTAAATCGTTGTCTTAAATCTATTCAAGAAGAGGTCCAGTTTTGAGTATCTTAGTTTCTTTATATATAAAAATGTATCAGGTTTTTATTACCGATAATATTTTGTAATAGGATTTTTTTTTTTTAAAATTAAAAACAAGGGGTGAAAATAGGGAAAATGATAGAAAAAATACAATTTAAACTACAAACACCCCAAAATGTCTACTGAATTAATGAAATGATAAATATGTGATATGTTTACAGAGGCGGAACCAGAAATGTCATGGGAGCGAACATTATAGAATAGAACCCACTTTTTCATAAAAATACATTTCAGCCCCATAGAAGTTTTAGTATTTTCATTTTAGTCCCTCCACGGAATTTGTAATGAGGACTAAAGTGAAATATTGAAATTTTTATGAGCAGAAGTGTAATTTCATAAAACTCTAGGTTCAACTTTATAATTTTAGAGGAGGCGGGACCACCTAGGCCCCCCTAGGTCTATCCCTAATATATTAGGAATATAAGATTTTGAAGTTGAGGTATTAACAACTTTAGTATACAAATTAACAACTTAGATACATAGATTGACATCTTTAAGTTGTTGCTGACTCATTATATAAATCTAAATTGTTAATTGCTATTTTTAAGGTATTATTGTCTATACTTAAGTTATCAATATCAAAACTACAAAATCTTAGATTTTTACAAGTTCACCTATTTATCATCTTACTAGTTTAGTAGACATTCTGAGGGTTTATGTAATTTAAATATCATTTTTTTGTCATCTTATATTAAAAATAACTTTTTTATATATATTGAAGAAAGGGTCATATTCTTGAGAAAAAAAAAAAGAAAAAAAAAAGAAAGGGTCATATTAAAACAAAAAAGCGAGGAGACGGTAGGGGGAGTGCTGGGTCCAGATCCCCTGCTACTCAAGTGAGTATGTCACTGTCGCGTCACTCCAAGTCTCCAACATTGAAGACGGCCATTACTATTCCGATGGGTCAACTCTTATGGGCGATCGCCATTCACTGTACACTTTCCCTTCCTGTATACGCACCACCTCACGTCACCATTCCCTGTAAAGCTGGTGGTGGAGCCTCTGTTATTGCCCCGAAAAACGTCCGGGTTCACAGTGCTTTTTCTTAAGGGCCTTTTATGTGCTTCTCTTTCTGATTATAGGAATTGGAATATTTTTTTATTTATATTAAATTATATATTACATCTTAAATTTTTTATCTCAAATTAATTAATTTATAATCTTGTATTTAGAAATATTTTTTCTGGGGTTCACATTAGGTGCTTGTCCTAATGTGCTTCTTATGTGCTTGTCCCTCTAATTAGAGGGACAAGCACATTTTATTTTATTTTATTTATTTTTTATATGTTTTATTTATTTAGATTAAATTATATGTTACTTTCTGAATTTTTTTTTGCATCCAGTATCTCAAATTAATTAGTTTCCAGGATACGGGTGTTACAGGACAAATATTTTTGTGTGCAGAATTGGAAACTAATTAATTTAAAATACTGAGTGCAAAAATTTTCAGAAAGCAACATATAATTTTAATCTAAATAAATAAAATATATAAAAAAATTAAAAAAATAAAATAAAATGTGTTTGTCCCTCTTATTAGAGGGACAAGCACATAAGAAGTACATAAGGGAGAAGCACCTAATGTGCTTCCATAATTTAATCTAAATAAATAAAAAAAAGCTATTATCTCTTTTTTTTTTTTTGGTAAAAGAAAGTTTTGGAGGGGTTCGACATCCGTCCCCACCAAGGACAGGGCAAAGCTCCGGGCTCTATGAGTACTTACTGGGGACTTACGAGATCGCCTACCAAAGGAGTCCCAGCGACGGCAGAAGGGATCGAACCTACGACCTAAGGGCCTAGTCCTGGATCCCTTACCATCTATGTCAACTCACATTGGCAGCTCTCATCTCTTTAATTAGAGGGAAAAACACATACCAATCTGGTCCTATTTATAAGTCCAATTTGACCAAATCTCACATACCAAGGAAAGTCAGATATCTCAATGATTATAAAGCAAATTTCCAAATTTACCCTCATTTATGAATGAGTATATTTTAAAATTTATTATCAAATCTCTCTCACATTTTTCTCTTCCCAACATAGCTAGCCAATCTCTCTCATCATCATTAATATGGGCAAAATTGTCACAATCTCATTTCTTTGGTCAAAATGGACTTATAAATAGGACCAAATTTTTTGGTCAAACTGGACTTATAAATAGGATCAGAGTGATAACAATTATACACCTAATGTGAATTCAAAACTTTCAGCCAATTTTTTTTTTTTTGTAAAAATGCATTTTAATCTTTTTTAAATGCGAAAATGACACTAAGATGTAATTAAGGAAAATAATATTAGAAAATCTCATAATTTATTAATGGTAGCTCTTTCTCGTATTTGGTTTGAGGGGAGGAGATGATAGGATAGGCTAAACTTAGAGGTTAACATTAACCTCTAAGTTTAGTATTTCATCCCTCATCTCCTCCCCTTAAACTAAATACACCATTAGTCATTAGACTTTTCCAACATTATTTTTATTTTCAAATTACCTGCCCTGCTCTGAGGGAGCATATTATATGGTGATTTTTTTTTTTGGCTCAACTCTAATTGGGCGATTGCTATTCACTGTGCACGTCCCCATCCTGCAAACGCACTCCCTCACGTCACATCACGCTCCCTCGCTCGGAGGTGTTAGTGGAGCCTCCAATGTTTCTGCTTTTGTAAGTCACTTTGAATTCTTTTTTTTTTATTGTCCACACAGAGGAGGGGGGTGCGGGCTCGAGCCGGGACAGGGGAGTGGTGCCAGCTCCAAAGCTGGCGCACTAATGCCACTGCGCTCTAAGAGCGCTGGCAAGTCACTTTGAATTCTATATATAGCAATTAATCTCTGATTCTTTTTCGTATATAGCAACTGAGAATTTTGTTTTGTGCAAAAATGGCTTCTGAAGCTCCCGCCATTCCTCTTCTTAAGCCCTACAAGTTGGGCAAATTCAATCTGTCCCATAGGTACTCACACTCCCTCCAATTTCTTCAATTGCGTTTTCGTTTTCTCTCTCTATTTTTCTGCCCTAATTTCATGAGGATCAGGTGTTTGTGAAAAGTCTCAGTTGAGCACTGGTATGGGTCATGAGTTCTATCATACCTGGAGATCACAAATTTTGAATTTTCTTCTATAACTTTGTGATTAATAGGATTGTTATTTTCATTAATTTGATTATTTAGTCCTTATGTTCTCCTTGCTTGTGTGCTACGAAAAGTCACTTGCATCTTGGATTGGCAGTGGAGCAGAATAGCAAAATTTTCTTTCGGTCAATGGATTTTGTTTCTGATTACTTTAGGCGTCACTATCAGTTGAATATTTGTGATTTTCTTAATTTAAAACTGGTTTACTTTTGATATACAGAGTTGTTCTGGCACCACTGACTAGACAGAGATCTTACAACAATGTTCCTCAGCCTCATGCTATCTTATATTACTCTCAGCGAACAACCAAGGGAGGTCTTTTGATAACTGAAGCTACTGGTGTTTCTGACACTGCTCAAGGGTAATTTGTACACCATTATTCCTTGTGCTAACTTTATCTCTGTTTTGCTTGGATGTTCCAAAAAGGTGTTTATGTTTGTTTTCTGTTTTATGTGAAGATATACTGATACACCTGGAATATGGACAAAAGAGCAAGTGGAAGCATGGAAGCCCATTGTGGATGCTGTTCATGCCAAAGGTGGTATATTCTTTTGTCAGATCTGGCATGTGGGAAGGGTCTCAAATTCAGGTATTTTTTTTGCTAAATTAGTCTTCTGATCCAAGAACAGGAGCTTGAAAATATCTTGTCTTTTATATTGAGTAAACAAGAGATTTACCTTTCAGTGGATTATCACTTTGAATGGCCTAAAACCATGCTCCATGTGAATTAGAACAATAGATTCTTGGGTAATGGTTTTTGAATTATTTAAGTTTTTGGATTTTTAATATGAATTTCATTCGGTTCCTGAATGTCATTGCTGAAAAAGTTGATTAATCAATTAAAAACTCAGATGATCAAAATATATTATGCTTAGAGGCAAGGTAGTTCTAGTGGAGTGTATAAAAAAAGGTAGTTCTAGTGGAAACTATTTGGTGAAGTTTAACTTATAGAAGGAACTTTTGCAGACACTATGCATGTTTTCTGTTGACTCAATTCCATGCCGGGACAAATACAAAAACTCGGGGAATCTGTTTGCCCCCTTCCCCCAGAGCAAAATAAATGAATAAAAAGAAAATGAGAAATAATAAATAAAAATAAAAATGCTCTTAATTCATTTTGATTGCGGTGACAACCTTTATAGTGACACACCATCTATCAAAGCATGACTATTCAAAATCAATTGAACCACATCTCTCTATAGAACCATTTTGTATGTGCATGCATCTTTTCTGCCAACATTCTGAATGATTCATGGGTTATATCCATTGGAGACAAATATGGGAGGTTCTATAATTATAATATTTTATTTAATATGCTGCAACATTTAAATCCTTGAATTTTATAATCTGTTCAGGTTATTCAACTGAAGTTAAGATAATTCTCTATTCAACACATATACAGTCCCACCTCTATTCTGTTGTAGTAATTGTACTCATGATCTCTTCCAAATTTCTTTGGAACAGAATGAATTTGTTGGATATGTTTAGTGTGTCCTCATCTTACATTGTCTTAAACAGGTTTTCAGCCAAATGGGCAAGCCCCAATATCTTGCACAGACAAGGGATTGACCCCACAAGTTCGAAGTAATGGCATTGATGTTGCTCAATTTACTCCACCAAGGAGGCTGAGGACTGATGAAATTCCTCAAATCGTCAATGACTTCAGGCTTGCTGCAAGGAATGCTATGGAAGCTGGTACGTTCACTAACTGAAAATGTTGTGATAAAATCAATTTACTTCAACCATAATCTAAATAAGCAATGCCTTGAATGTTATATTATTTCTCTTTTTTAATACATTGGTTCAGGTTATAATTAAGAGGCTTCAATGCAATTCTGTTCCTTCTAGTTTCATTAAAGGTTAATTTTTTCCCTGTAAATTAAAAGTTGGTATTTACAATGATGGTCTCCTTTTTTTTTTTTTTTTTTAAATGACTCAATTTTACCCCCATTGTCTCATCTGTATCCTAGATATAATTTCAAACCTGACAATTGGTTGACTTGAACTCCAAAACTCTGGGGATAATGGTACCTGAGTAAATAAATAGTGTCTAAATTTGCAAATGGTTAGACTTTTTATTGCTTTTTATGGGATAAAGTGGTAGAATGAAAACATTTTATAACTTTAAAATTTGAAGGACAGTGTTGCCTACCTTTGAAGTAGCAGGTACCTAATTGAAATTTTCACAAATTTAGAGGGACCTAGTTTGTATACAAGTCTAAGTATGAGGCACTATTTTTATTCTATAGAAATGATGTTACACACTAATGTTGGATCTGGCGGTGTATTTTATCTATTATGCTCGACATAGTAACTGAATCCAGAAGTTTAAACTTTAAAATGACGATACTTGTGCAATTGTAGGTTTTGATGGGGTTGAAATTCATGGTGCCAATGGTTACCTTCTTGAGCAATTCATGAAAGATCAAGTCAATGATCGAACTGATGAATATGGTGGATTAGTAGAGAACCGTTGTCGGTTTCCTTTGGAAGTTGTTAAAGCTGTTGTTGACGAGATAGGGGCAGAGCGAGTTGGAATTAGATTGTCACCTTTTGCAAATTATGTGGAATGTTGGGATTCCAATCCTAAAGAACTTGGCCTATGCATGGTGAATTCCTTGAATAAGTATAATATTCTTTACTGTCACATGGTGGAACCAAGAATGAAAACTCCTTGGGAAAAAGAGGAGTGCCCTCACAGTCTTGTGCCAATGAGAAAGGCCTTCAATGGCAGTTTCATTGCTGCTGGAGGCTATGACCGCAAAGATGGCAACAATGCCGTGGTAGAGAACCGAGCAGATCTTGTCGCCTTTGGTCGTTGGTTCTTGGCAAATCCAGATTTGCCAAAGAGGTTTGAGCTTGATGTGCCTCTCAACAAGTACCATAGAGAGACATTTTACACTTCTGATCCTGTTATTGGATATACTGACTACCCATTTCTTGAAGTTAGTTCTTAAGGCTTTAATTGTGTATTGGTATTTTCAATCTCTGGTGTTCCCTAAATGTCCCCCCTCCATAGTTTGACTATTCCGGTTTCATTGGGTGTAATATCCTTACAAAATGGCAGAAAAAGCCATTGGGCAAAAAGGTAATTGTTTGTGCCCTGCCTTTTTCTCCTATATGAATAACTTTGTACTATTCTGGGTTTAAGCAACGTAAGAGAAAGGATATGCTTTGTCCCCACCATTGGATACTCTTTATAGTACTCATGAGAACCCGTAACTCTTTACGGTAGTCATTAGTTATGCAAAATTAATAAGTGAAAGATATTAATTAATGTTAATCATTATGGAATTCGTAACTCTTTACGGTCCTTATGAGTTCTGCCTAGAATCTACTCGTTAAAACACATATAGGGGTTTAGAATTACTTTCTTTTTTTTCATTTCAAAAGATAAAGAAAGATTGCTGAAAAAAACGTATAAAATAAATTAGTAAAAAAGAAACAAAAAGTATGAAACTCCAATATTTTTTTCTTTCACTCTGTCTCGAAGACTAACTAAGACCAATTCAGTCACGTTTTCATGTTCTAATTGAACACTTTCTTTCTTTCTTTCTTTTAATGATTCATCTCTAAATCAAGTTACTTTGAAAATGTAGATTTAAAAAGAACTTATTATTATTATTATTATTATTATTATTTGTATTGTATATGTATATTCAACATTTATATTATTATTTTAATTTAATAAAATATAAAATATATAAAATAAGATTTATTATTTATATATTTCTAATTTATATTTATATATTTAAAAATATATTTCATATTTCATATTAATTAATAAATTTAAATTGGATTTTGATAATAAATAAAAATCGTCTATTAAAATTTTGAATTCTAATTCTATATTTTTTTTCTATTTATTTTTTGTTGTTGATCCACACAGCTGCCTCTTAATTGCAATGAGAACTCTTTCTCCTTAGATGTTTGCTAGGCGATTACAAGGTGGAGGCTTCAAGTATTTGAGTTTTTTTTTTCCTCAATACGACGATGGTATCTTGAGATTAGGTGTAATACCCTAAAAATCTATATCATAATTTGATAAAATTATGCCTATAGAAAGTAGGTGAATATGAGGTGTCAAATGTTAAGTCATGATTATCTTACTTTCTAAGGAAAAATCTCTAGGAAATTAGAGAGTTTAAAGGCCAAAGTGCCAAAATGACGAAAATGCCCCTAAAGGACATAAATGACTTAGGAAAATTATGAAAAATCCTAAAAGGCAGTAAAATGATCAATTGAATTAAGAGAGTATGTTATCTCTAATTATGGTAATTTAATAAATTATGAACTTTTAGAAATTGAATAAGAATGCTCAAAACGCATTGAAATGACTAAAATACCCTCACAAATTCTAAAATAATGCAGAACACATGGAAATGAAAATGTCAGAGCTAGAATTGTGAGACAAGGGGCTTTTCTAAATAAGAAAATTATCAACAAGTGATAATTAAGTAATTAAGTATTTTTGGGCTAATTACTTAAGCATAAGCAAAGGAAATTCACAAGTAATTATGTAAAACCCTAAAATTAGTGGTTTTTGGTTTAAAATTAGTAAAAACATATTTACTAATTAATTGGAAATTTTAGATAAAAATAGTTGAGTTTAAGTATTTTTAAGCCTAAATACAAGAATGGACCAATTAGGTAATTTTGTGAAATTTTTAAGAAAATTGAAATAAATAAATAAATAATTAATAAAAAAAAATTAATAATATTTTTGGGGCCAGCCGAAAAATCTAGGAAAAAATAATGATAGGATAAGAATTAAAAATCAAAACTTAATAAACAAGTTTTGTTATATTATTTTAATATTATAATTAAATTTTGTGAATAGTAACTCAATATATAGGAAACGGACCCTATCTAGAGAACCAGGAATAAGAATTCCAAAGTCAAGGTAAAATAATGATCAGTGGGTTTTTACCTTCTTTTAGACTTTTCCGGAAGTTAATTCTGAAGTCGATAGAGCATTTTCCTAATAAGACGAAATAGGGAAAAATGCAGATAGTCACATTTTGGATTTGAAGGAAATAAATTCTAACTCAACATCCGGAGATGAGTTAGGATTTTCCTGGACATATTTGGAATCAGTGAATTATTATCCAGAGGTTGATGATTCCGAAAACGACTTTCGGCACCGGACGCGTTCGGACACGTTTTTCGAGAAAACTTCAACTGGACTGTTGGAACCCTGTAAGAGACCGAAATCTAAGTTAAATTAGATATTATTGATAAGAAAGAGAAGATCTTCAAAGTTATGAATTCAGAATTTTGAGTTTTCGTGATTCGGACACCGATCGAGGAATTCGACCGGAAAGCTTCTGGAATGGGCTAGGTGTCATCTTTTGATTGGCTCATCTTTGGCTTGGAGAGGGGGCAGCACTTTTGGAGCTTTCCATGGTCAAGAATTTAACACCATTTAGCTTTTAATTTACATGGTTATAAAGGAGGGAAAAATTACAAGAATTGGAAAGTAGAAATTACCAAAGTGGCACAATTTTTGCCTATTTAAAGGCATGAGTTCTCTTCAAATTTGGCACACCATTCCTTCTTGCTTTGGCCGAAAATCAAGAGGGAGAAAGAAGAGAGAGAAGCTCTGGAAAAATTGTGCAGAAGTCTTCAACGGGTAAGTCCTTCGGTCCTTAGTCTTTAGTTCTTTTGGTAGTTTTAGTAGAACTGTTAGTTAGATCTAGGAAGTAGGAGATGAGATTCCTATTCTTATTTTTAGGCCTCTTTGCATTGAAAGATGCCTGACGAGGTAAAAACATAGTAGGGATTGAGTCTCTGAAAGTTGAAAGTTAAAATAGCGAGCTTTAAGCTTTCATAGTTCTTTCAATAGTTAGAGTAGTACTGCTAGTATAACCTTTAATTTTTCAAGCATGATTGGGTATCATATGATAGGGCTATATTAGTCTAGAATTTCAAAAATTATCATTGGGTCGAAGTTCTGACAAAATTTTGGAAAATCAGAGCCAAAGTAACGAAGTGCTGGCGAAATTCCGCCAATTAGGGGTATAGGGGCACAATGGTAATTTTTACCTAAAATGCCAGTCGTAATGTCAAATCACTAATAAAAGTGATATTACTCTTATAGGACATCAGAAACTCTGATCTGCTGCCGTTACGCTGCCCGACGTGCCGCTGTTTCACGTTTTTCCGTAAAAAGTACGTTTTCCGCCAGAAGTACCTAACGTCGTCAACGAAGGTACGTTCGCGTACTGTAACACTAATCTAGTGCTGCTTATATACATATATGTGATAGGTACATTCACGGATAGAGGCTCTGTCTAGGGTCACCGACTCGGATTGAGGCTCCGTCTAGGGTCACCGACTCGGATAGGGATTCTGTTTGGGGTCACCGCTTTGGATAGAGATTCTTTAAGGGTCACCAAACGGATAGAGATTCGATTAGGGTCACCACTTATATGTCTTGCTCTTTGCTTATGATCTGTCATCATGAATCATACAACTGTTTTATACTCTTGTGTTGTTGTGCTGCTGCTATGTCATGAATACCTGCCATCCGTATACTGTTTTATTTGAGCATAAGGTTAACCGTTACCTGGGGTTCGATGCATGGACTCCAGCTCTCAGCTGTAGCTTCAGGGTCGGAAGGACTAAGGATTGGAGATAAGGGCAAGCTGCACGAGTAGGCTCATGGTTGGAGGGCATGTAGCACGAGTGAGATCTTAGACGGAGATGTCACTTTATCGTTTTCCGTATTTACCTATGAGAACATTAGGATGCTGTATCAACACTATGTTACACTATGGTTATTGTTTGAATGGGAATCAGTTACTCTTACGCTCCAATGCTCTACTCTGATTTTTTTTAAAAAAATTTGGCTCTGGAATTGGGATGTTACATTAGGTGAGATACAAGATTTGATGATGGAATGAACAAGATTGAGTACTTATCTTTGGTGGCACACAAGTGCAAAAGTGGTGCCTTTTGAACCCTTCAAAATTGGTACCTTATTGCTTTCTTGAACCCTTCAAGAACAGCACCTTCTTGCCTTGAGAAAGCTGCACACATCAAGGCGCCTTATACCACCAAAAACGCACACCACAATGTAGCGCGACAGTCATGCGTTAAAATTAGGGTTTAACCTTAATTTTAGTGGTTACAAGAAAGACTCAATCCAACTAGAAATGGTTAGTTCAATTAGAAAGACCCAATCCAAGAATGACGCCTTCAAAAAGGCCCAATCCTTATATTTATTGTATCTTAATTAGATCTTGTTTTGGATAATTCAAAATTATCATTTTATCACCTAACCTCTTGAATTTAAAATCTAAATTTAGATTTAAATTTCAAACTTAAATTCAAAATTTAAATTGGTCTAAGATCCCATTGGGCCTTCTAACACATTTGGGTCTATTAGTGTAGAAACTAATTTCTCACTAATTAACCAAATGTGGTGCCATATATATCATATATATTATTTGGCTTGGAGTTCCATTCAAACCCAATTACACCTATAGTCTTAACAAAGCCTAATAACAATTATTAGCCAAAACTTGCTAAATTAAACAATCAAGAACAACCTTAGTGTGTGACTCATTAGACTCAATTAGTCATTGACATAGATAAACTTAGACCAATTAAACTTCTTTAGTGGGCCCAATTTATCTAATGACCACATAAGACACTAGTAATGCTCTGCAGCCCTAGAACTAATCGAGTTGATCAAGTGATCTACCTTTCTAATTTGGATACCGTGTCGACATCATCCCTCACATTATCATTCACATTTAGTCGAGAGCAAGGATAACATATAATCTCTCTTGCTTGACTAAATGTATCTTTTTCAAAGAACTAGGAATCTTCTTCTACTTACTCTAAGATGAATTATGACTCTTCATGATCGATTACAGTGCACAGATTCCCGAGTCAATTAGAAGTCATCTAAACCCTACCGGTCTTGTAAATAACTAATCCCTTGTAGGGGCTATGAGTCCTTTTGGCATGTCCATCTATACTCATGTATTTGAGTTTCATCCAAGAGTAAATTGTTACCCCCATTTTCATGTGGATTGTAACATCTCGTTTTCCAAAAGCAGTATAATTTTTTTTTTTTCTTTTAAAATCATCAGAGTAGAGCAACGGAGCAATTGAGTAACTGATATATATATTCAAAATGCCCACTGGCTATTTACTACAGCGGTATAGTAACTGAGTGTTTCAAAAGTGAAGTACAACAACAAAAGGCTTCCGCCGGAACAACAAAAGAAGTCCTCAGCCAGAACTTCTACGCGGGCTGCTTGTCTCTCTCCTCGGTCCTCGGTCCTCCCGACCACGAAGCTATGTTAGGGCTGAGATCCAGCGCACCAGATCTCAGGTAACGGTTAACCTCATGTTTATGTATACACATACAAACAACAGACATCCACAATATCATCAACACATACAATCACTCTATCACAACCCATGCATATGTATTGCCCCCAGCATGCAGACATATTGCCCCCAACATACAGACAGATTGCCCCCATCATACAGACATATTTCCCCCATCATACAGACATATCCTCTAACCACTATATGCATTTCAACAGTATAACATCTATATAACACACATACCACATATATGCATACCATAAACGCCAGAGTTAGTGTTACAGTATGCGAACGTACCTTCGTTGACGAAAATCGGTATTTCTGTCGGTATACGGCACGACAGTAGGTCAGAACGTAATCAGGGATATCCTATCAACATAACAACGTATTTGTTAAGGATCTATCATTACGACAAACATTTTTAGTCAAAATGACCATTTTACCCTTGACCCCCTAATCGGCGGAATTTCGCCAGCACTTCGTTACTTTGACCCTAATCTTCCAAAATTTCAACATAACTCCTACTCCAACATAATTTTCGAAATATAAATCATATTGATTAATGATTCACACCATAACAGGATTTTAGGTACAAATTACCATTTTGCCCCTGATGCCCTTAATCGGCGGAATTTTGTCAGCGCTTCGCTATTTTGACTCTAATCTTCCAAAATTTTGCCAGAACTTCGACCCCATCATGATTTTCGAAATAATGACTAAAATACCCCTAACATGTGATATCTAATCATACTTGGAAGATTAAAGACTATACTAGCATTTCTACTCTAACTACTGAAAGAACTACGGAAACTTAAAACTAAGTACCGAAGAACTTACTCAGAGCTTCGCTACAACTTTTCCCAGAGCTCCTCTCTCTAACTTCTCTCTAGGTTTCGAAATCCTTAAGAGGATTTGGTGTGAAGAATTGAAGAGAATGTGAAGGCTATTTATAGAAGAAAAATGGGCCAACTTTAGTAATTTTCTCCAAACTCCCCTTTCAATTCTAGCCATGCAAATTTTGAACTTATTTCTCCACCAAGCATCCATTTTGGTCGACATACTTGGTCTCCAAAGTCAAGAAAAGTTGTCATCTTAATGATGACTCATTTGCTTTATGGGTTTTAACCCGATAAAGTTCCCCGATCGGTGTTCGAATCGCGTAATATTGTAAAATCTTAGAAATCCGGAATCACAACTTTGAAGACATTTTCTTACTCATTAGAAATGTCTGAGTTAACTAAATTTTTGACTCCATACAGGGTTCCAACGGTCCTGCTGAAGTTTCTCGAAAAACGTGCTCAGTTACGAAACGAACTTCTGAAATCATCAACCTCTGGACAAAAATCCACTGATTCCAAATATGTCTAGGAAATTCTCAACTCATTCCCAGATGTTGAGTTATGATTTATTTTCTTCAAATTCTAAATCTGTGACTATCTGCTTTTTTCACAGATTACCCTATTTTGTCTTATTATCAAAATGCTCCACCGATCTCGGAATTAACTTCTGGAACAGTCTATTTCAAGATAAAAATCCACTCTTTCATATTTTTTACTGACTTTAGAAATCCTGTTCCTGGTTCTCTAGATAGGATCCAATTCCTATCGGTGTTTATTTACTTTTTACTTTATTTATTTTTAAATCAAGTGTTTATTTATAACACTCCATCTTCATTTCCATTTCTTTTTTTTTCTTTTTTTTTTCCCTCAACATGTCGGCACACACACATATTAATATATATATATATTTTTTATTTTATTTTTTAATTAATTATTATATAATTTAATAATTATTTTTACATAATTTTTTACATAATTTTCCTATTGGCCCATTCTTGCATTTAGGCTTAACATTACCTAATCTCCTTTATTTTTCTCAATATTTTCCAATTAATTAGCAAATATATTTATGCTAATTTTCTAGCCATAAATCACCAATTATAGAGTTCTACATATTTTATCACCATTATTCCATTGTTCAAGCTTAAATAATTAACCAATAATTATTTAATCAATCACTTATTATTTGTTGATAATTTTCTTCTCTAGAACTAATTACTTCCTCACAACAATTGGACTTACATTGATATTTTATGCTTTACATAAAATATTAAAAATCACGGGGTTAATAATGATCCCGGAATACTTTTTAATTTTTCTCTCACTATTTCGCAAGGAAATAAATCCCAAAAATTGTCTAAATTAGAGACAACATACTCTCTAATTTTTAATAATTATTTTATTGCCTCTAAGGGTTTTTCATAATTTCCTTAAGTCACTTTATGCTCCACAAGGGCATTTTGATCATTTCTGACACATTATTAATTCTTCCAAATTTCCAAGAAATTTTCCTTACAAATTTGATATCAC
Source organism: Acacia pycnantha (assembly GCA_025563575.1). Lineage (NCBI taxonomy): Eukaryota > Viridiplantae > Streptophyta > Magnoliopsida > Fabales > Fabaceae > Acacia > Acacia pycnantha. The sequence goes on from JAMWYP010000201.1 coordinate 734,432, forward strand.
ATATTCACCTATTTCCAATAGGTATTATTTACTCAATATGATACTTATCATAAGTGAGATTTTCAGGGCACATATTCACCTATTTCCAATAGGTATATTTACTCAATATGATACTTATCATAAGTGAGATTCTCAGGGTATTACATGGATAGAGTTGTACAGTCAAAGCATAACCCTAGGATGTAGTGTTCGATGACATCCTCAACTCTAAGATGATCCGCACTATCAAACGATGAGAGACTTCACAAATCCAATGATACTCTCTACAATGAATCCTTGTGGAGTCTCTTGGCGGGTCAGTTCAGTGTTGTCTGTTCTCAACAGATCCACCCACGATATCAGCTAAGTCATCACCATGCCTGTATTCCATGAGGTCCCTACATTGAATCTTTATACAAGTAGATGATGTCGTACTAGTCTTGTTGAGATCACCAATGCCCTTTCTTGGTGATTCAAGACTAGGAACAGATATCAGGCAATAGACATTTAGTGCCCTCGAGTTCTCATGATCATGATCCCTATCATAGATCCTCGAGTGAACACTTTTTCTATTCCTTGGCCCTTTATCTTTAAAGACATATTAACAATAAAGTATAGGCGAGACACAAATATAATAAAGATAAGGGTTAAGGAGCAATTTTACACATGAGCTTTTCTCCCAGGAGCGCTCAGCACCACGTGCTTTTTTCTGGAGCAAAAGTACACACGTGGTTACGTTTTGGGAGCGCCCAGCACCACGGCAGTTAGTTGACCGTTAGTCAACTGTTAAATTGGATGGAAATGAACAGTAACTCGGGTAAAATTACACTTTTGCCCTTAATTTTAAATAAAAATTACCTTTTTGCCCTAAGTTTTTTTTAAAAAAAAAAAAACTAAAAATACCCCTCCTTGGTGGGCCCCACCACCGGCGGCCGACCACTGCCGGCCGCCGCCGCCGGCCGGCGGTGGTGGTCGGCCGCCGCCAGTCGGCGGTGGTGGTGGTCGGCCGGCCGGCAGTGGTGGGGCCGATGGTGGAAGGGTATTTTTAGTTTTTATTATTATTTAAAACTAATGGCAAAAGGGTAATTTTCATTTAAAACCAAGGGCAAAAAGGTAATTTTCATTTAAAACTAAGGGGCAAAATGGTAATTTTCTTTTTTTTCCTACCATCAGCGTCCACGTCAGCATCCACGTCAGCGTCCATGTCAGCGTGTCAGTCCAAATAAGCGCCACGTCACGCCACGTCAGCGTTCCATCCAAGTTAACGGTTGACTAACGGTCAACTAACTGCCGTGGTGCTGGGCGCTCCTAAAACGTAACCACGTGTGTACTTTTGCTCCAGAAAAAAGCACGTGGTGCTGGGCGCTCCTAGGGGAAAAGCTCATGTGTAAAATTGCTCCTTAACCCTAAAGATAAAGTATGCTCAAATATATTAATCATGAAATACTAAATAGTACAAGGCGTTTTTTTTTTTATAAAATAGATTGTTTCTAGGACACCTACATACTAATACCATTGACTTATAAACCACATTATACTTATGAGGCTATTCATAACATTTTGCTTGACTTATACCTTCTACTAGACTTGACTAAAATGAAATTAGATACTCCCTTAGGTCTTAAATATAAGATTCAATTGACTTTTTTTTTTTAGAAGTTAAGGAGGTTAAATATATTAGTTAATTATAGTATATGTTGTGAATTATTAGATTATATATCAATTTATAAGTCAAATTAACTAGTTTTTGGAGAAAAAAATGATATATATAAGTACTTTAAAATAATTTATTAGCTTCTTTAATATCTCTAAAAAAGTTAACCGGATCTTATATTTAGAATCGAAGGAAGGTAGTACCTTCTATTAGGGTCCGTAAGTTTCTTTACTTAAAGTCAAGTTATGGTCAGTCATTTTCATATTGAATTATAAAGTTATGAATGAGAGAAGTCTCTTGCTGACACGCTTTTGCTTAGGTTTTTTTATATATTTGGGATAGAATACTGGGTAGGTTGCAAAGTCATATTAACTCTTGGGGATCCTTTTATAGCTAAGGATATAGAGACAAGTTCCCCTATGATTTTAGCTGATCAACCATTTTATAATAGTTGGGGATCAAGAAACAAGTTTATCTAGGGTTTTAGCTAGTCAAATCCACTATTTTTTTCAGGTTTTGACATATAAATCCAGCATCAATTTGTATAATTTATTTCTAGTCCTCTAATTTTAATATTATTAGTCATATTTAACTAAAAATGTTGATTTAGCAAATTTAGGAGACTAAGATGAATTTGGATGTAACCAGAGGACTTTTTTTTTTTTTTTGGGTCAAACCACAGAGGACTTCTAAATATATATTTTTTACGTAGTGACACCGCAATTAAAAGTTAACAATGCATGCCATTAATTGTTTTTATGATATAAAATTAAAATAAGTTTGTTTATATACAATTAAAGGCTGGCAAAACATGCTTATTGTTGTAAAATAACAAAAATACAAGAGAGATTTAGATGAGAGAAATGAAGAAATAGATGAGAGAAATGGAGAACAAGGAGGATGTGATTCTTATTCATTTCAAGCTTACAACATTTGACACATGCCTATTATTTATAGGCCATAAATCCTTAACTTTCATCACAAGAGTTGCAACAAAAGAGTAAATGTACATAAGATCCTTCACAGTGGTGGAACTATTCAATTGCCAGCTGGGGCCTTGGCCCCAGCTGGCCTTCTAAAATCTTCTAAAATTTGTTAAAATATATGTATATATTATATGATATTTTATTTTGGCCAATAATTTGGCCCCAGCTAATTTTTTATCAAGGCCCCAGCCAATGGTGGAGTCATGTTATGGCCAGCTGGGGCCTTGACCCCAGCTGACCTTCTCTTATCTTATGTATTTTATATATGTGTTATATAATATTTTATTTTGGCTAATAATTTGGCCCCAACTAATCTCTTATCTTTTCTATAATTATACTCTCTTTTTTTATTACGACAATGTTTAGTTCATTACTCATTGGGTTGTGAGAGGAAAGTAAAATTCTTGTTTGAGATACCTACTGAAAATGTTAGTATCATCTTATATCCGACGCTGTTCATCTTCTTTTTAAGGACTAAATAGGTACTTAAAATCACTTCTTTTCACCTAACTCCTTTTATGAAAGTTATTCTATGTATTTTTCTCTTTCCAATGAGGGTAATATTGTGCTGATTAGTGAAAATTTTGGGATTATGATTTTCGGAGAGTCTTGAGTTTTGATAATAGATGACTATATATATGTAGAGGAAGATTAATAGCTAATTTTAATCGGTTTAGATTTATTATTTGGTTGTCTTATGATTTTATAATGAATTTCTCTCTAAAAAATAGATTATAATAGGTTATTTGTTTAGCTGAAATTGAATCAGATTTGTATTTTTTTAAAAATATTTTTTGGGGTTCATATTATATTTCTTTTATTTTCTCTAATTATTTTGTTTTGAGGTAGGTGGAATGTGCATATAAGTGTTAGTTTTGTGGATTGAATAGTACTATAATAATTAATGTTTAGTGACACAAGATACTAATTAACACTTACAACAATATATATTATGGGTCACCAAATTTCTGAAAGTGATGCACCTTGTAATGAGTCTCCTTTCAAAGGCTATAGAATTTTTGTTTACTATGTTATCTTTTGATTTATAATTGTCGGTTATTATTTATTTGTATTTTCAATGTTATATGATATTATTTAGTAAATAGTTCAATATGTTTATTTTTTGGCCCGAGCTAAAATAATTTCCTGGTTCCGCCACTGATCCTTCAAGCATTTTATATCCTTCAAGGATTCTCATATAAATTTCACTATTTAATTAGTCATATGAATAGGCTATATATAACAATATCTAATAGACACATAATTTTATTTTCATATACTACCAAAAACACAAAATTATTGTATCCACAACAAAATAATATGTCTCATCATAGTCTTCATTAGCATTTTGTTAAAATCTTTATTTTCACTAAAATATTTATATATTTCATATTTCAACTGGGACCACATGTCCATAATTTTCACGTATCAAAATAATGTAATCCTATTTTGACTTAGTCTTTTCCCTTTTACTTTTCCTTTTTGGCCAATCACCATTCTGTTTACCTACAAGATAGACTTATGCATAAGATCATCATTTGATCATGTGAAATTATTATCAAGACCATTGTTGGCAACTTAATCTTTTCGGTTCCATTTTTCTTATATCATAATTCATTGAGATCTCTTTATTACTTTTAGGTACCTCAACCTCTTTTAAAGTTTTGCAATTAGTTATGTCTTGGCCTCTTTTGGAGTACTTGCCTCCTCAATATGATCATCTTGATTATTTGCTCCTCTCTCTTTTCTTTTGGAACCGAATATTCTCTCATGCTTCGAACATGTCTCACTTTCATTTATGCTTATTAAAGCATTCTTAGCTGGAATATGAGATTTAGTTATTCAGATTTAGGTCAGTAATTGCATCTGACAGATTTTATGCAATATTTCATGAATGCAAAACCTAATAAACTTCTTGTTCATATTGCTATATTCGAGGATATATACTTGATAGTAATAATGCATTCCTTTTATTATTTTTTCCAGGTATTCAATTTCCCCCTCATGTTAGGAAAACTTTGTCAAATGACAATCTACTAATCATGTAAAATAAGTCTCCTAAATCCATATGTTTCCATTAGAAATATCCTTTTATTTCATTTAGAGACAAACAAGAAGAAGGAGGTTCTTACCCAATATTTATCTCAATTTTCTTTAAAAATCCATCTATGTGCATTGTGTTGGATCAATAGGAATCCGCATTCAAACATTTTAAGATGGAATATACCTGGCTTCTGACCCAAAACCAATTTTATTGAGAGAATTTGGTTGGCTAGTATAAGTGCTGCAATATGTAAGATCAAATATGCCAACACTAAAATAGAAATTTTGTTCTCAAAAGTATTCATCTAACTATTTATGGAGACTTCAATGAATTAATCACAATCTGCTCGATGGAAATGGTAGGGTAATTACACAAAAGATGCATATAAAGATGTATATCTATTTTGGATGTATTATGATATAAAGAGATATTATGATATACGTGAGTTGTCCTTTATGTGATACTAAAAGTCTGATATATATTTTCTAATATGATCTAATATAAAGTTATATGAGTATATTCTAATATAATATGATATAATGTTACATATATATGTTGATCAGCGATAAGCATAATTGTAGCTGTAGATACTTTTGCATATATATATATATAAAAAACCTCAAACCAAACAATCAAATACTTCACCAAAGTATTTTAAATATGGCCAATAAGGATGCTTAACATCCAAATTATCAAAATATAAAATTAGTTCAACTAAAACCCACATCAAAGTGTAAAATTAAATCCCTAAAATTTTTCAGTAAACAAAATGAAATGCATAAGTCTTAGGGTTGTGACAAATAATGACATAACATGAGCTCTAAAAGCATAAAAGAGCATTCAAGGCTTACTCCATAGGTATCTTCCCTTGCTCTCTATTAGAATAATCACATGAAAAATGTTAATATAAGGGACGAGATTCCACATTTCAGTAACTACTGAAAGTTTCTTCCGTACACCAAAAAACCACATATGAAAAAAAAAGAACTGATTATGTATATATTTGTATGTACCATAATCCTCATACAAAACAATTATAAATTTAATCATCATTATGTCAATCTATATTTTCGTCACAACATGTACTACACAATTATGCAATATGCAAGATGCAACCTCCCTAATATATATCACGTCCATCCTTTTACCGCTAACTGCAGCCATAGGCTAACACAGTCTAATAGAAATTCATCCATTTGACTGGATTGTCCCAAGCTCACTAGTTCTTAAGATACTGCTAAAGCTGTAGAGTTTAAGTCTAGACTATGACTCCCCTCATTAAAAGAAGAAAACTATGGAGGTGTCACATATCTTACAGCTCCAATGTAATCCTGGCCAAAGAAAGATAAGGAAGAAGGGACCTTGACAAGTATCATCTACTGTGCATTGAGTGATGACATACCATGTGATAAAAGATCTCAACATGCAAATTAAATTCATCCTTACTCCAACTCATCATAAATGTAACCACCATGACATTTATATTGAATCACCAAAAATATAATTAAAAGACAAGGTACAGTAAATCATACTTTCATTCGTATAAAATATCATCACATATTCAAACATGCCTGAAACAATAATCCAATACATTAATTATAATTAAATTATTAACTACGTGAATAAAGAGTTATAAAGAAATTTACTTATAACGACATTACTTACTTGAGAATTTACAATACATACACATATATATATAATTCAATCCATTTTTAAATAAAATATAATCATTCGCAATCATACATAATTCTCAAGTATCTGGAAAAATATTCAGAGTTACCTGTCATTCTCTAACTCACAAGTAATTACACAAAAAGCTACTCCAAAGCTCTCAGTGAGAGTCTATACAGTCACAACATAAATATCTATTAATATATTTCTCCAAACTACTCTTGAGTTACTCTAGTACTACTCTAAAACCTAAATCTACCCTTCTCAAAATTAATATTATATAAATATATGTTTATTAGTTACAACAGATTTACTTTTAAATTCAGATTTAATTTTTATAGAAATGAAGATGATTATTCAAATGCATCATATCTAAACATGAAGACTTTGTATGTGTGCAGTGGGGCTGGTAAGCATAGAAAGCTTCCCTGCAGAAAATATAACAAAGGACATTATATGTATATATAGATAGGAACAGTGAAGAAATAGAAAGCACGCCACGGCGGATTCATGAAGGCGTTTTATCTTTCTTTCTTTTTCTCTCTTTAATTAAAAAAAAAAAAAACTGTTTTTAACAAATTATGCATCTAAAGGTAGTAGACCCACTAACAAATAAAATAAGGTAGAAATACACGAAAAAGTTCTGGGCCAATAGCGAGGAATGAAATACACACACAATCATTAAGTTCCTAGTTCAACTGGTTGGGGTTGTACTAGCTTAATCAGAGGTCTCAAGTTCGAGCTCTGGGAACGCAACAATGTTTAATAGTAGAGCTTTCCGCCTTTGAGGCCCAACCCGGCTCGATCCGGATTAGTCTGGATCCTGATAAATCCCCGAGTTAAAAGGGGTAGGTCCAGGATACCGGATGCATATGGAAAAAAAAAACATATACACACACAGGCCAGCAACATCAACAAAGAAGGGGTGGCAATTGGAGGAATTGACCCCCTACCTCTATGAAGCACTTTCAAGATTGCATTGACGATATAAATCTCATTGAAGCCAAAATCCAGGGCGATAAGTTCACTTGGGAGCGACAGGGTCTGAAGGAGCGTCTGGATTGGGTCTTCACAAATTTCAATTGGCTCAATTCCTTTCCTAGCTTTTCGGTTCGCCATGAGCTTAAATTCAAATCGGATCATAAAATTATGGTGGTTAATTCTAATTTCCCCTCTCAAAGGAAAACCTACCAGAAATCCTTTTCCTACCAAATTGCCTGGTCTCTTGAAAAGGACTTCAAAGACGTTGTTAAAGAAGCATGGCGTGACAAACACTGGATCCATAGATTGCATGACTTTCAAAATTCTGCTCGTATTTGGAATGATAATTGGGTGGGTAATTTTTCCAAAAAGAAAAAAGAGTTGATTCGGCGCTTGGAGGGAATTGATAGATGCAGGAAAGCGAATCTGCAGACTGGTCTCTTTAGGTTGGAGAAAAAATTATGGGAAGAATATCATAAGGTCACCACCCAAGAGGAAATCACCTGGTTCCAAAAATCTAGAGGTAAATGGCTTCAGGGGGACTAGAATACTCGATATTTTCATGCCTCCACCATGATTAAGAGAAAGAAGCAGAGAATTGGGGCCATTCAAAATGATGCCGGGGAGTGGATTGAAGACCATGATACGGCGAAAATGATGGCGTACGATTACTTTTTAAATCTTTACTCCCGTGATGATATTGTGAAAAATCCTGATGATTGGTGCTCCAATTTTCCCATCATTAGCACCGGGGATTTAGATATACTGTCAAGAAAAGTTACCAATCTTGAGATTAAAAATGCTGCTTTTGCTATGGGCGCCTTTAAAGCTCCGGGTCCTAATGGTCTTCAAGCCCACTTTTTTCAAACCCAGTGGAATATTGTGGGTGCCAAAATATGTGATTTCATTGACGATTGTTTCAATAACCCCTCCAGTATGATCAGTATTAATAAAGCCAAGGTTGTTCTTATTCCTAAGGTTGATAATCCCTCTACACTAAGAGACTTTCGTCCTATTTCCTTGTGCAATTTGAGCTTCAAAATTATCACTAAAGTCTTGGCGAATAGGTTTAGAAAAGTTATGTCTCACCTTATAGGTCCTGAGCAATGTAGCTTTATTGCAAACAGATCCAGTTGTGATAACATTTTAATCACCCAGGAGATCATTCACTCTATGAGAATGAAGGGTAGAAAGAAAGGATTTGTTGCAATTAAGGTTGACATGGAAAAAGCTTTTGACAGACTTGATTGGGGCTTTTTCAGGAATAGTACTCTTCTCTTCCTGAAGTTGAAAGACAACCTCACTGAGCTCATCATGGCCTGTATCTCCACTAATTCTATGTCTATCCTCTGGAACGGAGATGAGAGTCCTAGTTTCACCCCTTCTAGAGGAGTCAGGCAAGGGGACCCTTTGAGCCCGTACATTTTTGTTCTCTGTATGGAGCGGCTGGGCCATCTTATTAAAGAGGAATGCGACTCCCGGCGTTGGAAACTGTTCTACTTCAAAAGAGGTGGTCCCCACATTTCCCATCTTTTCTTTGCTGGTGATCTTATCATTTTCACTGAAGCTTCCCCCAACCAGATTATTGAAGTTCGAAAAGTGATGCAGAGCTTCTGTGAAGTTTCAGGTCACAGAATCAACCTTGCTAAATCTCGAATGTTTTGTTCCACGAATGTTAACTTTAATAGAGCTCTCGAACTTAGTCATCTGCTTGGGATAGGAATCACTTCAGATCTTGGGAAATACTTGGGGGTGCCGATTATTCATAAGAGAGTTACGAAAGCTACTTATCAACCCATTGTTCAAATGGCTCGTAAGAAACTTTCAATGTGGAAATTAAAAACAAGTTTTTGACTATTGCCGGCATCTCAGTATTGATTAAATCTGTGTTATCCTCCCTTCCCAGCTACTACATGCAGTCAACTCTTCTCCCGATTTGTACTATCAATGAGTTAGATAAGATTTCAAGAAAATTTCTTTGGTCGCAAGAAGAAAATGTGAAAAAAATGCATCTCATTGCTTGGGACAAAATCACTCAAGCCAAAAAGCAAGGGGGTCTGGGTCTCAAAAATCTTCGTCATCAGAACAAGACCTTTATTATGAAGCTTTGTTGGAACCTTATTACGAACAAACATGCTCTATGGGTTCAATGTCTTTGGTCGAAATATAATTGTGGTAACTTATCTGTTCCTTCTATCTCTAAAAAGAGAAATTATCCTCTGCTTGGAGGGCGATCGTCGAAGTCTGGGACAAGTTTCTTGCAGGAGTTGGGAAAAAGATTAATAATGGTGCAGAAACTAAGTTCTGGCATGATCTTTGTCTCCCTTTTGACCGGCCTCTTATTGCCTTTGTTCCCAACCCGTCCTTTGTTAATAATGATGAGACAGTGAAATATCATCTTCTAGCTAATGGAAGGTGGAACATCAGTAGGTGGCAGGGCATCCTGCCTCCCTTGATCATCAATACTATCTCCAGAACTCACCCCCCTCTAACAATCTTTCTGATTGTTTCACTTGGAGAGCCGCTAAGGATGGTTGTTTCTCCGTCAAATCTGCTTATCTCTATCTGTCTGATCAAGGAGGGGCGAATGCTAACAAATTTTGGACTCTAATGTGGAAATGACAGCTCCCTGAGAAAGTCAAGTTTTTCATGTGGCAAGTTGGCCACGAAAGGCTTGTCACAAACTCCCTTAGAGCCAGAAGAGGGCTTACCAATGAGAATTTTTGTCTTTTCGCTTGCAATGGAGAGGAAATCGTAATCCATATAATCAGAGATTGCGAGAGAGCAAAAAACTTGTGGGAACGTATTTTACAGCCTAATTATCTTTCTCAGTTTTTTGCAGGTAATTTGCAGGATTGGCTCAATTGGAACACTAATCATCATCCTGGAAAAGGAAGATTTCGGGACTTCTCTTGGCCAAGAATTTTTAGCTTGGGGTGTTGGATCATTTGGACTACCAGATGTAAATTCTTGTTTCAGGGCGAAAGGACGGATACCAGGGAGATGTTACACCTATGTAATTACCTTCTGATGGAAAGTACAACTAATCAATCTCTAACCCACCAAAATTTTCAAATTGATAGGTTTAAAGAGAAGACTTGGACCCCGCCTCCTGCAAATATGGTTCGTATAGATGTCGACTGATCAGTACGTCATCAACACCAAGCAGCATGCGGAAGAGTGATTCGGAATTCTCAAGGACATTGGCTGATGGGATTCCATAAATTCCTTGGAACCCGTTCTGTTATCGAAGCGGAGTTGCATGCTATTATGACAGGGCTAACTATGGGTCGCCAGATGGGCCTTCAAAGAATCATCTTGTATTCTGACTCCCTTGATACCATCAACATCATTATGCGAGACTGCTGCGTCGACCACCCGCTTAGGGACGTCATCGATGACCTGCGTGATCTACTTTTCCAGGACTGGCATGTGGAGATCCGCCATACTCTAAGAGATAACATTTCATGTGCAGACTATATGGCCAAGCAAGGCCACGATATTCCTGATGTTGCTGATGTTGTTCTTACTCCCACAATTCCTAGAGGTTGCCTTCATATGGCTTTGAAAGACCAATTGGTTTGTAATCGCTAGTTTTCTGATTTTGTATTAAGGACTAGACCTCCATGGTTTAGCCCTCACTTTGTTCAAGCTTTGGCTTGCCTTTCTTCATAAAAAAAAAAGGAAAAAAAAAAGAAGGGGTGGTAGTTACTGGCTGGTAAGAATGAGCTTTTCCTTTTCAATATATATGTTTGTATGTATTTACGCACACAACTAGAAGAGAACAAAACGGGTTTCCAAGAAGAAATAAGGGAGGTACGGTACAGGAGGTTTACATATGTATAATAACAAAAACATCACACCCCTCCTACAGTAAAAAACGAAAAAAAGAAAAGAAAAGAAAGAAGGAGTTCAACGGTGTGTATTTAAAATAAACGAAAAAAAAAGACCAAGAAGAAGAAAATTAACTCCACGGACACAAGCACAGTGATGGTGTAAAGATTCGGGTTGGGTTTTTCTCCTCATCCTTTTCTCATTATCCCTCATCATCTTTAAATCATATCCGTCCAATCAATCACAATACTACTTTAACATCTCTCTCCTCTTTCTAATCAATGGTCCAGATGTGATGAGGAGAAGAAAATGAGAAAATGGATCATGAGAAAATCATCTCCCCTCTTTACTGGGAACACGAAGGTATGGAATATAAACTATGTATCTGAAGATAGTAGACCCACTAACAAATAAGATAAGGTAGGATAAGGTAGAAATTCATGAAAAGGTTCAACGCTAATAGCAAGGGGTGGTAGACTGGTAGTTACTGGCCAGTAAGAGTGAGCTTTTCATTCCAGTGTACCACTCTTATCTTATTTATAAGTCTCTTTTGACCAAAATACACATACCAAGAAGAGTTAATTAACTCAATGATTATGGGGTAAATTTTCAATTTTGTCTTCATTTATAAACGGACATCTTTCAACTTTTTCTTTTCTCTCTATTTTCTTTGGAATTTCAACTCTTTCTTTTCTCTTTATTTTCATTGGTACAATTAATATGGACAAAATTGTCACAATCTCATTTATTATCTGAAAGAAGACTTATAAATAGGACATAGTAATCTTCCTTCTTCTTCGTCGGTGATCGCAATCGTCACGTCATTATTCCACCAACTTCGCAGCTGACGGAGAGCCGTCATCTATTCGATCTTCTCACTTCACATTTCAGTTCTACTTATAGCGAACTTAGTCCTTTTCTTGATAGCAAAAATGGCTTCCGAATCTCCAATCGTTCCTCTTCTTACGCCTTACAAGTTCGGAATCTTCAATCTCTCCCACAGGTACTCATATATACTCTCTCTTCATCAATTTCTCCGATTGCCTTTTACCCCTTTTCTTGTGATTTTTCTTCTGCGTAATTTATGAGGACAAGTTGTTTGTGATAAATCCCAGGAGAGCATATATGACCAGCATGGTTATGGATCATGGTGGAAATCACAAATTTTGAATTGCTTCGATCACTTTGAAAGAAAAAAATAATAATTAGGCTAGTTATTTTGTTTTTTTATTTCTTTCTTCGAAAATTGGTTCACTTTTGGTTTGCAGAGTTGTTTTGGCCCCACTGACTAGACAGAGATCTTACAACAATATTCCTCAGCCTCATGCTATCTTATATTACTCTCAACGAACTACCAACGGGGGTTTATTGATATCTGAAGCTACTTGTATTTCTCCCACTGCTATTGGGTAATTTTTGTTAATTTTATCCCAATTCGTTAGGATGCTCCAAACCGTTTGTTTCTATTTTATTTATGGGTTAATACAATCTTTAGTTTCTCAAAATTTACTCTCATTTTGATTCTTATCCTTAAGTTTACTTTCATTTTGGTCGTCGATTTTAGTCGGCAAAATAGTCCTGGTTTTCATTAAATTGTAGGGCCAGTGTTTTAAGCGGAACAAAGCTTCAGAGATCAAAACCTAGGATTTGAAGATTAATGGACTAAAACCAAAATGAGAGTAAACTTAAAACATAAAAATTGTATTAAACCTTTATTTATTTATCTATTGGTTGTTGTCTTGTTCAAATTAAAGGTATACCGACGTACCAGGCACATGGACAAAAGAGCAAATAGAAGCATGGAAGCCCATTGTGGATTCTGTACATGCTAAAGGAGGTATATTTTTTTGTCAGATATGGCACGCTGGAAGGGTTTCAAATTCAGGTATAAATTTTTTGGCTAAGTTGTTTTATCTTCTGGTTTGAGATTAATAGTAACCATGGTAATTATCTGTCATTTCAAATGAGTGGACCAAAGAGATTTAACATGTTTCAGTTGATTGTTGCTTTGCGCGGACTAAAGAGATTTGGTTTAGATTCTTACGAGTTTTGGTTTCGGGCCCCCCATACTTTAACATACTTTTTTTTTGGTCAAGATATACTTTAACATACTTAGCGCTATTAAATTCACACCAAGTCATTATAGAACAAATGGGACTAAAAACCATGATTTGAAATGACCAAAGCCAAAATTCGATCAAACTGAAGAAACTAGTTATGTTATTAACCCATTATTTATTTTATCCCTTTTGTTGTCCCCTTCTCATCTTTTTCTCTCCTCTTTGTCTTCACCTTGTGTCCTTGTTATTACATTACCTCCTGTATCAAAGCACTGTTGTTTATACTTTATACCTTCATTATGAATGATTCATAGGTGATATCTATACGTGAGAAATAAAGGAGGCTCTCTAAATCTATTATTATTTAATAAGCAACAAAGTATATTTAAATCTGACTTTTTAGGGATTTGGAATGAAGGGAAGGGGAGGGGGCATTTTTGTCAGTTAGATTTAAAAAAAACAATTAATTTTTCCTTTTTGTCTTACATTTTCTCTTCATTGAAATTCTACAACCACACTTCTCCAATTCAGAGTCTCATCTCCATTCTGCTGTAGAATTTGTACTTCTTATCTCTCCCATAGTCCTTTGAATTGGAATAAATCTGATGAATATGTGTATGCATTCTTATCCTACTTTGTTTTGAACAGGCTTTCAGCCAAATGGGCAAGCCCCAATATCTTGTACAGACAAGGGATTGTCACCACAACTTTTAAGTGATGGCAGTGTCACAGAAAATACCCCACCAAGGAGGTTGACCACTGATGAGATTCCTCAAATCATCAATGACTTCAGACTCTCTGCAAAGAATGCTATGGAAGCTGGTACCTTTGCTAACTATAGAATTAATTTCAAATCTATCCGTATGCTTGCTTAAATATTATTCGCTCCGGTCCTTAATAAGAGACATATTTGGGGAGTTATTCTTAGTTCTAAATATAATACCTATTTTTCACATTTGTCAATCTTTTTCTAATTTGTTCTTATTGATGCTCCCTCAAGAGGAGAGGGAAGGAGGAAACCAAGGAAGATAACTAGTATTATTTAGAAAATGTATGTTATATTAACTCACTTCCCTAATCTAATTAAATTAATTAAATATATTTTATTAAAGATCGGAGGGAGTATTTATTTACTTGGTACCATTAACTTTGGAACTAAATTGAAATTTTCACGAATTTAGAGAAACTTGGATAATATTAGTGATTCCCTTGCGACTATTTTCAAATAATGTGATGCACTTGTGCGAATGCAATTTGCAATTGTAGGTTTTGATGGGGTTGAGATTCACGGTGCCAATGGTTACCTTGTTGACCAATTTATGAAAGATCATGCCAATGATCGAACAGATGAATATGGTGGATCACTAGAGAATCGATGCCGGTTTCCTTTGGAAGTCGTTAAAGCCGTTGCCGACGAGATAGGGGCAGAGCGAGTTGGAATTAGATTATCACCTTTTGCTAACTATAATGAATGTGAGGATTCCAATCCAAAAGAACTTGGCCTATACATGGTGAATTCCTTGAATAAGTATAATATTCTTTACTGTCACATGGTGGAACCAAGAATGAATGAAGACTCCTTGGGAAAAAGAGGAGTGCCTTCACAGTCTTGTGCCAATGAGAAAGGCCTTCAATGGCAGTTTCATTGTTGCTGGAGGCTATGACCACAAAGATGGCAACAATGCCGTGGTAGAGAACCGAGCAGATCTTGTCGCCTATGGTCGGTGGTTCTTGGCAAATCCAGATTTGCCAAAGAGGTTTGAGCTTGATGCGCCTCTCAACAAGTATCACAGAGAGACATTTTACACTTCTGATCCTGTTATTGGATATATTGACTACCCATTTCTTGAAGTCAATTCTTAAGGCTTTAATTGTGTATGGATATCTTCAATCTCTGTTGTTCCCTAAGTGGCCCCCTCCATATTTTGACCATTCCAGTTTCATTGGGTGTAATATCCTTACAAAATGGCAGAAAAAGCTATTGGGCAAAATGTAATTGTTTGTGCCCTGCCTTTTTCTCCTTGATGAATAACTTTGTATTATTTTGGGTGGGTTCAAGTAATGTAAGAGAAAGGGTATGCTTTGTCCCCACCAATATATATATATATATATAGTACTCATAATATTGTTACTACTAGTATTTAATTGTATTTTAATTGCAGTCATTCACTAATGGTATAATGCACTAATCATCCCTTTGTTTACCTAAATTAAAAAAATAATATTTGTATTTTAAAAATGAATGTAAATCTTTTTTATAATTAAAATGTATGTTACACAAACTTCTCATTTTTATTTGAGATTTTATTTTCACCCATCTAATTATTAGTAGACCGTTAAATTTGACTTATAAACTTTTATTTATGACATGACTTTACCACAATACCACTCTTTAAAATAAGACTTATTAAATATTTATTTTCCAAAAATTATTAAAAAAATCTAATACATGTAATTTTCACATTCTAATATGCTATAAATTATTATTATTATTATTGTTGTTGTTGTAAAATTAATATGTTTAAGAAAAAACAAATATATTGCTACAAACATTTCTAAACACATTTAGTCAAGTAAATATATTGATAAAAGCAATTAATCAATTTTCAATCAAGTTTTTTTTTCCCTATACATTGACTAAGTTAATTAAATGTGTATTTTAATATGATAAAAACACTAAAAATAAATAAATATTTGCTACAGAAAAATTATTCAATATAATTTTATCCAAAATTAGAGACTCGATATGATGAAGGGTAAGTTTATAAATAAAATCTATACGGATTAAAAATTTAAATAAATACTTTTTTTAGAATAATAACAAAGCTTTTTTGAATAACGCCAAGAAATATTGGTCCAGTTGGTAAGAGAAGTTAACTCATAATAATGTGAGGATTTTGTTGATAGACGATCCGTAAGTACCTCTACAAGTATCCAGAGGCATGCTTTGATCTTGATGCACCTCAAGACCCAATTCTTCTAACCTTTTTGTTACAAAAGAAGCTTTTTTTGAATAAGAAGTTCGATGTAGGAACTCATCTCACAAGTTTCCATTAGTCATTAACAACAAATTTTTTCCCATAAGGTTGCCCTTGTTGATAAACCTTGATTGTTATTCAATCACAAGACAAGCACAAACATTAATAAGTTCAATTTAGAAATTCACATGTTTCCTTTGGCTTCCTTTAGCTATTCATAACAAAACTTCGCTCAAATTGCTTAGAAGAATAATTTGAAAGAGATTTTCCATTGGAAGAATTAATCTAATTTTCCTTTATACTATAAGTCTTGAAATAGAAAGTAGAGCTTCAAAATATCGCAAGGGTCATTCACCAAATATTCATAGGTAACCGATGAGGTTTCTTTCACCCAGTGAAATGAAGACGTCAACCCAACCATTTGGCCTACACAAATGGGAATTCCAAGCACTTAATAAAGAAGACAAAAGGAAAGAAAGAATCCTTTAATTAAAGGGCCCATTTGGGATAGCGGTAGTAAAAGTGGTTTTTTTTTTTCCCATGGACTTTTTTCCTGTTGGATTTTTCCTGATGTGATTTGTGTTTGAGATAGCGGTGGCAGAAGTGACTTTTTTCCTTATGGACATGTGTTTGACATAGCTTTTAAAAAGATATTTGAGAAGGAAAATGACTGAAAAGGACATAAATTATATATATAATGTGATTATTTGGAATAAAAAATAAAAAGCCTAAGCTATTGCGATGGGATTAGAAGCTTGGATTAGTTGCTTCAGCCCTTAAAGCCCATCACATGGTGAAACTTTCCCCAAACACCCAAAAAATAAATTTTCACTTCTGATGAGTTCCTGATGGACTTTTTTTAAGCTTATGATGCTTCCCCAAATAGTAAATGTAGCGGTGACATTATGAGTGATCTCTGTAATCAATCATTCACTTTGTCTCTAAGGCCCCGTTTATTATAAGGAAGATTTAAGAAAGGAAATGAACATAAAGGAGGGAAATGAATGGAAAGAAATATTTAGAGGAAACTTTAAAAATGTGAGTCGTTTGGTATTCTAGGGAATGAAACTTAAATTGAGGGAAATAGATGTTTGGTATGAAGAATTGAGTGTTGGTTAAGTGAGAAAAAGAAGAACCAGAGCCAATTTTATCACAAAATTTCACTTTCCTGGGAAGATTTCAGCTTTCCCTCTATTTTCGGACGGAAAGCATTTTCCCTCAAATATGGGAAGATGAGCACTCACCAGAAGTTGCTTACTGGATCTTCTGTCTACCAAACACCCAAAAACCATGGGAACTTTAGGATCTTCCCTTTCCTTCTCTAATCTTCTTTGTAACAAACGGGTCCTAACTTTATTTGGTGCAGAGGTGCTATAAAGAGCGAATGATTTTTTATTTTTTATTGATTCAAAAGAGAAAATGATTTAAGTCTATGAAAAAAAGGGAAAATTCATTTCAGGGCTCCTTTAACAGGGAAAATTTCAAAAAAGGCCCCAAGATTCTAACAATCCCAGAAAAGGCCTCAAGATTCATTTCAGGGCTTTTTCTGGGATTGTCAGAATCTTGGGTGAGTTGTTAACGAGGCTGATATATTTGTTAATGGGTAGGTTATTAAAAACTAAATCAGTACCAATAACAACACATTGCTAACAACTATATCAGTACCGTTAATAACTATATCAGTAACCTGTTAACAACTATATGAACCCCGTTAACAACTCACGTAGATTCTGAAAATCCCAGAAAAGGTCTTGAGACCTTTTCTGGGATTGTCAGAATCTTGGGGCCTTTTTTGAAATTTTCCTTGTTAAAAGGGCCCTGAAATGAATTTTCCCAAAGAAAAAGGATGGTCTCTTGACACAAAAGCTCCTATTCTCTCACTCTATGATACACACACAAGTCAGGTTTCTAAAATCATATTGTGTGTAATGATCATAAATCTAAAGGAAGAGCCACCCCAAAAGACTAGCCTATTAAAAGAGAGAGCTACTTGACTTATGAACCATACTACATTTGCGAGGCTTCCCGATGTGGGGCTCATAATATAATCACCCCCTTTAAGAGCCGATGTCCCCAATGACCTCCTGTCGGTTTGAACCCTCCATGGGTAGTCCTCGGCCTTGCCGTGTGTAACATCCCATTTTCCAAAAATAGTATTTTTTTTCATCAAAACATCATTTTAAATAATCAGAGTAGAGCATCGGAGCGATTGAGTAACTGATATGTATATATAAAATGCCGTAAGTCTGGCTGGATACAACAGCAGTACAAGAACCGGGTGGTACAAAAGTATACTACAACAGAAAGAAATCTTCAACCGGATCTTCTACATGGCCTGCTTGCTTCTTTCCTCGGCCCTCGGTCCTCCGGACCTTGAAGCTATAACTGAGATCCAATTTACCACATTGGATCTCAGGTAACGGTTAACCTCATGCTTATAAACAACATATGCGTAACAGATATTTCTAGAATTACAGCAATGATCCATATAGGAAAACAATACAGCATATTCATGACTATAACCCGTAAAAACTGTAATAGTGATCTAAGTACGATTCCTTAATAACAGTGCATCTAAGTACGGTTCCATAGACACAGTGCATCTATGTACGATTCCATAGACACGATGCATATAGCACCGAATAGAATGGCCAGGTAAGTGTCTATCATGGGGGCTTCACTGACTTTACGGCGACTAATTGACTCACCCACATAGACTAGCCTTGCCTTCGGCACCAAACTATTCACACAACATATAATCACATATACGCATTCAATAATCATTAGAGCTAGTGTTACAGTACGCGAACGTACCTCCGTTGACAATATACGGTACTTCTGGTACGTTTGACGGAAAACTGCACTTTTGACGGAAAACAGCGGAACGTCCGACAGCGGCACGTCAGATAGCGGAAAAACAACGGAACGACGGTGGAACAGGATTATTGATATCCTATAATGATAATATTACGTTTATCAATATTTGACATCAGAACAGGCATTTTAGGTATAAATTACCATTTTGCCCCTAGTTGCCTAATCGGCGGAATTTCGCCAGCACTTCGTTACTTTGACTCTAATCTTCCAAAATTTTGCCAGAACTTCAACCCCACCATGATTTTCGAAATTCATGACTAAAATACCCCTATCATATGATATCTAATCATACTTGGAAGATTAAAGACTAATCTAGCATTTCTACTCTAACTACCGAAAGAACTACGGAAGCTTAAGACTAAGGACCGAAAAACTTACCCAGAGCTTCGCTTCAAAATTCCCCGGACTCCTTCCCTTCCTGGCTGCTCCTCAATTTCGGCCTTGAGCTCAAGAGGATGGTGTGAAATTTTCAAATGAAGGGAGGTCCTATTTATAGGGAAAATCCTGTGCACTATTCATGCTTTACCAGACCGGATATCAACCGTCGGATTGCACTTGGATGAGGTGGAAAAATCTTGGCCCTACACCTATGAGCCGTCCTTCTTGCTCCCCAAAAGTCAAGGGAAGAGCCAATAAGGTGGTGCCAAGTGGCTTCTTTCTAGAAGCTTACACTGGTAGAGCCCCGATTGGTGTCCGAATCGCGTAATCTTGCAAAATCTCAAAATCCGGAATCACAACTTTGCAGACCTTCTCTTACTCATTAGAAATGTCTAAGTTAACCTAAATTTTTGACTCCATACAGGGTTCCAACGGTCCTGCTGAAGTTTCTCGAAAAACGTGCTCGGTTACGGAACGAACTTCCGGAATCATCAATCTCTGGACAAAAATTCACTGATTCCAAATATGTCCAGATATTTCTCAACTCATCCCCAGATGTTGAGTTACAATTTATTTTCTTCAAATTCCAATTTGTGACTCTCTACCTTTTTCACCGATTACCCTATTTCGTCTTATTACTTACGTTTTCTACCGATCACAGAAATGACTTCTGAGACAGCCCAGTCCGAGATAAAAATTCACTCTTTTATAATCTTCTCTGACTTTAGAAACTTTGTTCATGGTTTGCTAGATAGGATTTAATTTCTATTGGTGGTCATTTATCCTATTTACTTTTACACTTAATTACTTTTTAATTAGGAGTTTTACTTTTTCATCCAACCTCTTTTTATCCATCCACTTACACCACCATGTCGGCACACACACACATTTTTTTTAATACTTTCTGTTTAAATTTAATTATTCATTTATTAAATAATATATTATAATTTATTTTATATAATTATTTTACAAAATTCCTTATTGGTCCATACCTTGTATTTAGGCTTAAAATTACCTAATATTATTTATTTTTCTCAATCTTTTCCAATTAATTATCAAATGTATTTATGCTAATCTTTAGCCATCAACCACTATTTATAGGGTTTTACATAATTATCTTTGGATTTTCCTTTGTTTATGCTTAAATAATTAGCCAGTAATTACTTAATTAATTACCCACTAATTTTCGATAATTTTCTCAATTAGAATAACTCTTTTCCTCACAACAATTGCACTAACATTAGTATTTTATGTCACATGCAATATATTAAAACTCACGGGGGCATTTTGGTCATTAAAATACTTTTTAACTTTTTTCCCTTTATTTCTTCAAGGTAATAATTTAATAAATTACCTAAATTAGGGACAATATTCTTCCCTATTTCAAATAAATATTTACTTGCCTGTTTACAATTTTCACAGGGTATTTTATAACCCGTAAATGCGTTTAGGGACCTATTTGCAAACTTCCAAATGTTTTTAGGGACCTAATTGAAAATTATTCTATTTTCAAGAGAAACTACCCCAAAAATAAGATAAATTCTCCACAAGGTCTTTGAGACCATATAATCACCTATTTCCAATAGGTATTATTTACTCAATATGATACTTATCATAAATGAGATTTTCAGGGTATTACACCGTGAATGTTGGGTTCTCAATAAAAGTACCAATGTAATGATCACAAGAACAAAGAGAGAGCTCATCCCAAAAAACTAGTCTATTAGGAGCAGGGGCGGAGCCAGGATTTGCAATTAGGGGGGGCGAAAATCACAAAAAAGAACATAATAGAGCCAGCATTTGAAATTAGGGGGAGAAAATTATAGAATTGGACCCAAAATTTTACAAAATTATATTTTAGCCTCACATATATTTCAATTTTTTTATTTTAGTCCCTCCATTAAACTTTTAGTAGGGACTAAAGTGTATATGTTAAAATTTTTATAAGACTAAAATACAATTTTTTAAAATTTTGGGTCAACTTCTGTAATTTTAGAGGGGCGGGGGCCACCCCTAGCACCCCCTGACTCCGCCCCTGATTAGGAGTGAGAGTCCCTTGACTTGAAAACCACACTACACTTGTGAGGCTTTCCGATATGGGACTCATAACATTATGCTTGACTTATACCTTCTACTAGACTTGACAAAAAGAAATTAGATACTCCCTTCGGTCTTAAATATAAGACTCCATTGACTTTTTTGGAAAGGTTAAAAAATTTAAATATATTACTTAATCATAGTATATATATATTATGAATTATTATATTATATATCAGTTTATAAGTCAAATTAACTAGTTTGGAGAAAAAATGATATATAGAAATACTTTAAAATAATTTATTTAGCTTCTTGAATATCTTTAAAAAAGTCAATCAGATCTTATATTTAAGACTGGAGGTAGCAACTTCTATTAGGGTCCATAAGTTTCTTTGTTTAAAGTCGGGTTGTAGTCAATTATTTTTAGACTAAATTATAAAGTTATGAATGAGAGCAAGTCTCATTGACAAGCTTTTGCTTAGGTTTTTGTATTCGGGATAGAATACTGGGTAGGTTGCAAGAGTCTGACTAACTCTTGTGGAGCCTTTTATAGCTAAGGATATAGAGACAATTATTAGTTGATCAACCTTTTGTTAATAGCTAGGGATCTAGAGACAAGTTTCTCTTTGGTTTTAGCAAATCAAATCCACTATTTTTCGGGTTCTGATGAAAATACCCTTCTTCACATACAACAATTAATCATGATGATTTTACAAAACATGTTTAACAAGAGATAATGGAAAAAACATTTTCTTTTGAAAAATACACACATAAGAGTCCATAGTACAAATTCCTCCCACAGACCCGAAGTCTAGGGTAGAAATTCCATCCATAAACCCACTACAGAAAGTCCATCACACTAAGCACAATTAACAAACAATAGAAAAAATAGCTCATGACTTTTACAATACTAAATTTCACAACAAAGGGTCTACATAAAACAACTTCCTTAAAAAATACAATTGTGGATCCACCAAAGTATCATAGTCTATAAAATAATTAAGGCCCCCGGCCCAACAATAATTAAATAGTTATCCAAACAATAAATATAGTATTTCAAAAATATGAGGACTTTAAAATTACAATATAAAAATCAATTCAACACCAATATCAAAAGAGACCTACAAGTTCACAATTCCTATGCCTCTAGCTACTTCCCTTAACCTCTAGCAAAATTTGATGCTTTGTTTGAAAAATGTTAATAATAACGGGATGAGACGTAAAGTCACAATAACCAAAATCAATAAAGTATGTAGGAAAAAAATGTAAGTAAGAGAAGTAGGTTTACTAACATAATAATAATATTCTCAATAATTAAATAATACAAAAAATAAACAATGATTAGAACCATCCTTACTCATCCGTCATACTCCTTCATATATCTTCTAGATGTATGTAGTACAGCTTATCAGTGCTAGTATACTCTATCAAGGCTAACTAGTCACTTCAAGAATACCTCCCCCTACCATACCACAATTAATATACCGTAACGGGGAGGTGTCCGCCCAAAACATTCGACTTAAAATATGGGCCAGGAGTGAGAGAGCCGATGGGCACAATTTCACCATAAATCTCTTTCACACAACCCAACATATCCCATAACTGAAAAACAATATGTCACTATAATTCTTAAAAACATCTTATAAAATTATTATTCCATATATAACATCTCATTACAAACATCATCACTAACAATCTCAATAAATAGCTATCACAATAGAAAATATCTTAATAATAGTCTCACTCATATATATATATACAAGTTGGAAAATACACTGCTTCACTGAACTAATTTCATACATAACATACATATAATATTTTTTTAAAAGACATACAAGTAGCACAGATAAGTAAGGTTTAGGGGGGAAAAACCTTATAGTCCAAATCAAGCATATAGAATAAATTAACCCGGTTACTTCAACTCCAAGCTTAACCTTAACTTGAGAGCCAAGCATGAGTGATTACCGGTCACAAAAAAGCTTTACATTATTAATGTAGATACCAATCAACCACAAGTAATAATAAAATAAATAAGTTATACAATTCAACTCTCAAAAACTCAATTTCGTTTACAATCATTATCTTCAACATCCTAATTTCCTCAACAACCTAAGGTCATAGATCAATTCTCATAGACCCAAATTGCTCATTAAAACATTTAGATAACCTCTATACCATATTCTCACATCAATAACTCAATTTTATAAATTAAAGTTCACCTCTAACACACCTATAATTATAAAATCATCAATATCAACACCCTAAACCAATTAAATCTCTTTTCTAACTCACATGAGTATAATTCAATTATTAAATAACTCTTCTTTAAACCTCAAAATAATAAAAATCATCTTATAATTTCATATAACTCGAAATCTACAAAACTAAACCGATTAAAATTTTAATAACACCTCCATTAACCCAAATAAATTATTTAAACCACATTTAATCGGTAAAAACATCCTATAAGACATAAATCCTAAATTTTTAAATAGAAAATTAATTTTAAATTCCTACAACAACCAACCAACAAATCTAAACTGATTAAAATTAACTATAATGTGTGTGTGTGTGTGTGTGTGCAAATCTAAACTGATTAAAATTAACTATTGTGTGTGTGTGTGTGTGCAAATCTAAACTGATTAAAATTAACTTGTGTGTGTGTGTGTGTGTGTGTGTGTGTGTGTGTGTGTGTGTGTGTGTGTGTGTGTGTGTGTGTGTGTGTGTGTGTGTGTGTGTGTGTGTGTGTGTGTGTGTGTGTGTGTGTGTGTGTGTGTGTGTGTGTGTGTGTGTGTGTGTGTGTGTGTGTGTGTGTGTGTGTGTGTGTGTGTGTGTGTGTGTGTGTGTGTGTGTGTGTGTGTGTGTGTGTGTGTGTGTGTGTGTGTGTGTGTGTGTGTGTGTGTGTGTGTGTGTGTGTGTGTGTGTGTGTGTGTGTGTGTGTGTGTGTGTGTGTGTGTGTGTGTGTGTGTGTGTGTGTGTGTGGAAATTATTTCGACCCCCTACAAAATTCAAATTTGGTGGCCCGTGTTGGTGGAAATTATTTCGACCCCCTACAAAATTCAAATTTGGTGGCCCACCCAAAAATATTATTATTCTTTTTTTATTTTTTTTTCAATAATCACATAATAAATCCATTCATCATACATTATTCTTTCATAATAATAGTTTTAATGACGGAGGTAAAAGTAAAAATACTATATTATAAATAAAAGTACTTAAAATATAATACATACCAAATATATAAAAAATTGAAGAAATCTACTATAGAAATTAAGATCACTTCACTTAACTCTTACTTTACATGTTTTCATATTGTTAAAACTCATCTATAATTGAATCCGTGTTAAAACTCAAAACAATTTCTTTTTCAATGTATGTAATGAAAGAATCTTCAAGAAATTGGTTTTTCATTCTATTTCAAAATCTGTTCTTGATTATCTTCAAAGTAGAGAAAGATCAAAGAAAGATCTTTCAGTAGTTGCTGTAGAAACTGAAAGAATGAGTACAAGTCTAATCACTCTATCAATAAGAGTAAATGATGGACTTTCCAGTTCTTGCTAGCTCTTGACATGATTCAGATGTAATTGATAAATTAATCAAATTTGGATGTTTGGGAATGTCAAACTCAAAATGTTGTAACTTCATCTTCAAATACAATTTTTCATATTCTGTGAAATCTCTAGAATCAAATTTATTAACAAATTTGTAAATATCATCACTATTAAATGACTTGTTCCTGTTTCTTGGATGTAAAGCCATACATACAGAATTGAAGATGAAGTTACAATCAAAGATCTAAATGAGCTCATGAGGGATAATGAAAAAAATAGATCGTGAGAGAATCTGCTTCCGGGAAAATCTAAGGCCGCCCTCACCTCTCCTAATTTAATATTACACTCTCTGTTGTTATCTATAAAACACTTTTTAGAAGCAACAATGAATAATTGCTCCTACTTAATGTCTTATTCATTTAATGTTTTACGACGTTTTTGATGTAATTCTCAATATAAAGCTTTTAGTAATGTAAAATCTTACTATTCATTTTTTTAGTATATTAAATAAAGGGTTAGGATGCAGATTGACCAATCAAATATTGCGTTAGGAGCACCCGACACAAAAATATTTTGAAGGGAGCAAAAATACCAATGAACAATTGAAAATGGGCAAAAATACCAATGAACAATTGAAAATGGGCAAAAATACCAATGAAAAATTTAAAAATGGGGCAAATAGGCCAAAAGTTGAAGTTAATGGAATTGTGTTATATACATCATTTTTAAATTCTTTATCGTTATTTTTGCCCATTTTCGATTGTTTATTGGTATTTTTGCTTCCTTCAAAACATTTTTGTGTCGTATGCTCCTAACATAATACTTGGTTGATCAATCTATACCTTAACCCTTAAATTAATGACTTATGATAAGAGGATAATAAGGATGTTGAGATCCGGCATCAACGGTCACAGGTCACAACAACACAAAGCATGCTGCACCTTTCGCTTTCTGTGTTGTCGTTTTCAAGTTCAACGCATAAATAATATTATCTTTAGTCTTAATTATAACGGTAAATTGACTTTTTAAAAAAAAAAAAATTAAAAAATCTAATTAAATTAATTTAGAATATTCGTTATTTATATTTTTTCTCTAAACTAATTAATTTAACTAATAAATTAATAATAATCTAATGATATATAATATATAATATAATTAAGTAACTTATAATTAAAAGCGGAGGGAGTAAGTAATAACAACGGAGATGCAGCCTAGCCAAGACTGCAATGCAACTATTGTCAACGCGTTTTTGACAGAGCCCCATCCTAATGCGCCTCCAACTGCCCCCACTCCCCCGCTTGCTTCCCTTTTCTACTCTCTTTTGCTTGATACCACAAGCAAAAGAGAGTAGAAAATCTAAGGTCAACCACAAGCAATAATTAAATCTAAGGTTATACAATTCAACTCCCAAAAATCCAATTTCCTATACAACCATTATCCTCAACATCGTAATTTCCTCAACAATCTAAGGTCATAGATAAATTCTCATGGACCCAAATTGCTCGTTAAAATCTTTAGATAACCTCTATACCATATTCTCACATCAATCACTCAATTTTATAAATTAAAGTTGGGCTTAACATTTCTGCAGCTGTGGTAGAAAAATAAATCTGCAGCAAGAATAAAACGCCACCGTTTCTTCTTTTTTTTTTCTATAAAACTTAGACATTAAAAAACTCTCGCCCCATAACCTTCTCCACGCTTCTGTCTCTTCCTCTCTCACTCTCTCTCCTTCTCCTCCTCCTCTTATAGCCCAAAACATATCCTCTCCCATGGCTTTTCTGTCCAGAATCCTTCCATTTGCATCCACAATCTTCACATCTTCAACATTATCTACTCCCAAACCATACTTCCTCATCATCGAACCGTATGCTCCTCCGGTAATATGCCCGTCGACACCTAAGCTTGAACACAGACCCGTTGGGAAGCTGTGGATGGAGCTCTTCTCGTAAATTCGGTAATACATATCGCCGATCGTCGACCCACGCCGTGTTGTCTTGGATATCGACGTTGAAACTAACTAACTGTACCAAGTCTTGAACCCACAACACCATAGAATGTTGATAAAGAGTGTCCCACAAAGCTATAAGTGGAAACTGGTTCTCTCATTCTGTCCTTTTCCAGGTACCAGAATTAGCCTAAAGTTATCAACCAAAAAAAAAAAAAAACAAAGGAGAAAAGCTAAGCTCACAATGTGCTGTCGGTGGAAGAAAGAAACTTTTCGCTTTTCTAATAGACACAATTATTTGGGTCCCTTTCCTTTTTTTCTTTCTTTTTTCAACGGGTTCCTATGTCTATTTCATATTTCATGAGCGTTAATTAATAAATCAAAAGGGACAAAAACGGTATCGCTTTAACTCACTGCAGATATATTTATCTGCATTAGATGCAGAAATGATTTTCCCATTAAAGTTTCACCCCCAACGCACCTATAATTATAAACTCATCAATATCAACATTCTAGACTAATTAAATCTCTTTTCTAACTTATATGAGTATAACTCAATTATTAAACATATCTTCAAACCTCAACATAATAAAAATCATAGTTTATAATTTCATATAACTCAAAATCTACAAAACTAAACCGATTAAAATTTTAATAACACCTCCATTAACCCAAATAAATTATTTAAACCACATTTAATCAGTAAAAAAATCCTATAGGACATAAATCCTAATTTTTTAAATAGGAAATCAATTTTAAATTCCTACAACAACTAATCAACAAATTTAAACCGATTAAAATTAACTATTAATCATCTTCTACACACACATATATATGTAAGCATCTATTGTCAAAACTCAAAACTCCCCCAAAAGTATAATTCCAAAATTTTATTTAACCAACATAATATTACCCTAATTAAAAAGAGAAAAATACATGGAATAGTTTTTATGAAGTAAATTTGTTAAAAATAAGTTAGTTTAGTTACCTCATTGATCTTATAAAATACGATTTTCCTGGTACCATCACCAAGAGACATACTCGTCGAGAAAAATTTTAGGAGACAGATTGTTATATTTTGCAACTACTTGTCCTTCACGTCAAGCCATTCTTCCATCCCCTACAAAAGTCAAATTCACCGTTGCCCACCTAAAAATATTATTTAATTTAATTTTTTGAATTTTTAAATTTTTTTCCGACAATTATATAATAAATCCATCCATTATACATAATTCTTTCATAATTATAATCAAATATTAAAAATAAAAATTAGGATGTTACATTTGACATATAAATACCAAATCAATTTGGATTATGTATTTTTAGTCCTCTAATCTTAATATTATTAGTCATATTTAACTAAAAATGTTGATTTAGCATATTTAAGAGACTAAAATAAAATTGGATGTAAATACAGGGGACTTCTAAATGTATATTTTTAGTAGTGACACCGCAATTAAAAGTTAACAATGCATGCCATTAATTGTTTTTGTGATATAAAATTAAAATAAATTTGTTTACCCACAATCAAAATGCTGGGAAAACATGCTTATAATTATTTTTAAAAATAAAGTAGATTATATCATCAAATGTAACTTTATATCAATTTTTCAATGAGCATGTTATTGTTATGGTGTAGGTTGAGTTTTGTCTTAACTTAACTTACGTATGTACTTTTACAATGTCAAATTAAATAGACCCTAGAGACTTGTCCCAACATCCACCAAATGTCTGGATTATTTTAGTGAGTGGGGAACACTAACAGCGTGAGGTTAGGGGCGGATCTAGAAAATGACATGGGGGGGGGGGGACAATTAGTTAGGGGATTCGGGGCTACCCCTAAAATGCATTAAAAAAAATATAAATAAGAAAAAAATATATCAAAAAAAATATTTATGAAATTAAGTAATTACTGATGATGTAATAAAAAGGACAATTATTTTACAAACTTGTCATTTAAAAAAGTAAGACTAAGTACGGTTAGAAATGCAGCTATATAAATTACAATGAAGGATGAACACTCAATAAGTTCAAATACATATATTTTAATAACAAAAGTATATTACAATAAAAATAATTACAATGTAACTCTTCAAGACTTTATTTTTTGAAATTCCATCATAACTTCCTTATTATCAATATTATCAAATAAATCATAATTTTAATTCCCTTATTTGTTAAAATTTTATCATAATTTAAGACATACACTTGGATCTGCCAATGCGTGAGGTTAGTAAGATGAAACTCTTAACCTTCCACTTTAATATAACACTTGTATAGTTGTATATAAGACAGCATCAATATCATTAGAGGACCTCCCACTTATATATAAGAAACCCTCCATATCACTAGGTGAGATGACGTATTGTCACGTGCCTAGATGTTTTGGTCCATAACTTCTTGGCTTCTTCTGGCGCTAGATCTTTCTTCTTCTTCTTTGTCGGCGATCGCAATCCCTGACATCATTTTCCCACCAACTGCGCAGCTGATGGAGAGCCGTCATCTATTCGGTCTTCTCACTTCACATTTCAGTTCTATTTATAACGAACTTGGTCCTTTTCTTGATAGCAAAAATGGCTTCCAAATCTTCAATCGTTCCTCTTATTGCGCCTTACAAGTTCGGAATCTTCAATCTCTCCCACAGGTACTCGTACTCTCTTCATCAATTTCTCCGATTGCCTTTTCCCCCTTTGTCTTGTGATTTTTCTTCTGCGTAATTCATGAGGACAAGGTGTTTGTTATAAATCCCAGGAGAGCATATTCGACCAGCATGGTTATAGATCATGGTGGAAATCACAAGTTTTGAATTCCTTCCATAAATTTTAAAGAAAAAAATTAGGATAATTATTTTGTTCTTTCTGTGTGATTTCTTTATTCAAAAATCGGTTCACTTTTGGTATGCAGAGTTGTTTTGGCTCCAATGGGTAGACTGAGATCTTACAACAATCTTCCTCAGCCTCAGGCTATCTTATATTACTCTCAACGAACTACCAAGGGGGGTTTACTGATATCTGAAGCTACTTGTATTTCTCCCACTACTGCTATTGGGTAATTTTTGTTAATTTTATCCCAATTCGTTAGGATGCTCCAAACTGTTTGTTTCTATTTTATTTATTTATTTATTTATGGGTTAGTACAATCTTTAATCCTTCAAAATTTACTCTCATTTTGATTATTGTGGATTTTGGTCCCTTAAAGGGCAAAATAGTCCCGATTTTCATTAAATTGTAGGGCCAGTGTTTTAAGCGGAACAAAGCTTCAGAGATCAAAACATATGATTTGAAACTTAATGGAGCAAAACCAAAAGAAGGAGAAACTTGAGGGATGAAAGATTGTATTAACCCTTTATTTATTTATTGGTTGTTGTCTTGTTGTTCAAATTAAAGGTATAACAACATACCAGGCATATGGTCAAAAGAGCAAATAGAAGCATGGAAGCCCATTGTGGATGCTGTTCATGCTAAAGGAGGTATATTTTTCTGTCAGATATGGCACGCTGGAAGGGTTTCAAATTCAGGTATATATTTTTTGGCTAAGTTGTTTTATCTTCTGGTTTGAGATTAATAGTATCCATGGTAATTTTCTGTCATTTCAAATGAGTGGACTAAAGAGATTTAACATGTTTCAGTTGATTGTTGCTTTGAGTGGACTAAAGAGATTCTATCTAGATTCTTAAGAGTTTTGGTTTCGGTCCCCCCATACCATACTTTAACGTAATTGGCGCTATTAAATTCACACCAAGTCATTATAGAACTAATGGGACTAAAAATCATGATTTGAAACTAGAGAGATGAAAGCCAAACTTCAATCAAACTGAAAAAACTAGTTATGTTATTAACCCATAATTGATTTTATCCCTTCTGCTGCCCCCTCCTCTTTCTCTTCACCTGGTGTCCTTGTTATTACATTACTTCCTTTATCAAAGCACTGTTGTTTACACTTTACACCTTCATTATGAACGATTCATGGGTGATATCTATAGGTGTGAAATAAAGGAGGCTCTCTAAATCTATTATTATTTAATAAACAACAAAGTATATTTAAATCTGACTTGTTACATAGGTCTGTTTAGTAGGAGGGATTTGGAAAGAAGGGGAGGGAGGGGGCATTTTTGTGAGTTAGATTTTTAAAAAGAATTAATTAATTTTTCTTTCTTGTCTTACATTTTCTCTTCATTGAAATTCTACAACCACACTTCTCCAATTCAGAGTCTCATCTCCATTCTGCTGTAGAATTTGTACTTCTTATCTCTCCCATAGTCTTTTGAATTGAAATAAATCTGATGAATATGTGTGTGCATTTTTATCCTACTTGTTTTGAACAGGCTTTCAGCCAAATGGGCAAGCCCCAATATCTTGTACAGACAAGGGATTGTCACCACAACTTTTAAGTGATGGCAGTGTCACAGAAAATACCCCACCAAGGAGGTTGACCACCGATGAGATTCCTCAAATCATCAATGACTTCAGACTCGCTGCAAGGAATGCTATGGAAGCTGGTACCTTTGCTAACTGTAGAATTAATTTCAAATCTAATAGTATGCTTAAATATTAATCACTCTGGTCCTTAATATAAGACATATTTAAAGAGTTAAACTTAATCCTAAATACAATACCTATTTTTCATATTTGCCAGTATTTTTCTAATTTACCCATATTGACGCTTTTTCAAGAGGAGAGGGAAGGGGGAAATGGAGGAAGATGACTACTGTGCTTTAGAAAATGCATGTCATATTAACTAACTTTTTTTATCTAATTAAATTAGGTAAATATATCTTATATTAAGGACTAGAGAGAATATTTATTTACTTGGTACCATTAACTTTGGAACTAAATTGAAACTTTAACGAATTTAGAGGGACTTGGATAAATATTAGTGGTTCCCTTGTGATTATTTTCAAATGATGTGATGCACTTATGTGATGCAATTTGCAATTGTAGGTTTTGATGGGGTTGAGATTCATGGTGCCCATGGTTACCTTGTTGACCAATTTATGAAAGATCATGTCAATGATCGAACAGATGAATATGGTGGATCACTAGAGAATCGATGCCGGTTTCCTTTAGAAGTGGTTAAAGCCGTTGCTGAGGAGATAGGGGCAGAGCGAGTTGGAATTAGATTATCACCTTTTGCTAACTATAATGAATGTGAGGATTCCAATCCGGAAGAACTTGGCCTATACATGGTGAATTCCTTGAATAATTATAATATTTTGTACTGTCATATGGTGGAACCAAGAATGAAGACTTTTTGGGATAAAATTGATTGCCCTCGCTGTCTTGCACCAATGAGAAAGGCATTCAATGGCACTTTCATAGTTGCTGGAGGCTATGATCGTGAAGGCGGCAACAATGCAGTGGTAGAGAACCGAGCAGATCTTGTCGCTTACGGTCGATGGTTCTTGTCGAATCCAGATTTACCAAAGAGATTTGAGCTCGACGCTCCTCTCAACAAGTACAACAGAGAGATGTTTTACACTTCTGATCCTGTTATTGGTTATACTGACTACCCATTTCTTGAAGGCAATTATTAAACCTTTGCAAAGAATTGTAGTTTGAATTCATAGTCATAAAAATCACAAATAAAAGAACCTTGTTGTAGAAGCGATTGATATGTGATTATCATACTTATAAAAAAGTAGGCTTGTTATTTGAGTACCATAAAGCTAGATCTAGCATATTTGTGCTTATAAGTTATTAGAAATGATTATTTCTTGTTTTTATTGATGTATTTTGGCCCTTAAAAATATCAATACTAAGAGGAAAGGTAACCGAACTTTCCCACTTTTTATCCATTCAAAGCCAAAGAAGTTCAAATCGCACGATCATCCAATGTTTGTGGTAACAAGTAACAAATTTATTTTCAAGCTGCTAGAAAGATAATAAAATACTCCCTCTTGTTCAAACTCTAGAAGTTAATTAGGGGGTTTACTTTGGTTTCAAATATAAAACCTCAAATTAGATTTAATTAATGAGCATGAAACTCCAACATTTAATGCTTGCCTTTTGCCCAAAATATAAAAAAAAAAAAAAAAAAATCTCTAATAAGAGGATACATGTGCCTCTCCAAAGATAAATAAACATGAAACTCTTAAAATCTACTAAAACAATTCATATTCTTAAATAAATATCTCATGTTCAACAAAAATAAATGAATTAATAATTCATGAATCAATGGTGTTGTCCCCTCAACTACAAATGAAATAAAACGGCAACAAGCTCAAATTTGCTTTGCTTATTCTTGTCGCCTCTCAAACAATAGTCATTTAGTCTAGTCTTAAATGTAAGATATATTTTAGGGAAAATTCATTTCGGGTTCTTTTAACAGGAAAAAACCCAAAAAAGGCCCCAAGATTCTGACAATCCCAGAAAAGGCCTTGGCCCCAAGGCCTTTTCTAGAATTTTCAGAATCTACGTGAGTTGTTAACGAGACTGATATAGTTGTAACGGGGTACTGATTTAGTTGTTAGAAAATTGTTGTTAATGGTATTGATTTAGTTGTTAATGACCTACCCATTAACAACTATATCAGCCCCATTAACAACTTACCCAAGATTTTGACAATCCTAAAAAAGGGCTTGGGGTCTTTTATGAGATTTTCAGAATCTTGGAGATTTTTTTGGGTTTTTTCCTGTTAAAAGGGTCCTGAAAAAAATTTTCCCTATATTTTATAAGTGCAACTTACATTATAATCTAGGTCCTACATTTAGGGTGATAAGAAATAACACCAATATGTTACATGGTCCCAGATCATCCGCACAATAGCAATTATAATATAATAATATATCTATACACCCAATAATTTCTTATTTAAATAAATATATTTTTAAGTTTTAACTAAATTTAATGAAATCTACTCAACAATAATATAATTATCTTTCTATCCATTTTTTTTTTAAAAAAATCAGATCTATAAGATATATGGTTACACATAAGATAACTATTAATTTGCAACTTGAAGCTTGCAAGATTATTTGGATATATCATTATGTTGCGCACTTTCTAGATTATACGATCTAGAAATCAATTATTGAATCCTCCATAAATAACTGGGTCAATGCTTATGAGAACAAAATTCCTATTTCAATGTTGACATATATGATCGTTTGCATCACTTATACAAGCCAACAACATTCTCCCAATAAATTTGGCTTTTGGTCAAGGCCGTATGTTTTTCATCTTAAATGTTTTGAATGTGCAATGCTTATTCCTATTTGTTAGTTCCATATATATATGTTTTGATGATAACTAACCATCATAAGCAATCAAAGACTTATGATCTAAGCAAAATGTTTCAAATCAGTCGAAAGTTGAGTCATATCAGTTGAATATTTTTGCTGTCATATTGACTCGAGCCAACACTTAATGACTCGAGTCAATCCCTTTGTATCTGTAGCAAAATTGACATATTGACTTGAGCCACCAAAAGGAAAACTCGAGTTTAGGACTAAACTTGAGCCAGCATATTCTGTGACTCGAGCCAAGCGTTTGAAAAACTTAAAATGATTTCATATTTTACTTCGCATGACTCGAGCCAGAGACTATTGACTCTAGCCATAAGTTTGACCGTTATGTTTAATTGAGTTTGACTCGAGCCATCACTTTCTGCCTCAAGTCAGAAGGATCGCTTTCAAAAATTCCAAAGTGTTTTACTGTACCTGACGGTAATAAATGCCATCAACTATAAATACCAGAAGTTTTGAATTTATCAACTACCGAAACACTGTGCAATCAATTTGACTCTCAACTACAATCTAATGTTTCATTAATAACTTCAGATATTATTTCTGTACCTCAGTGTTCATCAATTTATTTGGTTTGTGAGAGAGTTAAACACTTATCAATTTATTGTTCATTGGTCAAATATTGAGGTTGTGGAACCTTAAGTGTGGGTGTACAATTACAGCTTGTAAGGGGGAGTGATTCCTAGTGTGAGGAATCATTCGAGTACTAAGTGTGTAATTGTAACCGTCATTGAGTTAGTGAAAAATCCCAAGGTGCTTGGGGACTAGACGTAGGTCGTGGAATTAGACCAAACCAACATAATCTCATTTTGTTAATTTCCTCTCTTTATCTCTCTGTCTTTGTGTTTTAAGGATTCAGTGAAAAGTTTTAATAATCACCTATTCACCTCCCTCTAGGTGATATTCCACCTTCACTATTAATCCACCCACAAAGCAAATAGGTGGATATTGAAAGAAAGTTAGGATAAATTGTTGGTAACTCCTCTTTCTTGTTTGTCTCTGAATGAAACAAAAAGATGTTTATAAAGGAAACAAATAGATTTAAGAGACTTATAATGCATGATTAGTCGATAATCATTTGACAAAGTTTTTCTAATATGAGGGAGAGAAATTGAATAGCTAAAAGAGAGAACATATAAATTCATTGTTACTATCAAGCTTAGATCTTCGAATATAGCACTATGAACTAGAAGTTCATCAGGTTTTGCGGCATTCATGAAATATTACAAAATATTTGTCAGATGCAAGTACTAACCTAAATGGGAGAATTCCTAAATCTCATATTACAATTGAAAAATACTCCAATTAGTATAAATGAAAGAGAGGCATTCCTGAATCATGAGAAACTATTTGATTCCAAATATAAATATTATGGATAAAGAGGAGCATGTAATTGAGATGATCATATTAAGGAGGCAGGTACTCCAGAAGAGTGCTATTACATAACTAATTGCAAAAATCTCAAGAGAGGTTCAGGTACCTGAAAAGCAATATAGATCTCAATAAGTTATATTACAATAGAAAAATTTGAACCGAAAAGATAAAGTTGTCGACAACGGTTTTGATAATGATTTCACATGATCAAGTGAGAATCTTATACATAAATTTGGCATGCAAAGTATATAGAACGATGATTGGCCAAAAGGAAAAGTAAAAGTGAAAAGACGCAATGCAAATAGGATTACATTATTTCAAAATGTTAAAATTATGGACTTGCAGTCCAAACACTTGAAATATAAAGCCATATCTGATATATGAATAGTTGTGTGAAAATAAAGCCTTTCACAAATGTCAAATGATGATTGTGATGAGCTATATTATTTGGTGGTGGATGCAATAATTTTTGAATATATTATTAGTCTGGCAGTATGTGAAAACAAAACTATGGGTCAATATATTATATATAGCTTATATGCATACGATTCACTAGATAGTGAAACTTATATGAGAATCCTTAAATGATCTAAAATGACAGAATCATGTTCAAAAGAAGTATTCAATACATAAAATGTTACATGAATTAAAATAATTTGAGTTTGTATATATAATTGATTTTTAAATATACTAAAGAATGAATAATTTTGCATTTTATTTCTTGTAGATTGAGATATTGAATTCTTTAATAATTAAAAATCACAGATTGAGCTATTACGATTTTTTTGCAAGAACGTTTTGAATTTAATGGTCTAGAAGTACCATATATTTTAATTATAAATATTTACATCATGCTAATATTATATTTATTACATTTTTACTGGTAATATTTAGTTCATCCAGGTATGTTATGGATACTATGAAACTAAGATTTGGTTATTTTCAGAATAAATTTTCTCTTGTTTTTTTTCCCCATAATGCATAATGCAAGTGGGTATATTCATAGCTTAACATACCCAGAAGATATGTTAGAGATATATGTTATAGGTACATTTTGACAGGTTGTTGATGACAATCAAGAATAGTTAGGCTAAAAAGGAGATATGCTCAAAACCCATTGCAAATAATCCACTTAAGAATTCAACATACTTTATTGAGATAAAAGGGCAAAGAGCCATGTTGTCATCAAGGGAAGTAAAAGTGATATTATGAGAAGTAAATGTAACATTATCATCGAGGGGAGCAAAAGTGCTTGCTTTTACTTTTAATAATAAGATAAAAATAAAATCTATTTGGTCCACAATAAATCATTTAAATATATTAAAAGTAAAAGCACTCACAGTATTTTAATTCAAAATATATACAATATATTTCGGTTATGACATTATCATTTAATTCAAAATATATAAATATATAAAATACAATTTTCCAAAGGTTTTTCTAATAATTTAAAGTATATAAATAACGTTTAAAATATGTAAGATAATAAAATTATAATGTTTAGAACGTTGTTAGTGGGAAATGGGAATAGTGGGGTTGTTATGTATATATTGGAAGTTATTTCTTAAGTTAAAATATATAAATTAAAATATGTAAAAAAAAAAAAAAAAACTCAGTGAAATGCTTACATAGCAGTAGGAGGTCTACTCAAACTGCTGCTTTTATATAGTAAGAGATGACATTATACTTCTAATTATTGTTCAAAAAACTGGATTGGCCGATTGAAATTGGAAATAGGTGAACCGACCGACAGCCTACACGGTTTGGTTCACCTCCTAAACCGGGAAAACGAGGAATGAAGGCTGAGAGCGAAGGTGAAGATTGCTAGATCTAAATAAGGCCAGGGGGAGACAAGGTTGCTAAATCTAAGAAGGAAGAAGACACGAAGATGGGTATGAGGTCAGCCTTCAATTGTCGTTAATTCATATTACTTATAGTCCTAATTATAGAAACACTTTTGTAGTATAAATTGTCGATGAAAGTATTTGTGATTTGTGAAGATAGTGAGAACATGAGGTAAGGGTTTGGCGGTCAAAAGGCAATAAATTTTAATTATAAATATTGAAGATTCAACCAATTAATTTTTTTAAGATGAATAATACTTGGGATTATTTTATTCACTAGAGATCATAACATTATATGAGTTGGACGCTCTAATTGGGTTGAGAGCAATCTGCGATTACAATTAATCAATAAATTTAATGTGTTGAGATTCTCCCTAATTTGATGAATAATCAAAGGGATCCAATAGACAATAAAATCATGTTATGATCACCAACGGGGTAGTGAAAAAAAACCATGTTATGAGTATGGAGATATATCCTATAGGCTTCTTGTCTTCTAACCGCCATAAAATATAAAATAGCTATCTGGCAAAATAATAATAATAATAATATGGCTAAATCATAGGAGATATATCCTAGGTCTCTAGGCTTCATGTTTTCTAACCACCATAAACTATAAAATATAAAATAGCAAATAAAACAAAATATATACTATCTATTAAATTATATTATTTCAATATAACCCTAGTTACTCAATCTGACCCACTAATCATTGAACTATGGACTCAGCCAATTCGTTGGCAACTCTAATTTTAATTCGAACCTTAATGTAATATCTTGAATTTTAGACCTAGAGACTTAATAATAAGACTGTATCAGGCAAACAATTAGACCCAGTTCAAGAATTGTAATATTAAATTTTGGAAATATTATATGGGATTAATATTTCAATGACCAATTGAAGTCATAATTTTGGTAAAAGAAGATGATTTGAATTTTCCTTAATAAAAATAATTAAGGAAATAAAAATGGCAATTTAGGCTGTTATTTGCCTATTTAGGAAGTTATTTGTTGATTATGGCCAACAAGTGAATTTTTAAAGATTTTATGTCTACATTGGGATTATTTAAAAATGAAATATGGATCCCCTATGAGTGTTATGATTTTCAAGAAAAAGAGGGAAAATGAATTTATTAAATATTAAGTCAAGGAATAGTCAAGATAATTGATCAAGAGAGCATGTGATTGGAAAGAATTGAAGACAATTTTGGATTCCTTTCTTTTGGTGAATTTTCGCCCAAGATAGGGAGAAAGAAGACAAAATAAGACATGTGCATATGTGTATGGTTTATATTGTTTCAGGTTGCCAAGTGAGAACTACATGGAATTTTATCAAAGTTGATGACATAGCCAAGGGAATAACCATACAATTTTATCTTGTATCCCATGAAGCCACATGTCATGCTAGGGAATAATTATGTAACCAGATGACAAGATATTTTGTGCATATAATAGAGCTTGGAAGAAATGATTCAAGGCTTCAAGAAGAAGCCATATATTTCACCCAACTCAAGGAAATTCCATTGAGATAAAATCTATCTTATGAAATAAGCTAGAAGGCAATCCAAGAACTACAAGATGCCACATCATGTGGTAGGTGAAAATTATGAAAGATAAAGGAGCCAACAATGCAAGTAAAGAAGAAGTAAGAAAGCAACCAATGAACAATAAAAGGCCACTTCACATAGTAGGTGGAATTTATGAGCATAAAAGTGTCAACAAGGCAAGTAAAAAAACAAGGAAAAGAAGTGGTAAAAAGGAGAGACAAGAGGTAGGTGAAAATTGTGGCAAAAGAAAAGTCAACAAAGCAAAGTAAAAGGGAGTAAAATTTGATGATCTCATCCTCCCTTTAACCACAAAATTTCGTGCAGCCATATTAAGGGGGAAAAAGAGCTGATTCAAACACATATAAAAGCCCAATCACAAGGTCAAAGACTTGGAGAAACAGTGACCAGTGAAAAGGGACAAATAAGGACCAATTAGAGGCTTCTTTTTGAAGCAATTTGAGACAAAATCTGAACCTCCCTTCAGCTCATTAATTTCGAATCAGTCAAGAATAAAGAGGGAAGAGGAAAACTTGCAACATAATCCAAAGCAAAGACAAGTCATTAATGGTGGGTAGTTGAAGATAAGAACTTGAAGAGGAAGCCAACTAAATTGTACTGGGAGTTAAATGAACCAAAGGACACATGGAAGACACATGAAATAAATTAAAATCTGCCCAAGAGATTCAGATTTCCCCATATAGGTCAGCCAAGAAGAAAGATCCAGAAAACTTGAAGGAAAAGCAAAGGAGACAGGTCAAAACCCTAAAACACCCTGTGAACCATTGGACAATAACTTGCATGGATATTTCACATGACCCATAATGGTTATTAAAGACTCATCTACCCTTATTTTGCTTCCTAATTCGTGCAAAATAGAGAGAAGAGTGAAGGAAGGGCTACACACACAAGCAAGAAGAAGAAGGCACACCAATTGAAGCTCAAGGTAACTTGGTGTAAGATTTGGTTAAATAAGCCTTCTATCTTCTCCATCTTCATGAATACCCTCAAATGACATTTTTATGGTGCCTTTTAGCTCAAGGCCGACACCACTGAGGATCCCAAGAAAGAAGTGATTCAAGCTAAACCAAGCCCACGACCAAGTAAGTTGCTAAGCTAGCTCCTTGTGATTTGGTAATTTGAATTTTTGGGTGATTTTCGTCCAAGGTTGTAAACATGAGGTTATGTTGGGATTTTGATGTTTTTATTGATGCCAATGAGTTTAGGACGAAATTTTTGAAAGATGGAATATCACCAAGAGGGGGTTGAATTGGGGATATAAAATTTTCTTCGAAAATACTCTGAAACTGATAAGCTAAAACATAGTATAACAAAGAGGGATAGAAGAAGAGTGAACACAAGCAATTTATACTAGTTTGGTCTAAATCCTCAACCTATGTCCAGTCCTCAGACTCTCCGGGATTTCACTAACTCAAATGATTACACACTCTGTAACTCTCAGAGTAACTCTCTTACTAGAACTTACACCTCCTTACAAGTTGTAATCAAATGTCTCAATCTCAAAGTCCCAATACTTTGAGATTCTTACAATGATTGATAATCAATAGAAAAACTCTCTAAAAGAGTAGATGTATAAATACTGAAGATTTAAATATCTGAAAATATTGTCTGTAAGAGTAGAAACATTAAATGCTCAAGTTGCTAATTGAATGCGCAAAGTTTCGGTAGGTGAAGAATTGAATGCTTTTGGCTTTTTATAGATGATGGCATTGATGGCCGTTGAAGAGAAGCTAAAGAGCCGTTGAGCGAAGTAAATTTGTCCGTTGAAGTCGAACGTTGCTCTGTCTCTTCGTATACTTCCGATGTCAGTCGTTATTCTCTGTTGACATTCTTCATTTGATTTGTCTGTTGAGACTCAATAGAAATGTTGAAAGGAAATGGCAGGAATACTTTATGCTTGCTCATAAGATCAATTTTCGCTTTCGTGTTTTATCTCTGCTAAGCATTTAATGTACCTCTGACACAAAATTGCTTTAGAGGATTTTGATGTTTAAACCATGTTAAACTTATTTGAAACTTATTAGCAAACCGATTAAACTTTGTTAGGATCAATAATAATCAATAATATGAAGTGCCCAAAGAATAATCAAAAGTTTACTGATTACGAGAACAATGATTTCAAAATCATTCATCATGACTGGAGTCATTCATTGTTGACTGGAGTCACTGATTCAATTCCAAGTCAGTGAAAAGCTTATGTGAAAACTTGACTGGAGTCATACCTATATGACTGGAGTCATAAATGCAATTTCAAAAAACAAATAAACGTTTACAAATAATTTGACTGGAGTCATCATGACTTGACTGGAGTCAAGAACGCAAATTCGCAAACAGAGAAGAATTTAGAATAACTTGATTAGAGTCATACTTACTTGATTGGAGTCATAATCTAATATTTCAAAACAGAGAGAAATTTTGAATAAGATGACTGGAGTCATATCAGAATAATAAATCAGGTAGAGCTCTTTGTGTCTCTCATGACTCGAGTTAAGCACAAAATGACTCAAGTCATATCAGATATTAAAAAGCTGCTATCGAGATAAACATTTGAAAAGTTGAGGTACAACCAGTGGTGAACCCAGGATTTTAGGTTTGTAGGTGGACAATTAGTGGTGGCCCCGAAAATTTTTTTTAAGGAAAGTTTTATATGCATTAATGCAATTTAAAGAAAGCTAATCAATGAAGCTAATGTAGAGCAATAAAATTTAAAAGAAAGCTAATAAATGAAAGCTAATCACACTAGTGCCAATGTGGCTAAGAAGGTAGATTGTTCAACTTAGGAGCAGAACCAAACATGGGCAGGGTTTACACATCAATTCAAGAACAGTGAGTAACATTCAATTCAGGAATTTTAGGTTCTATGAAATTGAATTCCCAAAAATCACTAAGAGCAGATCATACACACAGTAGCAGGATTGCATAGTTAAATTCCTTTAATCAGTGTAGTTAGTGCAACCAGAAATCATGACAAAGTTAAGTGCAACAAGTTAGAACCAAGGTGTTGTGCTAACTGCTAAGAGTTCCCTTACTTTCACAGTGAAATTCATGGAGAAACAATTACCACCAATTTTTCAATAACTAACGAACTTGTGTATCTATGTTCAACATGATAGAACATAGATTCAATTTGTTTTGCTTTTGCCAGTCAACATTAATCAAGTAATCACATAAACTTGCTTGAAGCAACATATCAGCACTCTAAGTCTTAAGTTTACAAAATGAAGGAAATGATTATGCAGAATGAGAAGGAAAATAGTGACAAAAATACTCAAATTTCTTTATTCACGTTAAATAGTAAGAGGTAACACTTCAAGTTTAGCATGAATTAAGAGTCCCCTGATTCACATTAAAACTAAAAATTTTAACCAAATTAAAGCACTGTTAATAAACTAAAAGTCTAGTATGAATTATGTTTCAACATGCACTATAGTCCGCTAACACTTCAAAACCAAAGGGATTTCCTTGTGAGTTGGGCATGCTCAATGTTATGATAAAATAATTCATAAGTATTCACTTAACTACTAAATCATAGGCCC
Organism: Acacia pycnantha; assembly: GCA_025563575.1. Taxonomy (NCBI): domain Eukaryota; kingdom Viridiplantae; phylum Streptophyta; class Magnoliopsida; order Fabales; family Fabaceae; genus Acacia; species Acacia pycnantha. The sequence goes on from JAMWYP010000201.1 coordinate 776,972, forward strand.
ATGATAGAAATGTAACCAGCAGAGTTCTTGCAGTTAAGAAGTATAATAGGACAGCAGAGAGAGAAGCAAGCTTGATTCGGCCTATGCCTGTTCTCCTGAAGACAATTGATTACCTGCTCAATTTGCTAGATCAACCATATGATGAAGGGTTTCTTGGCTTATATAATTTTTTGTGGGACCGTATGAGGGCAATTAGGATGGACCTGAGGATGCAGCACATTTTCAATCAAGGAGCTTGTCCCACTAAAGAGCAGCTTACAGGGAGGCCTCTCTTTTACTGGAACAAATGCGATAGACGAAAAGGAAGAGGAGGAGGAAGAAGTATAATGTCGTATCCGGGATTTGGGAAGGAATCAGGGCCCTCTGTGCCACCCATATCACAGCCAGTCTTTGGTGGCCATACTAACGCTTTTCTCCGTCCGCCGTCTTCTTCTCTCGCATCTTCAGCCTATGCCACTTCGTCGTCACCTCCCAGACCCAGTATTAGGCAGAAACTATTTTATAGAGATTTGGATGCCCCACTCCGAAAATCCCGCAGCAATTACAACACTTGCTGCCTCACGGGGTCCCACCAATGCAAGGAGAATTGGAGACGAGGGAGGGCAGCTGAGAACGAGAACTAGGGAAATTGGGGAAAAAGAATTGGAGACAGACGAGATAGGGCAGAGAAAACGACGCAAATGGGAAAAAAAGGGGTGAAAGTGGCTGGCTCGAACCCGCGACCTAGTGATTAAGAAGAGAAAGTGTTAACCATCTGCACCGCCTACACACATTGTCACTAATTTCTTTTAAATTATATATATTTTTTGTCTGCACTTGCCCATATTGGCCCTACTGTAGGTCCGCCACTGAGTACAACACATGACTTGAGTCATAAGCTTTTTATAAATTGATTCACGAAAACTCAGAGATGTATGACTGGAGTTAAAAACACTATGACTAGAGTCACATCAGTACAGATGGAATACTGTTATTGAACGAAGTTGATTTTCAATTTTAAACACATTTGCTAGAGTCAATAACAATCTTTTTGATTTCCAATTGTCAGTTATCATCAAAATATATAGAGAACTAACAATTTTGTGTGGGTATAAGTAGGAAACATGATTTTGGAACCCGAAAACCCTAAAATGCAAGAAAAAGGGCAATCTGCCAGTTCTGGAAATTCTGGGCAGTTGTGCTTATAAAATGGTTTTAAAATAGTAAACGATGTTTGATGGCTATGAAATTTTACAAGCTTAAATTATACATCTTGGGCTTCATTTTTGTATATAATTGTGTAATTTTTCGAGTTTCCTACAAGGAGAAATAAATTTTTGAAAATAGTCCAGAAACAGGAATTTTGCCTCTGTCCAGCGAGCACAAATTTAATATAGAAAAAGAACACGAGCTTTTATAATCTCTGGAAGTATTTTTACTGAAAACTAGACATCTTAAAGGTTCAATGGCCGCTGGAAACATGTTAATCGGATTTTTCAAGAATTACTTATGAATTTTTGAAGATGGGGCATATTTTCTGGAATTTCTGAAAAATAGGTGAATTTCATGAATTCAAGAGGAGAGTTAATATAAGCGATTAAAATGAAATGTATTTGTTTTATTTAGGGTCAGCACGTGTCCAGAGTAATTTTCAAACATCGGGAAATTTTATTGATTTCTAAACAACCATCAGGTAGTAACTATTTACTCACATACACTATGTTACTTTGTATGTTTGTGGTGCCATGATTGTGGAACATGTCTCTTGGGTGGGACATGCATTGGGCTATAGGGCCTAGTGGATTGTGTGTCATTGGGTTGCTACTGTAGGGCTTAGTGGACTGTGTGTCCTTAGGTCTCTACCAAGCCTGAGATGCATTCAGTGTGGTTAGGGTTTGAGGCCCTGGCTACTATGTTTTCCTAGCGCTGAGGATCCGGGGGCTTGTTTTGTTAGGCGGTCCTGCGGTTGTTGGGGACTGGGTCCTTTCGCAGTGAACATTGCATATGTGGTATGCTGTTTTATGTTATTACGTGTGATGTGTACTGAATGCATGTGGTATGTGTTACCATTATTGATTTGTGATTTTCCAAATTGTCGAATTGCATACATGCTCTGCATACATACGTATATGAGTTTAACAGTTACTCTGGGGTTCAATTTTGAACTTTAGACCGTGCTAGAGATACAGGTGAACCTGCTTGAGCTGTTTGGAGACTTGAGGTAAGGGCATTGTAGGTTGAAGGTTGAAGAAATAGGGGATGACCTATCGCTTTTTGTACTTTATATTTTGGATGATTGTATGAGTTTTATTTGCTGCCCATAATTTATTTCAGATTTCTGTACCTTAACCTACGGGAACTATATATCGTTTATTATTTGCACTTTTACTAGTATAATGTATTAGTCCAAACCGATCATATGCTCTGCTGCATAACACTCTGATGTATGTTGAAAGAGATTAATTAACAAAGGAAAGGTAATAAATAAGAAAGAATCCCTCTATCCGCCACCCGAGAAGGCGATTCCGGTAGTAGGGGTGTAATAATTTTTGTATCAAAGCATGGTTTGGATAATACTGGTAAGAATACTGATACAATTCTAGTTGGACGGAATATGGAAGGAAGGGATTACAGTAATAGAGGACCAACCGTTGTATCAAGAAATGGAGCAGTAGAGATATAGACCCTAAGGAAGAGGGTCAAACTCTTGTAAGTTGAGACTCTAAGATAGTTGAGGTGGCACAAAATGCAGAGTCAGTTGCTAATCCTAGGGCTTTTGATGATTAAGTCAGGATATGATTTAGATCCTCAAATCCTATCAGGACTTTGGAGGTAGGACATACGGTGATCCTTAGAGATAATGAGGATGTTAGATTGAATATGGAAATGATTGAGGCTAGGCTTGAATCTGATCTAAACTAAAATAGTGCCTAGGTCAAAATGTGAATGAGCTTACGTTGCATTTAGGTTCCAATACCTGAGAGTAGGAACCTTGTGAATATTGATCAATACTGAATGGTCAACATGTTTGTTTAGGTATGTTGAGGATTGATGATTGACCTTGAGGTGAGAGAATGATATTAGAACATACCCCGGGATATTGATGTTGAGGTAGAATTATAATCTCGTGAATAATGTTGATATTATTCAAATATTTCGAGGTTTAGATTAGGAAATGTGAATCATGATCCTAGTTTGTATTTTGGGTATCTAAAGTATATATGTATAGACTATTGGAGTTATTATTTTCAAGGAGTTACTTAATGTTCCAAAATAGTCTTCATAAGTATAGGGAGGTAAATTTCATCACAGATTAAAGGTGCATAATAAGGTGTCAGATTCAACTGGGGAATGCTCTATATTATTTTTCAATGACCATGCTTTAGCTTTGGTAGTGTCATTTAGCCATATGTTACCAATCTTGGCTTCACGGGCAAAGAATAAAGGGTCTTTCATTTGACACAATGGAAACATTTGGGAACCGAGATGACAAGTTCAAAACACAATATAAAAAAGGCAAGCAACCGGATGACTAGTGAACGAAAAAAGAAGAAGGTAAAAGATGGGTTATTATTGGGGTGGAACATTTTGCTTCTATAGACAAAAAAGGGCTCTTTACACAAGAAAAATCAGTCCCAAAGTTTAATGTTTACTTTTAAATGAAAACAAAAGCTTTGCCAGCTAAATAATTAAAGGGGTTTTAATTAATAATAAGAAACGATTTGGACCACAACATCTAATTAACAAATGAAAATGCTTCTTCTCCCTCATGCTCCAAGTATTGGAACTCTATTCACAATTCTAAAAACCACAACAAACACACCACCTAACAAAAATTAGCATCCAACACATACGGCAAAGGCTTGAAAATTTGCATCTCCTTACCCAAAATGATCTTTAACCTCTTAAAAAATAAACTTCGCGCAGAAACCAATGGCCCGTGCAATGCACGGGGAGAATACCTCATTTCCACTAAAGAGTGAGAAGACTAAACCAGTTTCATTAAATGAAGGTGTAGATTGGCAACAAACTATTACCCGAGAAGCATCTGACACTAACATTAATTGAAGGTATCTTAATTATCAATCAACAATTAGAAAGTGAAAATAAGTACAAAATAACAATTAAAAAAAACTTTCACGATTACGTTAAATCGTATATCTGGCACAAACATTAATTGAAGGTACCTTAATTATCATTCAACAATTAAAAAGTGAAAATAAGTACCAAATAACAATTAAAAAAAGAACTATCATAATTACGTTAAAATATGAGGCACTGCAGAGGACGATGGTGGAGACGCTGGAGAAAAGAGCGGTTATGCCTTATTGTTGGATAAGGCAAACACCAAGAGATGGGACCCATGTGAGTCGGCGTTGTGGCAGCGGCGGTTGCTGTCTGTGGCATTGAAGGGACGAAACCAAGGTGCATGGTGCATGTCGGTCGGAAGCTGCGGACTGCTAGATTTGGTTTCGGTGCGTGATTCTCGCCCCGAAGCTGCATACGGACCTTGATGAGTTCAAGAGGGTGAGTGGAACACCCAGCAACAATGGAAGCTTTGGAGACGTTGACGTCGCCGACATTGTGACAGTTAATGGAAGATAGAGATACCAAGACAGTGACAGGGTAGTTTAACGGCATTGTGTTTTTTTTTTCACTTTTTGTGTTTTTTTTTTCACTTTTTAATTGTTGATTGATAATTAAGGTACCCTCAATTAATGTTTGTGCCAGATGCTCCTCAGGTAATAGTTCATTGACCAATCTGCACCTTAATCCTTAAATGAATGATATAGCATGAAAATGCCCACATAATAAGTAAACTAAATTTCAAATATTTCCAATCTCATCCACAAGTTTTTGACCCTTGATATCTATTGAAGGCTTGTTTGTATTACCTTAATAAAAGTCACTTTTTATTAAGTTTTGCAAATTGAATGTGGAGTAAAAGTCAGTTGGTGTAATGAGATTTATTTTTAAATAAGCTTTTTATTTTATTTTATAAAAAGTTAGTTTAATAAACTGAAACTAATTTGGATAATATATTAAAAGATATGTTTATTTAAAATGATTGAAAAAGAAATAAATTTAGACGTATGTGTGTGTGTGTTTGTGTGTATTACACATACATAATTTCAACACTTTGAGAGAATTATTAAAATTTAAAATGTAAAAATAAAAAGTGTTAATGTATTATTAGGAAAATTTTCTAAAAGCAAAAAAATTAATTAAACATATTCCATCGATAAAATTAATTAATAAATTTTTCTTAATTTTAAAAAGTTAGTGTATTTATTTTATTTAAGTTTGGTTTATTTTATTTCTTCGTTTTGTTAGTTACCCTTCCCAAAGAGCTAAAGCCACGTAACTTGAGGGATGATTTTCTCCCTCATTTTTTCAATAAAGCCTTATCGAGATTAATGGAGGTAGGAGGCGTCATCTGCTACTCTGCTTCAAGAAGTCTGTTTTGGTGTACAGTGAGGGGCACCTGGAGGACGACCTGTCCGACACAGAGTCCTCGGCTCCGCGAAATCATCGCCATGAGCCGCAGAACTCAAACCCGGAATCCTTCCCTCTCACCAATCTGGATTTTCTCCTCATCCAAAATACGCTGACCGTGTTGATGAGGCGTATGGAGAACACGGACAAGCGAAATGCGTTACACTTCCAACATTTAGAAGAGCTTTTCAAGGAAAGGGATTCCGCGTCAACAAATGAGAACCGAGATGAAAGAACCGGGGGAAAGGACCGAGATGGCGGCAACATGCGAGATCGGCCAAAAGAAGAGAGTGGGATCCGCTGAAAGGAAGTTAAAAGGCGAAGAAATGAAACGGGCAGATAGGCCTCCTCGGCCTCCGGTAGCCGGTCTCCAGCAGAGAAGGTACGTTGGGCAGCACGATAACAACCCTTTCTCATCCGAGATCCTCAATGCTCCTTTCCCGGAGAAGCTCGACCTCACTGAATTAACAAAGTACGACGGCTCTCAAGACCCGACAACCCACCTTGAAGACTTTGAGGTCGTCATGTTCGTAAGAGGACTTGGGGAGCCCATCATGACTCGGATCTTCGCTGCAACCCTTAAAGGACCAGCGTTAAAGTGGCTCCACACTCTGCGTAGGGTCGATTCATAAGTTTGATGACCTAGTAGAGGCCTTCGAATTGCATTTTGAGACTAGCAAACGGCAACCGAAGTCCCAGTACACCTTGTCCAAGATTAAGCAGCGACCCAGGGAAACCCTCCAAAGTTACTTGGACCGTTTTAAGAACGCAGCCTTACAGGTACGCGGGTTAAAGGAGGACGTGCACGTCCACCTTTTAGCCGATGGCTTAGATGGAGAGTAGAGTCCCGTCTAGCTGAATCATTCTTTAAGGAACCAACTAAAAATCTCAATGATTTCATAACTCGTTCAAAGAAATATCTTGAAGTGGAGCATATGCGCATAGCAAATAATCCCAGGCGGGACCGAGACAGAGTCACTCCACCCAGTGACAAGGATTTTACGGAGAGCAGGAAAAAGGATTCCCGCCCAAGGGGCTCGGATAATAGGAGCCGAGGTGGAAAGTTTGATGCAAAAAGAAAATATGACAGGTATACTTCCTTGAACGTGCCACGATCACAAATCTGGAAGGAGGTGGCGATGGCCGAGATGAGAAGGGTCGATCGACCACGATTGTCGTATCGTAGATCCAGGGTAGATCAGTCCAATTATTGTGCATTTCATGACGGGCGGGGTCATACAACTAACGAATGCTACAAGCTCCGGGACGCGATTGAAAAGTTTGTTCGGGATGGAAAGCTTCAACAATACGTGATTGAACAGCAAGGAACAAGCGGTAAATGCAAGCCCAGAAGCCATAGCAAAAGCCCCCCCAGAAAGCACAAAAAGCAGGATGAAAAACATAAGAAACCCACTGAGGCTGACGACGTATTTCCAGAAACTGAGTTTGACTGTAGCGTGATAAGCGGCGCAATGGGTGGAGGCGGAGATACAATAAGCCAACGAAGGAAGCATTTGCGAGAGGTCCTCTCGGTAAGAGATCGTTCGAAGTTCAAAGAGAATTTTGACGGACCGTCTCATCCGCCATTGTATTTCACTAATGAAGATCTTAAAGACGTCGTACCCGAACATCAAGATGGTCTAGTTGTGACCGGGATCTTAGCCATTGCCGAGTCAAACGCATATTCGTGGACTCCGGAAGCTCGGCAGACATCTTCAGTTGGGATGCATTCAAGAGAATGAGTCTGGACCAGGAGGATCTGAAGCCCTGTAAGACGACCCTCATAGGTTTCAACGGAGAGCAATCGCGCTCTAAGGGATTTATCGACCTCAGGTTTACCTTGGAAACAAAGGAGGCTTTCAAGTCAGAGCGCGTGCGTTTTATAGTGGCAGAGTTCCTTTCACCATACAATATTATACTGGGTAGGCCAACTATCCACAAATGGGACATGATGGTCTCCACCAAGTATCAAATGCTTAAAATGGTGAATAATCAGGGAGCCGTGGTCACGGTAAATGGGGACCAGAAAGAGTCTCGACAGTGTTACTTTGAGACTGTCAGAGTAAGCGAGGGCGGTCCCTCATCACAGCCGGGATGAATGGAGCCGGACTCTCTGGATCAAGATGTCAATACGGTCGAGCTAGATCTTCGGGAGGAAGAGCAGTGCCCTGAACCGGTGACTTGGATGACTTAGTGTTGGGAGACCCCCTCCATATCACGAAAATTGGAAAACACTTATTCCCAGAGTTTAGGGCCAGCTTGGTTGATTTTCTGAGGAAAATTCAGGATGTCTTCGCCTGGAAGTCATCTTAGGTACCCGGAATAGACCCAAAGTTTTGTTGTCACAAGCTGGGAGTCTACCCGAGCTCTACGCCGGTATCTCAGAGGAAGAGGAATCTCGGCCCGGAAAAGAGGAAGGCGTTGGAAACTCACGTTCAAGAGCTCTTGGAAGCCGGATTTATCCGAGAAATTCAATACACCACCTGGTTATCGAACGTGGTATGGTCAAAAAGCCAAACGGAAAGTGGAGGGTATGCACGGACTACACAAACCTTAATAAGGTATGTCCCAAAGTCTCCTACCCAATGCTTAACATTGATCAGTTAGTCGACAATTCGTCGGGTTTCCAGCTCCTCTCCTTCATGGATGCGTACTCTAGATATAATCAAATCGCAATGTAAAGGCCATTTATTTTATCTTTCTTTATACTCCCTTCGGTCCTAATTATAAGAGTTACATTGCGATTTGATTATATCCAGAGTACGCATCCATGAAGGAGAGGAGCTGGAAACCCGACGAATTGTCGGCTAACTGATCAATGTTAGGCATTGGGTAGGAGTCTTTAGGACATACCTTATTTAGGTTTGTGTAGTCCGTGCATACTCTCCACTTTCCATTTGGCTTTTTGACCATTACCACGTTCGATAACCATGTGGTGTATTGAATTTCTCGGATAAATCCAGCTTCCAAGAGCTCTTGAACGTGAGTTTCCAACGCCTTCGTCTTTTCTGGGCCGAGATTCCTCTTCCTCTGGGATACCGGCGTAGAGCCCGGGTAGACTCCCAGCTTGTGACAACAAAACTTTGGGTCTATTCCGGGTACCTCAGATGACTTCCAGGCGAAGACGTCCTGATTTTTCCTTAGAAAATCAACCAAGCTGGCCCTAAACTCTTGGGATAAGTGTTTTCCGATTTTCGTGATTTGGAGGGGGTCTCCCATCACCAAGTCCTCCAAGTCACGGGCCAGTTCAAGGCGCTGCTCTTCCTCCCGGAGGTCTAGCTCGACCGTATTGACATCTTGATCCAGAGAGTCCAGCTCCATTCGTCCCGGCTGTGATGAGGCACCGCCCTCGCTTACTCTGACAGTATCAAAGTAACACTGTCGAGACTCTTTGTGGTCCCCATTTATCGTGACCACGGCTCCCTGATTATTCACCATTTTAAGCATTTGATACTTGGTGGAGACCATCATGTCCCATTTGTGGATAGTTGGCCTACCCAATATAATATTGTATGGTGAAAGGAACTCTGCCACTATAAAACGCACGCGCTCTGACTTGAAAGCCTCTTTTGTTCCCAAGGTAAACCTGAGGTCGATAAATCCCTTAGGGCGCGATTGCTCTCCGTTGAAACCTATGAGGGTCGTCTTACAGGGCTTCAGATCCTCCTGGTCCAGACTCATTCTCTTGAATGCATCCCAACTGAAGATGTCCGCCGAGCTTCCGAAGTCCACGAATATGCGTTTGACTCGGCAATGGCTAAGATCCCGGTCACAACTAGACCATCTTGATGTACGGGTACGACGTCTTTAAGATCTTCATTTGTGAAATACAATGGCGGATGAGACGGTCCGTCAAAATTCTCTTTGAACTTCGAACGATCTCTTACCGAGAGGACCTCTCGCAAATACTTCCTTCGTTGGCTTATTGTATTTCCGCCTCCACCCATTGCGCCGCTTATCACGCTATAGTCAAACTCAGTTTCTGGAAATACGTCGTCAGCCTCGGTGGGTTTCTTGTGTTTTTCATCTTGCTTTTTGTGCTTTCTGGGGGGGCTTTTGCTATGGCTTCTGGGCTTGCATTTACCGCTTTTTCCTTGCTGTTCAATCACGTATTGTTGAAGCTTTCCATCCCGAACAAACTTTTCAATCGCGTCCCGAAGCTAGTAGCATTCGTCAGTTGTATAACCCCGCCCGTCATGAAATGCACAATATTTGGACTGATCTACCCCGGATCTACTATACGACAACCGTGGTCAATCGACCCTTCTCATCTCGGCCATTGCCACCTCCTTCCAGATTTGTGATCGTGGCACGTTCAAGGAAGTATACTTGTCATATTTGCTTTTTGCGTGCCAGACGGGACTCTCCATCTAGGCCATCGGCTAAAAGGTGGACGTGCACGTCCTTCTTTAACCCGCGCACCTGTAAGGCTGCGTTCTTAAAACGGTCCAAGTAACTTTGGAGGGTTTCCCTGGGTCGCTGCTTAATCTTGGACAAGGTGTACTGGGACTGTGGTTGCCATTTGCTAGTCAAAAAATGCAATTCGAAGGCCTCTACTAGGTCATCAAACTTATGAATCGACCCCTGCAGAAGAGTGTGGAGCCACTTTAACGCTGGTCCTTTAAGGGTTGCAGCGAAGATCCGAGTCATGATGGGCTCCCCAAGTCCTCTTACGAACATGACGACCTCAAAGTCTTCAAGGTGGGTTGTCGGGTCTTGAGAGCCGTCGTACTTTGTTAATTCAGTGAGGTCGAGCTTCTCCGAGAAAGGAGCATTGAGGATCTCAGATGAGAAAGGGTTGTTATCGTGCTACCCAACGTACCTTCTCCGCTGGAGACCGGCTACCGGAGGTCGAGGAGGCCTATCTGTCCGTTTCATTTCTTCGCCTTTTAACTTCCTTTCAGCGGATCCCACTCTCTTCTTTTTGCCGATCTCGGTCTTGTGGCCGGCTTGGCGATCACGCATGTTGCCACCATCTCGGTCCTTTCCCCCGGTTCTTTCATCTCGGTTCTCATTTGTTGACGCGGAATCCCTTTCCTTGGAAAGCTCTTCTAAATGTTGGAAGTGTAACGCATTTCGCTTGTCCGTGTTCTCCATACGCCTCATCAACGCAGTCAGCGTATTTTGGAGAGGAGAAAATCCGGATTAGTGAGAGGGAAGGATTCCGGGTTTGAGTTCTGCGGCTCATGGCGATGATTTCACGGAGCCGAGGACTCTGTGTCGGACAGGTCATCCTCCGGGTACCCCTCATTGTTGGGGATGACTGGCTTTTCTGGTTGCTGTTCCGGCTGTGATAGCCTATCTTCCCCTTCCTCTTCTTGGTCAGCGAGGGGGTTGATCGGTTGCTCAACCCGCTGTGGTTGCCGAGGTGGGTGGCGCTGGTCATGCGGTTGAACCGTCTCGGTCTGCTTCTGGCTGGTGCTTCTGGTATTAACCCTCATTGGTCACGGGGATCGAAGTTTACAGTCCCCACGGTCGGCGCCACTGTTCTGGTAACACAGATGTCCAGCCCGGTAGGCTAGAGCTTTGATATAAGATCGATAGACTCCTCTTGTATGCCTATAGGGAAGATGTTCAGGAGAAGGATGGATCACTGTACACAACCAGGCGTTTCGCCTAAGGGGGTGCGGTGTGTGCAGATTGTAACTGTATTTAGATGAGTTCAAGGATGAGAACTTGTGTACCTTGATCGTGTACCCCCTATGTATATATATAGAGTGTACCTTATGGTTAGATCTCCCGATCCCGCATCAGGTGTGTCTGAGAATCCAAGCAACTGCCCCCCTGACTAGGTCCTTCGGTTAGGGTGTTGAGATCCTTACGTGGACTGCCCCTTGTGTGGGCCGGTTGGCTAATGGGCCTTGATTTAAGTCCATAACAAAGACTAAATGAATTAATAACTCATGAATCAGTATTTCTCATTCCCAAACTAGATGGATACTTTACAATTTACACTAGTTGACTTACGATAAGACATGCTCTAAATATGTAGTTATTTCAGTTACCTATTAGGCTATTAATGACAAAATACCAAGTAAAAATTAAAATTCAGCATTGTGCTTGGTACGAAAAGGTTTAGGACGGTGAGATGGATTTCGGGCTCAACAAGGCCAAGACATACCTCTAAGCACTGCTAATAAACAATTTCCACTAAAGACAAAACCAGGTTCAATAAATGAAAGACATAGCACGAAAATGCCCACATAAATAACTAAATTTCAAATATTTCTAATCTCATCCACAAGTTTACCAGTTTTTGGGGGCGTGGGCGCGCTGAAATATATGAATCATTAAAAAAAACTTAAAAGAAAAGTGGGAGCAAAAAAACAAAACATAAAATGCAGAGTAAACAGATAGAAGAGCTAGATAACTCCCATTAATTGTCGATATTTCGAGTAATATCATCAACCAAGAGACCCCAAGACCATAACTGGACAATCCCATCACCTATAGGGGGCAGAAGATGAATATGGAGGGAGCATAGTAAACAAGGAAAATTGAATAGAAATTTTTGTTTTGCACCCCAAAATTAATGAGGGAACTCCCTCTCAATATCATAATAGAAGAAACCATTCCACGGCCAAACTGATACAATACTTTCCACGTGATTGTAAATTCTATTAATATGGCCACAATAAGGAATAACCAACCTCTTAAATTCATTAGTAGTGAGATTTATCAAATATAGAACATTTCTTCCTTCTTCAATATACTCTTTATAAAGAGATGGTTTGCAAACAATAGCATTATTGCTCCAAATAGTTGTCAAATCTATCGAGATATTACTAGTATATCTTTTAATCCGCCTCCATGTAGTCCCAGATTCACATGTGTCCTCATCAAACACCCACAAATCAACCAAATCAGGTGAACCCTTAACCCGAATGTCAGAAATTATGGCAAGTTTGTTATCATAAACACTAAGCATTGCATCTCTATCATCCTCTAACTTGGGCATTGGAATCACGGTAAACACTTCCTGAGCTATGTCAAATGAAACTACCACCTTGACATAAAGATCAACCTCAACCTCAACAACTATGTATTGTACATCATGATGCTTAACACCTAGCTTTGCCCCAAGCCAAAATATGGCTCCATTAGCCGACACATGGTTAGAATTAGAATTAAATAAAACTTTCTTTAAGTTCTCAATATACATTCGCTTCCATGAACCTGTATTCAACGAAAACACTTCCACTCGAGAAATCTCAGCATCAGGAGCATAAATTCTTACTATCTTGTAATCATTAACAACTGGACTAAATCCAAATCCTGTCACGCGTGGACAAAGGTCAAGGAATATACCTTGAGGAAGATCTCTGATTGCTGAAGTTGCAGGATTCCATAATGAAAGCAAAGAAGGAATGCGACGATCGATTTCAACACAAAGCAGGCCATTACAGGAACCCAAGATCCTAGCGCCCTTCAAGCGAGGGATCGAATGAACTTTGCGGACTTGCAGCTCGGAATCCAACAGACGCAAGCAACAACGCCAAGGTTGATGATTACATTCAAAAAGAAGAGAAGGGATTTGATGACAAGACTGTTGTTGAAGGTGGTCCGCAATGAAAGATGAGTTTTTAAAGAGAATCTTCCAATCTTTACACACAGATCGAAATCGGATTAGGGATTTTGCCGGAAGTCGTTTGAGAATGTTTTTGATGATATCAGGAGGAAGATATGGCACGTCGCTATCCATTGCCTTCCGCTTCATGATGCTCGGCTCAACAGATTTCCCAGAGGAAAGCCCTTGCAATCAAACGAACCGATTAGTGATTTCAGATTAAAATAGTGGAGAGTACGTAGCTGGGTTGCTAGTTTATCGCGATGGATTAGTTATTTCTGGTTTGTTACGATTTTATTATATCTTTAAAATTTTAAGAGGAAAATATTATAACTACCTCTATGTTTCATCTTAATTACACAATCCTTATCTCTATTTTGAAAACTCATATATACTTCTCCTAAAATTAAAATATGTGTTACACAAACCTCTTTTATATTTATAAATTCTATTTTCATCTCCCTAAATCGTTAATTGAGGGTTAAGTTTGACTTTTCAACTTTTGTTTTATCAAAAATACCCCTTTATAACATTAGAATTATTTAAACATGCGAATGTGTAATTTATACCACCAAATTCTAACTCTAATAGATATTTTTAATTTATAATATGATAATTTTTTTTTATTTTATTTTGAGAATATAAAATTTGTAATTTTAATTTTTCTTCATATTTATTGAAATCTATTTTTATTTTTAGTTTCTTAAATGACTAAAAATATCTATCAAACACATTTTTTCCGTAAAATATAATCAACTATATAGGTTTGAGAGATTCTATAAGTCATTCAAATTTATAATTTGATTTTTTAATTTTCTACAAACATTTAAAAAAATTACTAGAATTTTTAAAAGTTTGCGACTTCCTATCTCGAGAAAATCAAGTTTCTCGTCACTAGAATCTCTAGCTAGAACGGGTGATGGTGTCCACAATCGCCAGGGTCCAGACACAACTCATCTAAATTTTTCCAGCATAAGAAAATGACTTCTAAGAGGGAGTATTTAATTTATTCATACTTAAATTTATCTTCCTTGATTTTACTATTTCAATGAGGTAGTTGAAAATAACTTCTAAAGAGAGCATTATATTTATTCTTACTTCCTTTTATTCTTAATATAAGACATATTTAGGGAGTTGATATTGATTCTAAATGTAAAATATAATTTTTTTATTTCATTTTTTGATCTTTTCCTAATTTACTTATATGATGCTCCTTCAACATAATCCAAGGAAGAGTGAATGAAAGAATTAAAGAAAATGAATAGGATGTTTTAGAAAATACATGTTATCTTAACTAACTTCATTAGCTTCTTTTCTTTTATCTAATTAAATTAAGTAAATACCACTCTGGTCCTATTTATAAGTCCCATTTGGTCAAAAAATTTGGTCATATTTATAAGTCATCTTTTAGGTAATAAATGAGATTGTGACAATTTTTCCCATATTAATTATACCAATGAAAATAGAGAGAGAATAAAGAGTTGAAAGATACCCAATGAAGATAGAAAGAGAAGAAAAAGTTGAAAGATACTCATTTATAAATGAGGGTAAAGTTGAAAATTTATCGTACAATCATTGAGCTAACTAACTCTCCTTGATATGTGTGTTTTGGTCCAAAGGGACTTATAAATAGGACCAGAGTGATATATCTTATATTAAAAATGTAAGAGTATTTAATTCCCGTCGGCTACAGGATGCTCGCCTCAAACGGATTTCTCAGAAGAAAACTGTTGCCATCAGTATCAAGTATCATGGAAGCTTTCAGTCCCAAAAAAGAAAGAAAAAGTATCATCGAATTAAGCTGATTTCAGACTATCATCGTCCAAACAAGAGTTGGGCGGGCGAATTTTTCGTACTTCCATTCCGGTTTACTGAACCAAGTCCGAAACTTTTGTTTCGGACCCACCAACCAAAACAAAGCCTTAAGTAAATATTCTTCTTCTTTTTTTTTTTTTTTTTTTCAGAACCCTAAGCATATATTCATTCAAAATACATAATGTTAGTCTCTCCCAAGGACAAGGTAGTGAACTAAGATTCAAATCTTCGTTAATAGATGAGCTCATATTTAGTATGCCACAGAGCCTCAAATATATATATATATATTCATTCCAAAAAAAAAAATTATTTGTTCTAATAAGTAAGTCCAAACAAGAATTCAAGCTTAACATTAATGTAGGAGATATTTATTTTTTAAATTTACCTTTGCTTATCAACATACTACCTATGAGATTTGATTTGGTTATAAATATAATATCTCAATTCACCTTATTTCCCAAATTTTTAATTTTTTTCTAAAGTATTTCTATTGATTACATACAAAGGAGATTCTATCTAAGGGTAGTCATGGTAAAATATGATATTTTACAAAAATTAACATATATTTGTTACAAATAACTAATGTAACTAGTTTCCTTATTCTAGTCAAATTAGTTAACTTGCTCTTATATATTAAAAATATGAGGTTGTAATATTTATGGCACAACTTTGAGGCTAGCAAATTTAGGAAATTTTCCTTAGAAATCCTATACAAAATTTATTAACCAAAGGCATTGAAATTTGTTCAAAAACCAGTGCACAATTTGTCTAAGATAAGATAGAGTTTGAAATTTTAGAATACCAATATAAGAAAGTATACACATTTGACTTATAACACTGTTTTTGAAAAAAACAATCATTGTGAATCAATATTCCTTTTTTTTTTTTTTTTTTTAACTTTCAACTACTGTTTTTTTAAAATATTCAAATTTTTCGATCTCGTACCTTCGCGTCTCCGACATTTTATTCAAATCTTGACTTGGTCGCCAAGGCCTTTCAATCTGTCTCTGGCTTCAACATTTCCTGGTTTGATACGCAAGATCCTAATTGTTCAAAAGCTTTCCAGATTATTACTTTTTTTTTTTCCTTATACAGTCCAGATTATTACTTCAATGCACCTCTCTTGAGTTCTTCCAAGAATCGCGGGCCTATCTCTTGGGCTTTTATCAGGAATATGTCCAACTTGCAGGTTCTTGATCTTTCTGGGAATTTTCCTCCAAGGCCATGTACCTCGTTGGCTTAGGGCACCTCCCAGCTTATTAAAAGTTGTTGATCTTTCTAATAACAAGTTTGGAGCCAGCATTGAGCTGCATTAATAGGCTTTTTAGTTTGTCTCATTAGTTTGCACTTTGCAGCTTTCAATGAAATGTTTGACTTGTTTTTATCATGAACTTTTAAGTGCGCTATATCTTTTTTCTTTGGATTCAGGTTCACGCAAGTTTGCAGAGAATACATGAAAGAAAGCTTGTTAACTTTATTGAGTGGGGTCCTGCAAGTATACAGGTCTTGCTTCTGTGGAAAAGCAATTGAAAGTAGTAGATTTACATAATCTTGTCTGCTATATCTGAGTATGAATTGATCTTATTTCTTCCTTTTATGTTTTGCACTTGTGGCAGGTTGCCCTGTCTAGAAAGTCACCCTATGTTCAAACTACATGCAGAGTAGAACTCTATTGTCCTTCTCGAATTCTTTCTTTTTTCTCAATTTCATGTTTGTATTGCTGGGATAATATTGGATGTTGGTTCATGCTTCTCTTCAAACTGGTCGTTGTTCCTAGGGAAGAAAGTCAACAAATTAAGAATAAGGATAATTGTTTGACCTGCACTGCTTCTAGTAGGTTAGCGGGCTTATTGTCACGGTCTCGGATTAAACCTCCCAAAAATTATGCTGGCCTTAACTTGATCATTCCTCCTGATCTTAACTAAGTCAGCCAAACCCTCAAGAGTAGACAAAGAAACCGGCTAAGAAAACTTTGAGAGAGGGAAACTCTTGAATGAGAATTGCTTGAATTCCTTTAGATGGTTTACAAATGAAGAGAACACACCCTATTTATAGCCAATCATCTTCTCAATGAACAGTCAAAATCTAAAACATCCTATGGTCGAGAATAATTCTTAAGAACATTCTCTTAAAATATCTAGATATTTATGTGTTACATAAGAGCTTCTAGAATTCTCTATACAATTTTACCAATATATACACATATTTACAACATTATGAAAGTTTCTAGACTAAAGTCTAAACCTCCATAAGAGTGTCTTTGCACACCATACATCTAGCGTTCCTTGTAGTGCGTGACATTATGCTAACAAGTCACACAAGCATCCAGCACCCTTTTGCAAGTGTTTGAGCCGGTATGAGAATTTGAGAAAGAAACAAGCATTTCTTGACAACTACCAAAAGTTCCCAATGTTTGCTGTAAGTGGACCCACTTCATGACAACAATCTGAAACCATTTTTATCAACAATGTTGTTGCATTTCTTGAGAACTTTCTGGACCTCACCCCAAAAAAAATGCACAGGATAATGATTACCTGTCAGAATTTGATGAATCAATGGACATTATTATTGAGAGTTTGGTTGTGAGGAATATAAGGCCTTTGAATCCCCAGATTATATCAAATGGGGAATGGAGGTAGGTGCCATTTTCATTCAACTTCTTAATTCTTGTCATCTTGCGTGCTGCTAATTTGTTTTCTCCTCACCTCATGTAGGACCCAAACAACATGCTAACTGGAGAAGGCAACACTACAGGAACAATAGACCCAAATCAGTAGCGTAACATATCAGTAGGCTTACTTACAGTCGTTGTACGTCTTTTTGTAAGTTAATTACAACTATAGTTTTCCATACAGCGACTATTCTCTAACAATAGTCATTGAAAGTAATTTACAATGGACATCTATTTTAAAACTTTTAACGACATTCACATACATTATTCATTAAAACAGTTGATTAAGGCTTCTATGTTAAGAGTGTCTTTTCTAGTAGCTAGTGAATCAATGAACATGTCTGGTTTCAAGAGGAAAGCCTTGTGGCTTTGCCTGATGCAATGCAGGAAAGATAGAAAAGAGAAAAATGTCTCGATCTATGTGCCTTGATGACTCATGATTATCGATTCACATGCAAATTTTCTAAAAAAATAGATGTCTTAGTCTTACTTGAAACAAACCCAGACAAAGACAATAGATAAGACAATCGAATCTCAGCATATCATAATTTTAAATTCTCTTTAATAAATATTTATTATTTAAAAATAAAAAATGCGCAGCAAAGCTCAATAGAATTTGGACTTTAGAGCACATCAATTTTGAAGAAGAAGCCGACACTTTCACCTGGGATTTGATCGACATTCTTGGTGAAGCAAAGAAGGAAATTGAAGGATAACTATGTTCAGCCACATGGCGGATTAACCACAGACGAGAGAACAGAGGAGAAGGCGATGGAGGGCGGGGCAGACCATGAGAGAGTGTGAGAAGAGGAAGAAGAAAGAGAAGGAAGAGGAAGAGCAAAGGAGGGGGCGGGAGAGTAAAAAAAAAAAACTATAAATATTAAATTATTACTTATTAGTTAATGCTAATTAAAAATAAAATTCAATTTCAAAAATTTTCTAAAAATAAATTTATAAGATAAAATTTATTTAAGATTTCAAACCTTTTTTTAAATGATTTAAAATTTGGCTACTTTGAAATTAATTAATATTAAAAAATTATAATAAATATATAAAACTTATTTCAAATTATTATTTAATTTATCATTAGTTTTAAAGATGTATGTATTTGTGTGTGTGTGTATAATTGATTATGTATGATAACATTGGGTGTGTAATTTTGTAATAAAAGAACGTACGGGTATGATAGTTAAAATCTCGATTTATGACTGCGATTTTACGTTTTTACGATTTTTTTCATTAAAATGATTTTACTAATTTTTCAAACGCTTTTATGTTTTTACGATTTTTTTACGTTTTACGATTTTTTATCTCTCTTCCGTTTTTACGTAAAATCTCGATTTTAACTACCTCGACAGGGGTAAAGGCTCGTGCGCGTACACAAGGTTGTAGGTTCAAGACGTTTGTAAGTCACATTTTCCGAATTGCGGGGAGGTGACATAAAGGAGAAAGGGCTGCCAGTGTGAGGTGGCCTTCTACAAAGGTAACACGTGGCTTCTCCTAAAGAGTTCCACATGACATTTTAAGATTTAAAAGGAATAGAGTAAAATACTCTAACAACCTTTTATTTTGTTTTAATTACACTTCTCTTCTATTTTAAAAACATACATTTAGATTTAGACCTTTAATTTCATTAAGAAGATTTCAAAAAAATTCTAAAAAATATTTTTAATTAAAATAATTTTTATATATACATATATTTTCCCTCAATTTTTAATTTGGTACATGTACCCTCTAACAGTGCTAACAGAGCAAAATAAAAGGATCTAATAAAGAGAAAAAAGTGACATGTACCTAATTAAAAATTGAGAGGAAGTATAGGATCTTGCAAAATGGTTAAGAAATTTAAAGCATCTAGAAGGAATAATATACAACTAGAGTTTGCCCAAAATAAATTATTTTTCTTCATAGGACATCTGAATTCAAGAAATAGGATAGCAATTAGGTGTTCTTATTTTACTCTCAATGAGCTACTCAGGGCGGTTCATGGTAGTTAAAATCTCGATTTATCACTACGATTTTACGTTTTTACGATTTTTTTTCATTAAAACGATTTTACTAATTTTCCAAACGCTTTTATGTTTTTATGATTTTTTACTATTTTTTTTACGTTACGATTTTACGATTTACGATTTTTGATCCCTCCTCCGCTTTTACGTAAAATCTCGATTTTAACTACCTTGGGGCGGTTTTCTGAAAACTCAAGCTATTAGTGTTTCTAACATTGCTCAAGGGTCGTTTGCACATTTTCATGTAAATCTTATCCTATGTTACTTCAACACACACATATGTTAGCTTTTGATCTTTAAGCCAAGCCTGTCACAAGTTTTATTAAATAATTCATGATATTTCATTATGTTTTAATAATTTTAGTTTGCCAAGTAAAAAATTCACACAGTTAAATAAAGTCATTCACAAGTTTTATTAAGAAATTCACACTAGTGGAAAAAAGGCTTTTAAGACCGGACAAAAAAGGTACATTAGGACCGGATCCGCGAGCAGTCTTGTTCCAGGCGGTATTAAAAGTCGACCTTTAAGACCGGACTTTTACACGGTCTTAAAGATTTTCTTTAAGACCGGACATTTTAAACCTTCGGCCTTAAAAGTCGTACTAAATAAATCTGAAATATTTTTGGTTCGGTCCTAAAACTCAAACTTTAAGACCGGACAAAAGTCGACCGCTCTTAAAAGATCCAAATATTAAGACCGGACAAATATCAATCCGGTCCTAAAGATAGCGGACTCTAAGACCGGAGGAATAATTACCCGGCCTTAAAAGACCGACTTTCAAGACCGGATTGTTTCAATGGACCGGTCTTAAAAGACCAACTTTTAAGACCGGCTTAACACCTTTAAGAGCGGTGTTATATATACATCCGGTCTTAATATTTGAACATTTAAGACCGTATTTTTATTTGCGGTCTAAATTTTCCCGTATTTTTCCCTGTTTTGTTCTTCCCGATCAATATATATACACAAATCCACCATACAAAACAGCACATAAAAGTCGATATACTTTAAGCTACAAGCTATGAACATGAATAAATTGAATTGGGAAAAAGAATACAAATATTATCCACCATGAGTTATGTGGCCTCTTAATTAAGTCTAAAACAACTAAAGTAATTTATAAAATAAGCTAACATATAACTAATTACAAAGGCAATGAGTTACAATACATGCAAAGACGTAATTCAACATACAAATGTAGTCCAATATATTATTCACCATGCCTTCATTTGATTCCCACCCAACAACGTAACATGCATCCTCTTTATAACATGCCCCTTTGAAACGGATCCTCGCCACAAAACAAAACAAGAACAAATTCATATTCAATGATGACATTGTTTAATTAAGAACATAGACAAGATATAATAATTGTTAAAACCTTAAAGTTTTCTAAGAATACGCATATGAATATTAATTACCTTATGAATTGACACTTTTATAAAGTGATATCCTCCCATATCCCTTCTTGATGATCATTTCTTATGCCGGGTTCATTATCCGCTTCATCTTCTTCGTTCATGTCCTGAGACCCCTTGTAAAGGAGTACTCTCAGAAGATCACCATAATTTGAATGACTTTCCTCATCAATATCAATGACCCTCTTTCCTTGGAGAGCTACGACCACATTTTATTTTCTTGATCGGTGATATAGAACACTTGTTTTGCATGATCTCGCCATAATAAAAGGTTCATCTCCAAAACTTCTACTATTGACATCGACTAAAGTGAATCCTAGTCGATCGATCCGAACACCATTATTGACATTAACCCACTTGCATTTGAAGATGGGAAATCTAACTTTGACATAGTCCACCTCCCAAATCTCTTCAATAACCCCATAATATGGCATGACCGCCAATTTAGGCCTCTTGTCTTTCGAATCGGAGAAGTGCATAGATTCACCTCTAACATAACACCACTGCTCGACTGTGCTCCTATCATCTAGGGACTTCGTGTAAAATGTATAACCATTGATCACATACGAATTCCAACTTATGACATCAAACTCGGGACCACGTGCTAACCATTTCATTGTCTCGAAACACATTCAGATCCCTCGACCTTTTGTTTGAACCAGTTTGCAAAAGTTCCGTTATGCTCCCTAATCAACCTTTGTTCGGTCATTCGATGGTTCTCTTTCCTTATGCCTCTTTATGTGCGATATGCTGGCTTGAACTTCATCAACATTATTCAAGATGTATAAGTGGACTTGTGACAATTCATCACGATCCACACTCTTTACCGAAGCCCCACGTCTACCCCCTTCAGCATGCTGACATTTTGGAAGCCCAATATGTCTTACTTTGGACAAATAATTTTGACAAAATTCCATGGCCTCTTCAGAAACATATTTCTGAACAATTGATGCTTCTGCCGTACGCGTTCTTCACATACCCTTTTAGGAATTTCATAGATCTTTCAATAGGGTACATCCACCGTAAATGGATAGGGCCGCACAACTTTATCTCCTCACTAGATGAACAATGAGATGAACCATGATGTCAAAAATGAAGGAACAAAAAGCTTTTCAAGGTGGCACAAGATAAGATATCCTTCATTCTCCAATTCATCCAACTTTTCAATCTTGAAAACTTTACTACAAACCGCATTGAAGAAGAAACAAAGTCTAGTCAAAACGACCGAAGATCATATTCGGCGATCCTCGAATAGCTACGGGAGTAGTCTGTTGCATCAAGACATGACAATCATGAGACTTTTGGCCTACTAATTTCAAGTCCTTCATCGAGACAAGCCTCTTAAAATTTGAAGAATACCTCGAGGGAACTTTTGTGCCATGTAAACACTCACAAAGCTTCGTTTCTCATCCTTAGACAAAGTATGAGAAGCCTGGGACAATAAGTTCTCTTCCCATATGGCCTTGGATGCAAGTCTTCGCGTATTCCCATTGCTTGCAAATCCAATCTTGCCTTCACACCATCCTTCGAACTACCTTGTATGTTGAGAAGCGTGCCCACAATACTATCACATACGTTCTTCTCCACATGCATGACATCAATACAGTGTCTCACATCAAGATTGCGCCAATAGGGAAGATCAAAGAATACAGATCTCTTCTTCCATATATTTGTTTCTTTTCTACTCTTTCCATGCTTACCGAAGATGACACCGATATTTTTAACCTTTTCATACACTTGCTCCCCACCAATGCCACCGAGCTTCTTCATACTCTTGGCCACCAAAAAAGGCCTTCTTTAATCGACGATATGGGTGGCCCCGTCTAAGAAATCTCCTATGTCCAAGATACACCGTCTTTCTTCCATGTTGAAGTTGATGGTAGCATGTGCCTTCTTCACAAACCGACATGCTTTATGGCCTTTTACACTATACCCTGACAAGTTCCCATATGCTGCGAAGTCGTTTATAGTACAAAATATCATGGCTCTCATTCTAAAGACCTCCTTCTTGAAAGAGTCAAAAACATCGACACCTTCTTCCCACAACTCCTTCAAGTCTTCGATCAAGGGCTCTAGGTAAACATCTATGTCATTTCCGGGTTGTTTTGGTCCCGAAATCAACATAGACAAAGATGATGTACTTTCGTTTCATGCATAACATAGGAGATAAGTTGTAAACAATCGGGACTACGGGCCATGAGCTATGTATGCCGCTAAGGCTTCCATAGGGATTCATTCCATCCGTGCTAAGGGCAAGCCCGAGGTTCCTAGGTTCTTCGCCGAAGTTCGGAAATAATTGAACGATCTTCTTCCATTGAGAAGAATCGGCCGGATGTCGAAGCCGCCCATCCGAAATCCTCTCATCCGCATGCCACCTCGATTTTTGCATCATTTTCATTCGCAAACAACCGCTTGAACCTTGGTATGATTGGAAGATACCACAACACTTTTGCAGGCCCCTTATCTGACTTGTACCGTGGGGTTTCACACATCGGACAACTCTTCAACAATTGGTATTTTTACACCCACGGTATAGCGGTGTCTCGCATCACCGCACATATTACCATATGCATGTGATCGCTCAAAAGCCTCTTCTCCTACATCACGGATAATGTCCTCTATGCGATCATCCATATCCGTGTCATTATCATCAAAGGCCACTTCCCATGTTGTTTCCCACTTGATGGCACTTGTTCACCATGCCATACCCATACTGTATAAGTCTTACAAAATCCGTGACAAATTAAATGTGTGCGTATAACTTCAGGACATAGTCGACACTCATTCAAACATTTTACACAAGGGCAATAATACTTCCCCATCATCATGGGCATTTTTTTAGCAAATTCTATAAATTCCCTAACCCCATTCTCGATATTCAATACTCGCTCGTAAAGCATCTATCCAATCGTGATCCATAGTAGAATTCCTATATATTATTTAGACGAATTAAGAATTACATTTGGTCATAAATGCATCACAGTGAATCGAAGAACCAAAATAAATGCAAGACGAGGAAATTAAATGCAGGGATGAAGGTCTTGTGGACTAACTCGTAGCATATGCGTTTGCCGAGTCGTCTTACTTCTCCGCTCACGAACGTTGATGTTGCACAAGACAAGCAAGAGTAACCTAAAAACACTTGTTGGTCAGTTGGGTAGGTCTAAAGTGCAAATATAATCTTCAAAAACAATATTCGTTAACAACGAGAATACCCATAACAACATTACACCGATTTCGTTAAACCCATGAAAACCAATAACGATAAGCTAGAAAGTAATAAAGTTTTAACCGAAACATCTCTTACAGCTTCGTCTATAGACGTTTAGCTAAGGAACCAGAGAGTGATTGTCGAGAAAGGTACGCCAAGCGACGAAGCCGAGAGGGAAATTTCGAGTCGGAACTCGAGTATTCACTTTCGGCGCGACAAGAGTTCGAGAGGGAAATTTAATTTTTCCGCGCGACAAAGATACCTTATTTAGCTTTTTGGATTTTATTAATACCGGTTATTAATTAAATGTCCGGTCCTAAAGATACAACTAACATTTTAAGACCGGAGTTTTAAAATTATCCGGTCCTAAAATTTTATTAGATTTTTAAGTTTTAAGACCGAGGTTTATAAAACATCCGGTCCTAAAATTCAAATTATCTTTAGATCCGTTACTTATAAAATAAAATGTCCTGGTCTTAATGGCCTTCGTGATTGGTATATTAAATCAATAAAATAAATGATATTTTTGGACAAAAATAAAGCAAAATTGGAGAATAAGTTTCTTTAATGAATTACTGGAGAAGAGCCAAAATTCATACAGTGTTCTTAATGTTTCTTACATTACTTCGAATATATACACAACAACAAAAACACAAATGAAAAACAAGCTGAATATTATCATCCACAAGAATCTGATCAACAACCTCGGCGATTTCGGCGTGAAGAGCATTAATTTCCGCCGGAGATCGCAAGTTGTTGTCTTATTCTCTCCACCCGCAATATGAATGGATCATTACAGGAGAGCGGAGAGGGTCGAGGTAGGCGCGCTGGGCCAACAGTTGGAGAGGGGATTACGAACATCCGCATGGCCGGCTTCAAGATGACGGTTGAACTCAGCAAGAAAAGGATCGGCGTAAGGATCGAGGGGGTGCGGCATGAGCAATCTCTTCATCATCCGAAGAAATAACAATGGGTCCAACGACCCGAGAGTCTTCGAAACAATACGACGCACCGTCGCCGGAGGAGGCGCACCATATAATGATCTAGCCATGGCACGAGAGTGAGGCGTGTATGCACCCCTACGAGCGCTTTGCTTGTATCTAACCATGGTTTGAGGATTTTGAGAAGTTGGGGCAGAGAGCTAGGAAGTGAGGAGTTAACAAGGACAAAGAGGAGGTAGTGTGTGGAGTATATAAAGACAGATGGCAGGAGAGATAAACGTCGATGATGAATTCGTCAATTTACTTTTATACAAACTTTTAAGACCGGACTTTTATCTTATATCCGGTCCTAATTTTAATTCAATTACTTTTAAGACCGTCCTTTTATCAAATATCCGGTCCTAAAACTCATTTAAGACCGATATATTACTTGGTATCCGGTCCTAAAACTAATTTTTAATTCAATTACTTTTAAGACCGTCCTTTTATCAAATATCCGGTCCTAAAACTCATTGTTGAAATGAAAGTTCATTCTTTTCAAGAGTCCCTTCCCCATTGTTGAAATGAATTCGAGTCTCTTCGGCCCACATAAACTTCCCAACTAGGCGTCTCCTCGTATTCGAGCAAATATGCGTCTCCTCGTTAATGTTTCCGGCGCTTCACATTCTTCGTGATGGGTTCTCTATTTAAACCCGTTGTTACTTTCTTAACATTCATCTCCATCTCCTCCTAGAACCTCCACCGTAATGGCTTCTCCACCACGACGAGGTCCTCCTTCGGGCGAAATCCCGAGGCACCTCCATATCCTCCTCCGTTGCCTCCGAAACCGAACTTCGCGCATGCCGGAGCACTGATAGCCCGCGCCGATCATATAGACCGAAGCTTGGGCAAACCGTTTCAGTCTATCACGCCGTCAACAACAAGGAAGCGGTACTCGACGCCAATGACGTTGAGTACCATACTCTCGATGACGACGTCTCCGACCATTCCCTCCTCCGACAACGATGGGGAGGATTAGAATTTTTAAGTTTTTTTGTACGTTGCGCTTTATGAGGCGGCGAAATAAAAAAAATTATTAAATAAAATTTTTATTTCCCAATCGCCTTCCTTGTTTGTCTTTAACTTTATGTTCTTTTTCTCCGACAACAAGAACAAACAAAACATTGTCCTATTCGTGGTGATCAATCTTAAAATTTGCGTAATAAAGTTAACAGCCATGTACCATACAAAACAAAACAAAAACATTATTTACCTTTTTCGAATAAAAACAAACAGAGTGACGACTATTCTCAAGTTTGGACCATCGTTGTCTTCCCTCAACTTTTCCGGATGTGATGAAAATTTTCGTTGTCGCTTTTATCTTCTTTCTTTTTCCAACTAAAAGAAAAGGGACACCGATGACGTTCTTCACATCCATAAAAGTTGAAACGAGAACAACGAAGCACAAAACTTGAGAAGAACGCTTTAAACATGGTTGCCTTGAACCCTAACGATATGTCTAAAAATCGAGTCACCAACTCTATTAAATGAAGAATATTAGGACCGGACGTTTAATAAATCCTCGGTCCTAAAAATTAAGCCTTATTTTAAAATTTAAAGTTAGGAGCTGACAACTAACAAATATACGGTCCTAAAGGTTTCTGCAATCTATTAAATAAAATGAAGACTTTTAAGACTCGACTACTAACAAATAAACGGTCCTAATAATTTAGCCGTATATTTTCTATACTTTTAGGATCGTACTTTTAACAAATATAAGGTCCTAAAAGTCTCTACCCAAATTTTTTAGAATTAGACGAAGACTTTTAGGACCGGATATTTGTTAAATATACGGTCTTAAAATGGACGAAGACCTTTAGGATCGTATTTTTAACAAATATACGGTCCTAAAAGTCTCTACCCAAATTTTTTAGAATTAGACGAAGACTTTTAGGACCGGATATTTGTTAAATATACGGTCTTAAAATGGACGAAGACCTTTAGGACCGCACTTTTAAAAAATATACGGTCCTAAAAGTCGCGAATACTTTTCAGAGCCTCATCTGCTCATTTTCAACATCCGCCTGTACCTCAAATTTCAAGCACTAAATAGCTTTATCCACCATCCCATTCATTCAGAAACCCAAAATGGACACACACAAATTGTTCGAAAAAATAAACAAATTTATTATTGAATTACATTGCTATATTTACAAATGAATTAATTAGCTAGTCGAAAAAATAAACATATGTACGAAGGCTATTGTTGCTACAAAGATCATATATTATTTACAAATGAATTAATTTAGGACATTAATTATTGTCTTGACTTGGATTTTCTAAGACTAGTTTATACAGATATTCACAAAAACCTCGCGTATGTGCTCGATTTCATCATCATCAAATGGCTCTTCACAGCAAACCTCTCGTAACATCAAAGACAGTAAATGTAATTAACATATTATGTGCATATTTCATATGTAACATTAAGCCATCGATGATCGAATTCAGCCATAACATCTTACCCTTAAAGTGACTTTAGTGTTTCCTTCGTCACAATATCATATAAGTGTTTCATGACGTACGGCCACATAAGTTCGATCGTCTTGGTTGCCGACGGTCTAAAAATAACAATAAATATATATAAGAGCATATATAGCTTATCGACCAACTTCGTAAGGCAATTATGTCATGTCCAATTATGTACTAACCTTAATTTTGTGCCATTTAGGATCTGTGAGCCGAGCACCACGCTTTTTTACATCAACACTAAGGTCTTCATGGCACTATCATCAAAATCAGAAATTTATCAAGAATGTTCACCGAAAATTCACAATGAGATTTCGCACAAGACGATCAAAATGACATTCTTACTTGGTGATCATCACCGCAACGTAGTCGATGGATCGCCGTGAGTGGAGCATAAGAAGATAACATAATGCAACTCCATGTTCATGATGACCAACCGCCGGTGGTTGCTGAAAATTCACAAAGCAAGAAAGTACTCTGATATATATATATGTAGCATAATTATATTAAGTGAATTGCAGACAAGTATATATGTATACCCGAGCCAGTTGTGGAAACAAGTACACCTTTCTTTGCACTTTACACAACCTATTTGATATGTACTCCTGTCTCAATTCCAGAGGTAGTGTTGTGCTTGCATACACCGGGCACAAGAATCCAAAATCCGAAATTCGCCTCTTGAACCTAGCCGTGCATGCACCTACAAGAATGACATCGATGAGGGAATTAGTATATATGTATATATGTGTGTCTAAACGGTGCATTTCAATTATGTAATCAAGGAAGAAGATACTTACTTCATAAATAGTTGAACACATGCACTAGTAACCTCAGCTCCGAAGCAAGCATGGACTCTACATCTTCATTATCAACTAAAACCGGTTGAGGATGAGGGAGGCCTACTACTTCATTGACAGCCACGATTTATCTTTAAACAATTTTTGGCTACCAAATCTTTTATTTTTTCCTTGGCCGTCAAGTTAGCAATAGGGGATGGAACTTGAGGAGGGGGTGGAGCTTGAGGAGGGGGTGGAGCTTGAGGAGGGGGTGGAGCTTGAGGAGGAGTAGAGACATCTACAAGCTTCACTGGCCAAGAGATGAAGGTTCCTTGACATCACTCACAACCTTCACCATCTGGTTGGGAGAGGGACAGTGCATCAAAGATCACCTCTTCAACCGACACTCGACTTCATCATCACCATTTGTTCGTGGTGTACAGCTTGATCCCAAGTTGTGGACAGTCCCTTTAGCAACCAATTGTCTATGACCATCACGATCCTCCATATACAGATGACAAGGTTGCTCGACTCGATCGTCCAACAATGCAGCTCCTCTAGTGCTCGTCGCCGCATAGGTTCACCAAGGTGTCAAGGGATCCACACTGTCTCGGCCGAGAGCTCGGGAGGAACTTCATTTTCTCCATCTCCTCCTTCATCTTGCTCATCTCGCATTGAAACATCCTCAATGTAGCATCTTTCGCCGCCGATTCCTCACTTAATTTGGCCGGCCTCGATCCATCTCCTCCTGCAACCATACTTTGTCCGTGGCGTTTGGATTTACCAAAGTATTGCTTTAGGCCTACCCGTCCTCCAATCCCCTTACACGCCCGCGTGATCTCGGTTTTCCTGGCCGCAGCGGCCGAACATCATTCCTCCCGTCCGACGCAAAAGATCCCTCTCGCTCTTTCTTTTTAAGATCTTCCCGTAAGATACGATAACGAGAAGCTTAGTGATGAAACATGTTTAGTAAGTAAAAATAACAATATCGATACTTACAATTGCTTCAAAGAACTACACGAGTTTTTTCACTCGTGTAGGCGCCGCTTGGCTTTTGCCGAATATACAACCGAGCTCCTCGCGACGTATTGGAGATGGCGGCTGGTCAACTACCGTAGAAGGATTGGATTCAGCTTCATCTTCTAATCTCTTCCGTTTGGCCGCCATCAAATCTTTTTCGGCCTTTTCATATCCGCCGCGAGAAGCCCCGTGTGGGCAATCATTCTTTCTCCCAATCTCCCGATATTTTTCCCTTATTTTCTCGTGAATCAGATTGAAAACAACTATATATCAATTATGAATTCCACCATGTCACTAATGTAAATTAGAGAACTTCGCTTGATATGAACGTCAAACATTAGTCAAATTCACTTCATCAAGTTTCAACATTTTACTTAAGGAAGATGTAGCATTGTAGAAGAAATTGGGAAAACCAAAGGAAAGGGAGTTGCGAAATGCCGCCAACTCACTAATTCATTCATTCATCATAAATGGTTCCTACACATATTAGAATAACTAACTAACTAACAAAGAACGCTCTAACCATGGCCATTACACGCTTTACATATCAAACTTGCATGGAACTAGGACATGCTCCTCTCATGCAGACAAAGGCAGCAAATGTATACTTCTATTCACACACCAAACCATTTAACTAACAGATTAGATGTACACAATAACATTCACATATCCTCACAAAGTTAATAAGCAAACAAAAGTGCAAACAAAACTAAATATAACTCACCGAGCTTCAGAGTGGTCCGCTTCGAACAAATTGTTGCCAAGTTTGTTCATCAATAAATTTGTACTTGTCCTGTGGTTGATGGTCGCTTCTCTCGGCAAAAATATAAGTGTTAGCCAGTAAAGGTCTTAAACTTCCCGAACCGCTCAAAGACAATAAGACAATGTTGAGTCTTTGAACTTCTCGCACTGTGGACGGTGAATGTTTGATAGTGTCCCACATAGGATCCTTTATTGTTTTTGGTCCACATTTTTCCACTCATCACCAAAATGCTAACCTTGCTGCGTACTAGAGCGCCGACAAAACTAGTATATGTGCTTTTATTAGGACCGAAAGGTTGCAAATTTTCATCAAAATGAATCTCGAGCTTCGTCCCAAGATTCGACTAAGGGATACTTCCATCATTCGTGTGCCGCTTCTACCACGGCAGGCACGGCGCCGAGGAGGCTCAATGTGAGATGAAGAGGGTTCGCTTGTCCGACCCTCCCTACCAAACCAAGATCCGGAGTTTCAAGAACACGAGTGGAATCGCCACCGTTCATTTTCAAGACAGTAAGAGAGGAATGCCCGAGAAAATGAGGGAGTAACAGAGGCTAACAGACGCGGGCGAGGAAGAGAGGTAATGGAACAGAAGGGTTTCGCAACGTGAACAGGGGTTCTTCGGTGAGAGTATGAGAGTGACAATGTGAGAGTGACAAAAGCTTCCGCGTGAAGTTAACGTTTGGCGCTTCATTTTTAAGACCTGGACAAATACACATATACGGTCTTAAAAGATAACCTTTAAGACCGATCTCTATATATGTCCTGGCCTTAAAATTAATTAATTTTTTATTCAAACTTTAGTACCGCCAAATTTTTGTCCGTTCTTAAAAGTCTAACTTTTAAAACCGGTCATTCTGTAACTATGGTCTTAACATTTATTACTTTTTTATTTAAACTTTAGTACCAGACAAATTTTAAGTTCGGTCTTAAAAATCAAAGTTTTAAGACCGGCTTTTATATATGTTCGGTCTTAAAACTTTAATACCTTTATATTTATATTTTTCCGTATTATTTTGGAGTGTAGAAAATATAAGTCTCGCTTTGATGAGATTTCTACATAAAAGTATTTGATATTTCAATTTTTTTATTAACATTTTTAAGGCCGGTTGTTATTTTAACAGTCCGGATAAGATCTATGAAAAATTGATCGAATAAGAAGTTCTTTATATTTACAAATATGCCACCGGTCACATATTTAGGGACCGGTCGATAATTAGTCCTGGTCTTAATGAGGCGTCCTTCATTGTGTAAGAAGTTCTTTTTATTTACAAACTCGCCACCGGTCACACCATTAAGACCGGTGCTTCGTTTATCCGCTCTAAATGAGGCGGTCTTATAGCCCTTCATTGTTTAAGAAGTTCTTTTTATTTACAAAACTGCCACCGGTCACACCTTTAAGACCGGTGCGTCGATTATCCGCTCCAAATGAGGCAGTCTTAAAGCCCTTTTTTGCACTAGTGTCACGACATTTTATTAGGTTTTAATAACTTTTGTTTTCCAAAAAAAGAAAATCACACTATCAGGTCATTCACAAGTTTTGTTAAGGAATTTATCATATTTCATTTGGTTTTAACAACTTATGAATTTTTTTATGGGTAAACAAAATCGGTTAAAACACAATGAAATGTCATAAATTCCTTAACAAAACTTGTGAACAGATTGATAGTTTGAATTTCTTTTCTGGAAAACAAAAGTTGTTAAAACTTAATGAAATGTCATAAATCCTTAACAAAAATTGTGAATGACGTGTGAATTTTTTTTGGAAAATGAAAGTTGTTGAAACCTAATATAATATCAAGAATTTCTTAATAAAACTTGTGAATGACTTGATTGTGTGAATTTTTTAATTAGTAAATGAAAGTTATTAAAATCTAATTAAATGTTGTGAATTTCTTAACAAATCTTGTGAACATCCTGATAGTGTGATTTATTTATTTATTTATTTTGGAAAACGAAAGTTGTTAAAACCTAATGAATTATCATGAATTCCCTAACAAAAGTTGTAAATAACCTAATTGTATGAACTTTTTACTTAGTAAACAAAAATTATTAAAACCTAATGAAATGTCATGAATTCCTTAACAACTTGTGAAAACGTTTGGGTTAAAGATCAAAAGTTAGATAAGTTATCTTTAGTGACCTCCAAAACTACGTCGTTTTGGATTAATGAAGGGTGATTTCGTAATTTTGTTTATTTTTTATCATATAAATTTTACCGAAACACCCTTCATTAATTCACCTAAAATTATAAACACACCTTTCATTGATCCAAAATGACGTAGTTTACCCTGGGTTTTTATTACGTACTGTCATAATTTACCTTCTCGAACAAATTTTTTGATAGCATCTTGGAGATCCCAACATTGATAAGTAGTATGTCTCGGTCTGTTTTGAAATTCACAGAACCAGGATTGAATCTAAGCCGACTTTGTAGGGTTGTCGAGGTCGGTTCGCTTCATCTCGGTCAATGCTACCTCCCTCCAAACTTGGGATCGGGGAACATTTAGAGGAAGTGTATTTCTCATATTTTCCTTCATACTTGCCACCCCAGAATCTATTATCCGGGTTTTCTCCATGGAAATGTTGTTTTTGGCTTCCTGGTTGTTCCCTTCCCTTTGGAGGTGGACTCTTCCTCCGTTCTCTTCCCGGAGCATTAGCTATCTCCATTTGCTCCAACTCCAGGTATTTCTTTGACTGAGTTTTGAACTCCACCAAGGTCTTGACAGGATCCTTATAAATAGATTTTGCTAACCGAGATGAACTATCCAAGCCTGCTACAGCTAAATGCACGTGCACCTTCTCTTCCAACCTATGCACATGCAAAGCAGCCTCTTTAAAACGGTCTAAGTACTTTTGGAGTGTTTCTCCTGGTTGCTGCTTAATCTTGCCGAGAGTGAACTCGGACTTTGGTTATTTCTTGCTAGTTGCAAATTACTGGCAAAGTGTGGAGCCATTTTTGCAAAGCTCCTGTCAAAGTTGTGGCAAATATCTAGGAAACTCTTCAAGTCCTCTCACGAACATGACCGTGTCGACAGTATGTAGATGGGATTGCGGATCTTGACTTTCATTGTACTTTAGCAGGTCTGCCAAATCGAAATCTTCCGGGTAAGGCGCATTCGCGATCTCATCAGAGAAAGGACTATTGTTGTGCTGCCCCTACTGTATTTCCTCCTATATTTTCCTGGAACGTTTGACTTTCGGGGTACCACATCACGGTTCTGATCTCCACCAGCCGGGATCTTCTGAGCACGCTGGCTCTACAATAAAGAACTGGGACCCTAAACTTCTGATATCCGAGCTCGTACCCGATTAGCCGGGTTCATCTCAACGTCATTACCTTGAGTAGGACCTCCAGCATTATCTTGGCCGGCTCCCAATGCATCACCCCAAGGAGGATTACTAGCATTCTGTTTCACCTTTTGTCTTCGCCTACTCTCCTCATCTTGGTCTTCTTTATGAGCCGGAGTTTCAATTTGTCTAGACGCTGCTCCAACAACTGCATTACTCTGAGATCCTCTTGCCTCTAATGATTGTTGCGCTGCTCCATCTCCTCCATCCACCTTAACATCAAGCCTAAGGTGGTTTGCAAAATGAGAATGTCCGAGTTATGAACTAGAAT
Organism: Acacia pycnantha; assembly: GCA_025563575.1. Lineage (NCBI taxonomy): Eukaryota > Viridiplantae > Streptophyta > Magnoliopsida > Fabales > Fabaceae > Acacia > Acacia pycnantha. Next base: position 810,766 of record JAMWYP010000201.1, read on the forward strand.
TTGCTGAAAAAGGTCCTGCTATTGGACTTGTTAAATCTCTGCATCCTGATAATTCACAGCGAGTGCTGGCGAGGAGGCCGTATCAGATATGTCTTCATTATCATTCACAGTGTTGAAGTCTGGGACATCCTCAGGTGACTGGGGCTCTTGATCGTGCTGCGGTGGATTTTCAAGCAGTTGCCCGTGCAATTGACTGCTGCTTCTTGTTTGAACCATTGTTGGTCACGAGAATCAAAATTTACGAATCCCTACAGATGGCACCAATGTTCTATATAAGAACAATAGATGTCTAGCCCCTTGGACTAGTAAATTGATATGGGATCGGTTAACTCTCTCCTAGGTATCTATGGAACAGATACCTATGAGGATGATAGATCACTGTGCACGAATAAAGCTTTCGCCAAAGGGGGTGGTGTGTGTGTACAGTGACGGTCGAATATTAAATTGATATGGGATCGGTTAACTCTCTTCTAGGTATCTATGGAACAGATACCTACGAGGATGATAGATCACTGTGAACGAATAAAGCTTTCGCCAAAGGGGGTGGTGTGTGTGCACAGTGACGGTCGAATATTAAACTGAGAGAGAATGTGTTCATACATTAGGGTTTACCTCTTCTTTATAGAGTTTTACTTATAGGGTTTGGACTCATGAGCCTTGTGCGCCTTATAGCCCAAGTATTGTGTCGCCACACCTAGGTTGAGATCCTTGATTAGGATATTCCTTGATTATAGCCTTGATTAAGATCTCCCTTCATTATAGGCGGATTCTGATACAAAATGCCCCTTGTTGGGCCATACCATAAATGAGCCTAATGTAAGTCCGTAACAATATTAAAAAATTATAATAAATATATAAAACCTATTTCAAATTATTATTTAATTTATCATTTGTTTATATTATGTGTGTGTGTGTGTGTGTGTGTGTGTGTGTGTCTGTTCCGGTGCAAAACACAGATGTTTAGCCCAATGGACTAGTATTTGATATAGGATCGTTTAACTATCTTTCCTAGGTATCTATGGGACAGATACTTGAGAGGATGATTGATCACTGTACACAGATAGGTTTTTGCCAAAGGGGGTGGTGTGTGTGCACAGTGACGTCAGTATAGTAAATAGTAGAGAGTAAGTGTGCATACCTTAGGGTTTACATCCTATTTATAGAGTGTACCTTAGGGTTAGGGTTTTTGGGCCTTGTGCGCCTTATAGCCCAAGTATCTTGGCTGTCAGATCTAGGGCAAATCCCTTGATTGAGATCTTCCCTGATTGTAGCCCTGATTGTAGGTTGGTTAGGATCGTGATGCAGATTGCCCCTTGTTGGGCCGATCCGTAAGTGGGCCTAATATAGGTCTATAACAGTTTCCTAATTGTAACATCCCAATTCCAGAGCCAATTTTTTTTTTTTTTTTTAAATCAGAGTAGAGCATTGGAGCGTAAGAGTAACTGATTCCCATTCAAACAATAACCATAGTGTAACATAGTGTTGATACAGCATCCTAATGTTCTCATAGGTAATTACGGAAAACAATAAAGTGACATCTCTGTCTCAGAGCTCACTCGTGCTACATGCTCTCCAACCATGAGCCTACTCGTGCGGCTTGCCTCGATCTCCGATCCATGGTCCTCCTGACCCTGAAGCTACAGCTGAGATCCGATTTAACGCATTGGATCTCAGGTAACGGTTAACCTTATGCTCAAATAAAACAGTATAGGGATGATAGATATTCATGACATAACAGCTGTAAACAATATAATGACAGTACATAAGCGTAAAGCAGTACGTAAGTCCCATAAAGTGCCTGCACTATTCACCAGTGCCACGATGATCGGTCGTGTCCTCAGCGCTAGGAAAACTCTAACGGTATTACTACATCTATAACCCGTGTGGTGTATGTATAATCGGTAACCACGAACGAGTCTCTAACCGTGAATGTATCTCGGTGACTCCTAACAGAATCTCTATCCGTGAATGTACCTATCACATATATGTATATGAGAAGCACTAGATTAGTGTTACAGTATGCGAACGTACCTTCGTTGACGACGTTAGGTTCTTCTGGCAGAAAACGTACTTTTTACGAAAAACGTGGAAACGTCCAACAGCGGCACTTCGGCAGCGTAACGGCAACAAATCAGAGTTTCTGATATCCTATAAGAGTAATATCACTTTCATTAGTGATTTGGCATCATAACTGGCATTTTAGGTAAAAATTACCATTTTGCCCCTATACCCTAATTGGCGGAATTTCGCCACTTCGTTACTCGACTAATTTTCTTCCCAAAATTTCGCGAACTTCGACGCCATTTGATTTCGAAAATAAAGACTAAAATATCCCTCCCATATGATATCCAATCATACTTAAAACATTAAAGGCTATTCTAGCATTACAACCCCTATTTTTAAAGAACTTCAAAAGCTTCAACTTTTGGAGACTCGATCCCTACTATGTTTTTACCTCTTCGGGCATATTTTTCAATGCAATGAGGCCTAAAAACAAGTATAGAATTTCATCCCCTACTTCCTAGAACTAACTAACAATTCTACTAACTACCGAACTAAAAACTCGAACTTGAAAGCTAAAGCCCGAAAGACTTACCGTTGAAGACTTCTTGAGAATTTTCCAGAGCTTCTCTCTCTTCTTTCTCCCTCTAAGATTTCGGCCAAAGGAGGAGTGGAAATTGGTGTGAAGATTTCAAGAGGCAAGGCCTCTTATTTATAGAGATTTGAAAGGGTATTTTGGGCAATTTCAAAACTCCTTCTCTTTGAATATAAACCATGGAAAATTATGGTTTTGTTGGATGATTCTTGGCCATGGAAAGCCTCCAAAACGTGCAGCTCCCTTCCATGAGTCACCATGCCATTTTTGCTTTTTGCCGTATCGATAGAATTTTCCGATCGGTGTCCGATTCGCGTGATTTCGGAGAAATCTCAAACTTCGAATTCATAACTCTGAAGATCTTCTCTTCCTCATCAATAATATCTAATTTAACTTAGATTTTGGTCTCTTACGGGGTTCCAACAGTCAGATTGAAGTTTTCTCGAAAACGTGTCGAACGTGTCGGTTTGAACGCATTTCGGAATTATCAACTTCTTCGAAAAATTCACGATTCCAAATATGTCAAAATAAATTCAAACTCATTCCTAGATGTTGAGTTAGAATTTATTTTCTTCAAATCAAAAATATGCCTATATGCATTTTTCCTATTTTGTTTTATTAGGAAAATGCACAAACGGCTTCGAATTTACTTCCGCAAGAGTCTAATGGAAGATAAAATTCCAGCGATCAATATTCTACCCTGACATTGGAAATCCCATTCCTAGATCTCCAGATAGGATCCGTTTCCTAATTTCTAAATTACTATTCATCATTTTTACTTTAATTAATTATATTATTTAAATATTTGCAAGTTGCACAAATTATTTTTCATTTCTTTTTCATTTTTTTTCTTTTTTTTTTCTGCCCTTTCTTTTTTATTTCGTTTTTTTTTTATTTTATTAATTATTTAATTAATTAAATAATTATTTTTACATAATTTTTACAAAATTTTCCTATTGGTCTATTCTTGCATTTAGGCTTAAAAATACCTAAACTCATCCATTTTTCTCAAAAATCTCCCATTAATTAGTAATTACATTCTTACTAATTTTAAACCAAAAACCACCATTTTTAGGGTTTTACATAATTATTCATGAATTTCCTTTACTTATGCTTAAGTAATTAGCCCAATATTACTTAATTACTCTTTTATCACTTGTTGATAATTTCCTAAATTACAATACCTCATTACCTTCATATTCTTATATTAACATTAGTATTTTCATGCCTCTTGCATTTTTACAAATTACAAGGGTATTATGGTCTTTTACGACTTTTTGGACATTTATACAATTTCTCCAAGTTCATAATTTATTAAATTACCATAATTAGAGATAATATATTCTCCTAATTCACCGGGTCATTTATTGCCTTTTAGGATTTTTCATAATTTTTCTAAGTTATTTATGTCCCTTAGGGGCATTTTCGTCATTTTGGCACTTTGGCCCTTAAACTCTCTAATTTCCTAGAGATTTTTCCTTAGAAAATAAGCTAATTATTACTTAATATTTGATATCTCATATTCACCTATTTTTGATAGGTATAATTTTACTAAATTATAATACAGATTTTTAGGGTATTACACCCAGCCTGGTAGTTTAGGTCTGTAGGCTGTCGGGGTGCATACCTAGTTTGCAAAGCGCTTCGGATTTATTCACATTCGAGTTGTAACTTTCCCCCAAACACACAATCCGAGACTCCATCCCTGCTCATGGTTGTTCGTGTTCCTGGTGCATCAACGTCTGGAATTATGGGTTCACGTACTATAGTTCCGTGTTCCCCCAACATGGACTAGTATGAGTAGGGACCGGGTTCCTTTGCTTCCCTCTCGAGTAATGTCCAAGATCGTCCAAGTTGATCCTAGTTGTTGATGACGTGCGCTTAAAGAACCAGGATAAACTTGGAGACCTCGTGTAGGTCCGAGATGGCTTCTGTTTCCTCTTCTCATGCCATTATGATTGATTGACAAATAGCAACCCTTGACTGCCAAAACGTCAGAATCGCCACGCTTAGCCGTTTGCGATATTTATGCACATTAAATGCACACTGTGCGCATTAAATGCACCCATAATTTCATGTACGTCTCCTTCGCTCTTTCAGTGAATTGTCTTGTTTAACCTTGAATCTTCGGATTTGTAACATTTATATTTTTGTTTTCCTTCCATTCTCCACAATTCTTACATTCGTTACTTCGTCTTTCTTCCCAGAAACCTCTCGCTCTCTCAAAAAATTGCCTCCTCACATTCCTACAGTTTGGCCAGTGTAGATTTCTCTGGCCTTCGTACATTCAGGTATTTTTTTCCAGTCCTTTCTGTTTCTTCTGTTTTTACTTTGAAGTTTGCAAATTATATGTTGCTTTGTTCTTGCTTCTTTATCCATATCTGCGATAGAGTTGGTTTCTAGGTTTTCAGGTGGATTTGTTTCTGGGTAGCCTTCGATTTCTGGGTTCATCTGCATGAATATAAACCCTTGTTCTTGAGTGTCGCTACCTTCGTCATAAATCTGTTTTCGCGTTCTATTTTTGCAATCGAACAATAGAGTCATCTAGTTGCATCCCCTTCTCCTCCTTCTTTTTTACCGAACCTTTTGTGCATCTTTAAGTTTAGGTTTTTGGTAATGATAATTGAATATTTTATACACTTATTTTTGTCTCTTGAATAATAATTTAGGACCCTTTAGCTAATAAATAATGGCTCTTATGTTTATTTGGGCCTTGGGCCTTTTATTGCATTTTAGCCATTTTTAATAATAAAATTCCAGTTTTGTGTTGCTTCACTATTTCTACCATAACTCTTGAACCAGACATCGGATTTGCCTCATTTTTGTCTCATATTTCAGATGATTCAGAGAGCTACAATTGTTATGAAGACATCAAGAGCAAATTCGGTCAAGAAGGCGGTCAATTTTGGAGCCAAAGTCGGATGTACAATTATGGATTTATTTTGGACCCGAATTTTGTAATTTAAGTCCAGTTTTATTTTATTTCTGTTTTGGGCTAAAACTATGAGAACCCATTTCGTTTTAGGTTATTTTTAAGTATGGCAGCTGCCACAAACATATTCATTCACGTTTTTAACATTAGAGTGGATCAAAATACAAGTTTTCATTTTCTCTCATCTGTTCTTCATGTTCTTCGCGCGTTCTTCTTGTTCTTCGTTCGTTCTTCGATTTTCCCAGCCATGATCGGCTAAACTCTTGTGATTAACCCAACGATGAGGATTCCATGATTCATCCAGAGAACTCGTGCTACTACTCGATTCTGTTTTCATCTTATCGGATTCGATTTCTGGAAATAGTTCGAATATTAGATTTAATATTCGGTTTGGTTCATCCCAAGGACTTAGTTCGGACTAGGTTACAGTGTTGCTGTGCGATTGCACAGGTGAGCCATGTCCGGACAGATTCTAGGCGATCGTCTAGGCGAGGAATCTCCGGATGAATGCAGAGATTTCGATTCATCCGGAACCAAACGTGGGTTAGTTGTATTTTCGTTCAATGATGGAGGTTTCTGGAATCAATTCGTTGGGTTGATCATCTTTAATCTGTCTCTGTTTATTTGATTCTGTTTGACTCTGTTTATTGCATTTTGGTTATGTTATTTCGTTTTGTTCTATTATGTTAAACCAAACCCCCTATTTTATCATTCTGTTTCACTATTGTTATTAAACAAGCCCGCTGCAAATTCGTTGGGAAACGACCCAGGTTCCCTAATTCTGCAAATTAATTACGAACTTGGTTGTTTTGGGAGATACGACAATTAATCTTCCCAGGTAACAATGGATAGGATTGATCCCTTGCCATCTTCAAGTCAGGATGCTATAACTCCAGAAGAGGAGGAGTTGCATCAAACAATTCCTCCTCGAACTTGGTTTTGGCTTTGGGGTATTCTCCTTACCGAGGAGGAAAGGCAGGTAGCCTTGCTTCGTGGAAGGCGCGACAGAGGGAACAAGGGAAGATTTCAGCCCCATAGGACTAGGAACCGGGGTGGAGGCCGAACTTGGGGTAAGGGTATGATCGGCCTATTATCCCCCAGTGAGGTTCAGGACCCGATCGAAGTTATCCCGGCGTCACTCATTGCCTACTATGAGGATACTCCTCGCACCAACCCAGGATCCCTCCCAGGGGGTTTGTCTGTCCATCCTTGGACTGTATTGCTTTAAGCTCCTAATACATCGCGGACGGTCTGCTGATTCTACTCTAGGCTCGTGTCGTCATAACTTAGCCTCCGAGCCCATCTCGGCCTATAGCAGCCAGAGTCGTCCTGGTCCAACCGCTTTTTCTTCTTTACATAGTAGCTCTTATGATTCAGGTATGCCGCCCATTTTCTGATTTTTACTTCTTTGTTATAGGTATAAATGGCTTCGCCTTCTTCATCCCATACTGGCGAATCTAGCTCTAGGGAGTCAGGCTCCTCAAGCCCCCCAAGAGTTTTGATAGACAAATATCCATGGGTTACCCATGAGGTGCCGAGGATACACTTGCTGATAAAGGCGGCCGACATTTCCCAACTCCGTATAGGCGACCCTGAGACCTACACACTCACCCCCCCGGGCAATGACAAGCCGGTTTGTTCCATACGAGAAGGAAACGACTCATCTTTTTTCTTTTTCTACCGGGATTATATTTCTTGGATCGGTATATGATTCTCGTTTACCGAGTTTCAAATTGCCATTTTGAAATACCTACATGTCGCTCCTTCCTAGCTTCACCTTAATGGTTGGGGTTTTGTCATAGCTTTCGAACGCTTGTGTTAAAACCTTGGCAATATCTTGCGTCGTTCCTATGTTCTTTTATTTCTTTTTCCCCCACACAACTCGTTCCGGTAAAGAGGATGCAGAGTTGAAGGGCTAGACTTCCATCCGGGGTGTTGTCAATAGGAGACTTTTTACCCTGGTCTCAGAATCTTTCAAACATTCCAAGACCAGCTTCTTCAAGGTTGTAGCCAAATCTAGAGTGCAGCCATGGTTTCTTCTTGCCCCCGAGTCCAAAGATGTGGAATGGAAGTTCCCATTGTATTAGACACGTGTTCATCATGACTTGTCTTCTGCCGCCTATCGTGTCGAACAGGATGACCTGACGGCTGACGAGGTTAGCTCTTAGACCGCTTAGTTTCATACGTCTAGGAGCACGACACTGTTGGCGCGGCTCCGTTTGTTGCCCAGTATCGGTTCGAGTCTGGCTCGACAGCGAGTATAACTTTCTTTATTGTCCGTGTTGTGTGCTTTATTTTTATTTGCTTCGGGATATTTAATCATCACATTTTTTGACTTTCTATTTTCCTGATTTGCAGCTCAAAGTATAGGGAGATTGCCACTGTATCTTAACATCCTGAACGAGGAAGAGGGGGCTCCAAGTTCGGGGAAAAGTAAGAAGCGGTTGGCCCCTGAGTTTGGGAAGGCGAAGGCCGGTACTAGCTCCAAAGCTACCACTGCCAAAAAGGCAAAGATCGGCCAAGCAATCTCGGTCCCTACGCCCTAGGTCACCTTGGCCTTAGTTGCGCGAACTTTGGCCTTGCAAGTCACTCAGCCCTCCGCTTCAGCTCTTCCAGGTCCTCCTCAAGCCCGTCCTCCTTTACCACCTTTCATGCTTCCACGTGGGACCTCATGGAACAAAGGGATCAACGAGGAGCTCAGTGTTGCTCTTCTCCCCACCCAGGCGCTACTGTGAAGCGGTTCCTTTTTCGAACACTAAGAAGCGCGAGCTTCAAGATATCGAACACAACACGCTGAAGGCCACCGGATTGGCTTAAGCTTTCACTACTTTGAAACACAGGTATGTTGAAACTACTGCTGAGTTGCGGCAGGTTAAGGTAGACAGAGATGGCGCCTATGAGCAAAGAAACAAAGCTTCTGAGGAGCTCCAGGCTACTAAGGTTGACACGAGGAAAATAAATGAAGAGCTTTAGATGACGAGGGAAGCTCTTGATAGGGCGAACTCAAACCTCATTCGGCTGCAAGCAACACATGCAGGTGAGGTGCAGGCTCTAAAGGCTATGCAAACTGAGCGTGATGCGCTTAAAAGTGAGCTGGACTCGACCACGACCGCACTTTTGGAGGACAAGGTCAAAAATTCATAGTGTGTTGTCGCGCTGATGAAGGCCACAGAGGACGCCTTCAAGAGTGCCCTAGACAAAATCTGGCATCTTAACCCCGACATTGAACTGAACCTCACCGGATTCCATTATAGATCTTATTTGAGTAAATACCCTTTCTGGTCCCTGACAAAAAACACGGACCCCATTTTGGTCCCTGACAAAAACTTATTCGTCCTTTTTATGGGACTAAAAAGGACCTTTTGAAAATTTGTGAGGGATCAAAATGTCCACCAATCGACCCTTATTCATCCTTTTTATAGACTAAAAAGAACATTTTTTTGTCAAGGACCAAAATGGGGTCCGTTTTTTTTCAAGGACTAGAAAGGGTATTTACTCATCTTATTTTGACGATGGTCAGTTTGTCCCGCACCTGTCGTCTCCTAGCGATGCTTTGAAGTCCCAGCTAGATGGGGGTCGGGTTGACGAGGGGGGTGAAGAGATCTCCACCGATGTTTACCCTAGCTGAGTTGCCCGGGCGCTTGTTATGCTGCAGTCTTTGTTTTAGGGTAGTGAGGCCCATTTTACTTTGTATAGATTTCCACCGGTCTAGTATCTCAGTTTCATTCTTTTCACTTTAGTCGATTTTTGTATGTTGACGGATTAATCAGTAACGAAAGTTTGTGTACTTTCTGATCAATTCGAATATGTTTCCTAGCCTTTCATTCATGGCGATGATGAATTAATTGCATGAACTCACAATTGTATTCGGAGTTCTATTTAGTGACCGGGCCAAGGTCAAAAATGTGTTATGCAAAATCTGCTAAGATATTCTTCCGGTATTAAAACCGGCCATAGTTTTTAGGTGAAGATCTTTAATTAAATCTCCACCTTTCGTTCTGGTTCCGTTGACCGAGATTCAATCCGAAATAAAGGGAAATTGTCACATGTTCGGGCTCGATTCGCCAACGAGACGTTCAAACATTTCGACCTGATCAGGGTCATCGTGACAATTCGCCTAGTTATCTCAGAGCAAGCTTTGATGCATCAGAGTTGCGAAGTCTTACAATGACGGCTACGCTTGACTAAAAACCCGGTTCGATGACCCTTGTTTTAGCCTTTCATTCGCGCTTTATTTGCGACCGGGTTCAATGACCCTGGGTTCGCTCTTTCGTTCATGTATTTGCAATTGGTACCATTCGGGGAGACTGGGGGATGGCTCTCAACTAAGAGTTTCTTCATTTATTTCAAAAATAACTTGCTCAAATGAGCTGGCTGACAAGGATGACATCAAACAACTCCAAAAAGGAAATTAAATAAACATAAAAACCGAAATTCAGAATTCACTGACACGGGCTCAATCAGTTTGCAAAAAAGAAAATCATGGAACTTAGATCTAACTGTAATAGATTCTCAGCTTATCCGCGTTCCACGTTCTTTTAATTGATTTCTTCTCCAGGGTCTCCAGGATGTACGCTCCTCTATCAAGTTTCTCTCTGATGTGGTAAGGACCTTCCCAGTTTGCAGCGAGCTTGTCATCGCTAGCATTCTTATTCCTGACATTAGCTCTTCGGAGCACCAACTCACCTTTCCCGAATGATCAAGGTCTCACTTTTTTGTTATATTTGGACGCGATGAGTTGCTTGGTAGCCATATCTCAGCAATGTGTCGTGACTCTGACCTCATCGATCAAATCTAACTCAATCGCCAAAGCTTCATTATTGGCCTCCTCGCTTTCTTGAATGTCTTCGTCCTCCTCCATGATAATTGAATATTTCATACACTTCTTTTTATCTCTTGATTAATAATTTAGGACTCTATAGTTGATAAATAATGGCTTTTATACTAATTTGGGCTTTGGGCCTTTGATTATATTTTAGCCATTTTAAATAATAAAATTCCAGTTTTACATTGCTTCACTATTTTTACTATAACTTTTGAACTAGACATTGGATTTTCCTCATTCTTGTTTTATGTTTTAGATGATTCAAAGAGCTACAATTGTTATGAAGACATGAAGGGAAAATTCGAACAAGAGGGCGGTCTATTTTGGAGCCGAAATCAAATGTATATTTCTGGATTTTTATTTGGGCTCGAATTTTGTAATTAAAGCCCATTTTTATGTTATTTCCACAAACACTTATGTCATTCATGTTTTTATTATTTTCGGATTGAAATAGAAGTTTTGAAATTCTCTCAACTGTTCTTCGTGTTCATGATGAACTTCTTCATTTCTGTTCGATTTACGTTCTGCATAGCTATGATAGGCTAAGCTTCGGTGATTAGCCCACGGATTGAGGATTCCACTATCTAGAGGACTCGTTCTTAAATGGTAACAAACTCGTTTCTGTTTTGTAATTTTAGATTCGATTTACTTTCAGATTGGGTGTTAGATTTAACGCCTAGATTGAGAAATCCCAAGGATTCAGTTCGAACTAGGTTTAAGTGCTTGCTGTGCGATCTCACAGTGACACGCCACTGTTCGGATAAATGCTAGGCAATCGTCTAGTTGATGGATTTTTTGGACGAATGCAGATATTTCGGTTAGTCCAGAATCAATCGCGAGTTCGTTTCAAAATCTATTTTCGTCCGAGGAAGGAAAGTGGTGGAATTCGAAATCCTGGGTTGATATTCTGTTTATCTGTTTAATCTGTGTTTCATTTCGTTTTGTTTCTATTATTTCGTTTTCGATCTGTTTTAACAAAAAACCCCCCATTTTACTGTTCGCTTATTGCCTATCGATTTAAACCCACTGCGAATTCGTTGGGAAAACGATCCAGGTTTCCATTATACTGCAAAATTATATTGATTCTGGTTATTTTGGGAGGTCACAGCAAATCTCTTTCACCCTCCTCCATGATGGCTGGCCTATTTCGACCGGGATCATTGCCTCGCATCTATAGGTCAACCAGAAAGGAGTTTCTTGAGTTGACGTTTGAACACTGGTTCTGTAGCCCCACAGAACATAGTGCAGTTTCTCGACCCAACTGGACTTTGCATCCTCCATCCGCTTACTTAGCCCATCAACCGGAAAGGAGTTTCCTGAGTTGACATTTGAACACTGGTCCTTGTTTGTTTTGAATAGGTTTTCAGCCAAATTGGCAACCCCCGATATCTTGTCTGGACAAGGGATTGCCGCCACAAATTCTATGTAATGCACCAACAATATCTTATGGTGATAGATGTACTTGAAAAATAATACTCCCACCGGTCTTAATTATAAGCCATATTTAACTAATTTTAGGGAGATAAAGGAAAGAAGTTAAATTAGTTATTTTTACTCATTTTCTTAAAATGCCCTTATATAAATTTAAAATGACATAAGTAAAAGTGAATCAACAGCTCATGTCGCATACCTCTTTGACCTATAATTCCTTTTCCACACACTATATAATTGAAATAGTGGTCTTATTATATATACATATATGTGTGTGAGTACATATATCTACACACATACATATGCATACACACACATATAAACACACACAAAGATGTGTGTGTGTGTGTGTGTGTGTGTGTGTGTGTGTGTGTGTGTGTGTGTGTGTGTGTGTGTGTGTGTGTGTGTGTGTGTGTGTGTGTGTGTGTGTGTGTGTGTGTGTGTGTGTGTGGACACGCACATATATGGACACATATATACATAGACACACACACACATGTGTGTGTCTATATATATTTGTGTGAACACACACAGACGCACACACATCTAAAAGTTTCACTAACTGAAAGAGTCTACATAACCACATACATATACTCATCAAATACTGTGTGTGTGTGTGTGTGTGTGTGTGTGTGTGTGTGTGTGTGTGTGTGTGTGTGTGTGTGTGTGTGTGTGTGTGTGTGTGTGTGTGTGTGTGTGTGTGTGTGTGTGTGTGTGTGTGTGTGTGTGTGTGTGTGTGTGTGTGTGTGTGTGTGTGTGTGTGTGTGTGTGTGTGTGTGTGTGTGTGTGTGTGTGTGTGTGTGTGTGTGTGTGTGTGTGTGTGTGTGTGGACACGCACATATATGGACACATATATACATAGACACACACACACATGTGTGTGTCTATATATATTTGTGTGAACACACACAGACGCACACACATCTAAAAGTTTCACTAACTGAAAGAGTCTACATAACCACATACATATACTCATCAAATACCAAACATACTTGAGAGTATAAAATAAGGATATTTTAGGAAGAAATTGACAAAAATTAGAATGTTGTCCTATAATTAGGACTAAAACCAACTCTCAAATGTTGTCCTATAATTAAGATCGGAGGGAGTACTTCAGGATACTAGATGCAGCAACAAAATCTTATAAAGTATTGGAAGGCCCTGAAAAAATACTTTAAAATGATGAATGCAATACAAAATATTTTATGATATTAGATGTACTTAGAAAAATATTTCAAGGCTTGATTTACCTTGATTCTAAAATTATTCACTAACTTTTCTAATTATTGTTGGTGGATAGAATGATAAATATTCATTTCATATTTTAGTAATTTGAAATCAGAACATTTTGTTGGCAAATGCTAATTAGTAATTACAGGGAAGAACTTTAAAATTTTATTTGATTTTGGATATAAAGCAAAGATGTTACTCTTCTCGTTGATCCACTTAGATCCAATTTGTAATTATAGACCACACCAATTATAAATCTCATCATATGATACCACTTTTCAATACAAGTTACAAATATGACTTTAAATTTCGACACTGTAAATTATTCTGTTCAAATTATCACAACTTACAATTTATTAATTCTCATATATTTCCGACCATCAGACTGAAAAATTATACGCGATACTAGGAATCAATTGTAATACACAAAGAAGCATTGTTCAATTTTATGAATTTTGCAAGGGGTCAAGCCCCAAAATGGAACTAAAGTCTCTAATTCGTTATTTACAATATTTGATTCAGCAAGCATATTAAAAAATTACTTGAAATAATACATCTTTGTGTTGCAATTTACAAAGAATTTTTGTACGAGTCCATAGTCATAGAAATCACAAATAAAAGAAGAGTAAATACCCTTTCTGGTCATTGACAAAAAACACGGACCCCATTTTGGTCCCTGACAAAAAAACGACCATTATTTGTCTTTTTTATGGGACTAAAAAGGACATTTTGGAAATTTGTAAGGGATCAAAATGTCCATCAATCGACCCTTATTCGTCCTTTTTATGGACTAAAAAGAACCTTTTTTTGTCAAGAACCAAAATGGGGTCCGTGTTTTTTTGTCAGGGACCAGAAAGGATATTTACTCATAAAAGAACATCATTATAGAAGTGATTGATATGAGCTTATCAGTCATATGAAAGTAAACCTGATATGTGATTACCATCAAGCTTAGAAATCTAACGTGTTTATAAGTTCTTAGAAATTCTTATTTCAAGTTTTTATTGATGTATTTTGGCTTACAAAAATACCGATTCTAAGAGGAAGAAAGCCCGCCTTTCATCCATTGAAAACCAAAGGAGATCACATTTAAATTTCACAATCATCCAATGTTTATCATAACAAGTGACAACATTTATATTCAAGCAGCCAAAAATGTAAGATAAAACAAAGACGATATGACACCAATATGTCACATGGACAAAACCCAGATCATCCATACGCCAACAATTATTTTATATATATGTTTTTTAAAGAAACCGATTTGATATGGTGGAAAGGTCTAATAAGGTACTTTCAATGACATGGCATAAAAATGGCCACACAAATAACTAAATTTCAAAAATTTGCCAATCCCATCCACAGGTTTGGCTGTTTAGGGGGCCGCGCCCAAACATAACAAAGCTTCAAAACAAATAGTGACATCTTAATGAAATCTAACAAGTTAATGTTAAAAATGCCCACTTCGAATGGAAGGTTCCACTTCTAAAAATGCACAAGTTTAAAACATCAAAAGATAATGCAAGAATGAACAAGCATTCATTTTTTCAAAATAGAAGGAAGCAAAAAATATAAGATACCAGGTTAACAAATAGAAGAACTAGCTAAATCCCATCAAATGTGGATATTTTGAGTAATATCATCAAGCAAGAAACCCCAAAACCATAACTAGATAACCACATCACTTATGGCTACAGATGATGAATATGGAAAGGAGTAAAGTAAACACAGAAATTTGAAAAGAAAGGGGTTTTAATTTAAGGCAACGACAGAGAAAAAAGTTACTTTAATAGACTCACAATCTCATACAATGTCATAAATCAATGGTATATTTTTCACCAAAAATACAGGCATATTAAAGGACAAGTTCCAAATAATAGGCACATCAGCTGTTAAATATCTAACTTCATCATTCTAGAAAACTCTCATCCAATAATATAGGTATAGAGTGATCTAAAACATTAGAGATTCCATTCCACCAAAAGTAATGCAGAAATGTAGATCAACAATGTAACAATTTGGATTTAGGATCAAGATTCATCAATTTAGTTATTGCCAAATGATACAAGGCTTTCTGCATAATTGTACATATCAGGAAAAGGGCAGTAATAGGGAATAACAAGCATCTTTGCTTCATTAGTAGAGAGATTTATCAGATATAGAACAGTAGCATTTTCTCCATTTTCAGTTTCCACTATATACTCATGTGTGCAGACAATCTCATTCCTCCAAATAGTCCTTGAATTTAACCTGCATGAAAAGAGGCTACTAGTATATCTTTTAGTCCATCTCCATGTCTCCCCAGGTACAAATGTACCCTCATCTAACACCCACAAATCAATGAAACCAGTTGTTTCATCATCTTCCCAAATGTCACAAAGTATAGCAAGTTTGTTCTCATAAACAGTAAGCTTTTCCTCTGCATTATACTCTAAATTGGGCCTTGGTATCAATGTAAACACTTCCTTTGCTATGTCAAATGAAACTATCAGCTTAACATCATCTTCACCCTTACATGACTTTACCCCATACCAAAATATGGCTCCATTAGCCGCTCCATTAGCCGTGACAGTTTCAGAATTGAATCTCACCCCTTTCAAGTTCCCAACATCTATTCCCTTCCATGACCCTCTACTTAGAGAAAACACGTATACTCTATCAACGGCATCAACATCATCAATCCCAGCATAAGTCCTTACTATCTTGTAATCATTAACAAATGGACTAAACCCAAATCCTGTCCCGATATCCCACGAAAAGTCAATTTCAGTTCTGTTTCTAGGAACACGTCTCACAGCCTTAATCGCAGGGTTCCACAAGGCAAGCCGAAACTGATCGATTTCAACAAGGAGTAGGCCATTGCAGGAACCAAGCACAGTAGCACCGCCTAAGGAATCGATCAAAGGTGTTTTCTGAACTTCACGAACTTGCAACCCACAATCCAACAAACGCAAAGAAAATTGATTTGAAAAAATTTCAAAAAGAAGAGCGTCGTTTCGATGAGTGGATTGTTCAAGGTGGCCCGCGATGAAAGGTGGATCTTGTATGAGATTTTTCCAACGTTTACACACACATTGAAATCGGATTAAGGATTTTACCGGAAGTCGATTGAGAATGTTTCTGATGATTTCTTCTGGAAGATATAGCATGTCTCTATCCATTCGCGTCTGTTACACGATGCTCGGCTCGAACGGATTTCTCAGAGGAAAGCCATTGCAATCAAACGAAGCATTATTAGGGAAACAATCGAAAGTGGATAGGAGCTCATCGCTTATGTATGAGCACAGAAAGTTGATCCCCGAAACGCACCGTTTGGTTGAAGAAGGATCTGAGTCGTTAATCACAAAATAATCCTTATTTTCCAGTATTGGGTTTAGTTTTCTTAGTTTTTTTATTACCCGAAACTTTGGTTTTGCCGTTTTGATTTTAATGTATTTGAGAACCCAATTGAGAGGCCCAATCCGATTTATGCTGGTCTCCAATCGGGCTGAAAATAGATTGAACCGTATAAAAATATGTTATACTTCAAGATATTTTTTTTAGAGTAAATACCCTTTTAGGTCCCTGGAAAAACACGCTCTACCCATTTTGGTCCCTGAGTAAAAAAAATGTCATTTCGGTCCTTTTTAGGGACTAAAAATGATTTTTTGGGAATTTGTGAGGGATTAAAATGCCCACAAAAATGACTAAAAGGACTAAAAGGGACCCTTTTTTTACTGTTTAAGGACTAAAAATGACATTTTTTTTACTCAGGGACCAAAATGGGTAGCGCGTGTTATTTCAGGGACCAAAAAGGGTATTTACTCTTTTTTTTAAGATCATAAAATAATTTTTCAAGATCTTTTTAGTACCCGTCTATACCCTAAAATATTTTTTGAAAAATTATGTATTTTAGCATTGTTAAATTTTGTAAGTTAGCATTTTTTACTTTTTTGTAATTTTGATTTTAATTTTTCTCTTATAATTATTTTAAAAGTAACTTATTCTACCGTAATTCCAAACAATTTTTTTCACAAAAGCTATTTATGCTACTCTCAATCCAAACATAAATCATATTTCACAATCTGATTTTTCTAAGTTAGATTGACTATAAATCATTTTCCGGTATTTATCCCAAACACAATCAAAAAAAACTCGGCGCGATTACTCGGCCAAAATCACGATGGCGAAAGAGGAGCAGGGATTGGCCACCGATGATCAAAGAATGATGGTCTACGGTGGTCGGAGGGTGATTTTGTTGGACTTTCATCCCTGATTGGAATTCTGGTGGGCTGCGAGAAGAGTCAAAAGAGAGGAATATTCTTGAAATTCTGAGCAAATTCTTCTAAATTTGCGATAAATGTTTAGATATCAAAATTTATAGCTTCCTTGTATTAGTGGTTAAAGCTGTGAGAAGCTATTTCAGTTTGAGCATTAGATTTCATTCTTGAGGGAAGCACTGAGATTACCTTTGGAAAGATTTGAATACTTCGACTGAAATTACCCTTGGAAAGATTTTTTTTTTTTTTTGAAGAAAATTTTAAGAAAGGGTTGGGTTCACCACGATCCAAGGGCAGGGCGAAATTCCTCCTAGGTGATACCGATATTGGGCAGGGCGAGCCGTCTATTACCCTCATGCATGGCGAAATTCCTCCTAGGTGATACCGATATTGGGCAGGGCGAGCCGTCTATTACCCTCATGCGTTTACCTAGGCACCTAGGAGCTAGGATGCCTCCCCTAACGCCTTGACCAACTCCAAGATCGAACCCTCTCCCTTTGGTGAAAGTGTCCGACCCCTTTGCCAGTTGACCCAGGACGAAGGGTTACCCTTGGAAAGATTTGAATACAATGATTTATTTAATTGTTACCTATTGAAACGAAAATGCTTACAGTATTTACTTCTTATCTGAAAGAGGCATTCCTCTCGATTGATTTTAGAGCGCTGAAATGTTAAACGAATGTGGTAATTTTAAGTAACGACTTGTGAAAAGATTTTTTTGAACAAGTCAATAGTGCATTGCTGAATTTAAAAACCACCCACATTTTATGTTTTACTAGTGCAGGGCTGCTAAAACAGACTTGAACTAGTGAAAAAGCAAAATGAAAAAGCATTCATTTGTCCAAAATAGAAGGAAGCAAAAAAATATAAAATACCGGGTTAATAAATAGAAGAACTAGCTAAATCCCATCAAATGTGGATATTTTGAGTAATATCATCAAGCAATAAACCCCAAAACTAAAACTAGATAACCACATCACTTATGGCTACAGATGATGAATATGGAAAGGAGTAAAGCAAACACAGAAAAATGAAAAGAAGAGTAGTCTGAAATATTAGAGATTCCATTCCACCAAAAGTACTTCAGAAATGTAGATCTACAATGTAATAATTTGGATTTAGGATCAAGATTCTTCAATTTAGTTGTTGCCAAATGATACAAGGCTTTCTGCATAATTGTAAATATCAGTAAAAGGGCAGTAATAGGGAATAACAAGCCACTTTGCTTCTTTATGATAGGGAAAAACATTAAAGCCTATAACTCCACAAGTATACGGGCCGTATCAAGTAATAAAGTGATAAGAAAGTATCGTTCCCACGAGGACTTAGTATCACAAACTTGATTACGCATTAATTTCACAATTTCGTTTAAGTTGAGCAAACTAGATTGAATTTAATTAAAAGAAAAGAAAATCAAAATAACAAACTACTAAAATAATCGAACGAGCAACCTAGAGTCACTAATCCCTTGTTTGTTCTTAGATTTTATCCCCACTAAGCTAATTTTGACTTAACTTAATCAGCTAATCTAGAGTATTAATGTCTATAAATGCCTTCCGGTCCACTTATATACCTACCTTAATTAATTATGCAATATCTCATACAACTAAATAAGATGCATTTTAAACCGGACTCACTCTAATTTGATTATGCGGAGCTTCTAGGTATATGCCTATCCTAGACACAAATTAGATTAAAACCTAATTTCACATTAAATTTAAACCTAATTCCACATTATTTAGTCCCAAGGTCAATTTAGGATTCCCTCTTCCAAGTTCAACCTAAATCTCCAAAACATGCTCAATGGTGGCCACTCACTAAGCAATAGCAATAAACAGAGGATTAAATAAACTGAATTAAATTAAACAAAACTAATCAGTGGGAATAATTTCTAAAACCCAAACAAGTTTAAGTCCTCTAAGTTGAAAAGAGAATTAGCCACACATGGCTATAACAAAATCCATAACAAAAAGATAAGAATTCAGGTCCAAAGAATAAGAAGAGAGAGGAAATAAAGCTTCTTCGTCGCCTCCATGATCCTTAGTCCTTAGTGGAGATGATGAAGAGATCCAAAACGCTCGGCCTCTACTCCTCCGCTTCTTCGTTCCTTCTCGTTCTGCGTCTCTCGATCTGCTCCTCGTTGTTGAATTCCTTTCTCTATTTATAAACATATGGTTGGGGTCCACGTCTTTTGTATGTATGTGTTGGGCCATTCTTCCTTTTTGCGTGATCTGATCATTTCTTTAATAAAGGATATGCAATATCCTTTTGAGATCTCAATCACCTCCATATATCTTGTAATCCACTCTATCGAGATCACACAATTGATTTTGTTTCTATGTTTTCTTGCGTGGGACCACCAAGTTTGGCGATTGCATATTCTCTTAATTGCTTTTTACTTCTCTCTAAATCAAATAATATTTCCTGCACAATAAAAATAGGATATGAGTAGATTTTATGTCGATTTATTCTTTGATCCTAAATTTGATTCAATGATGGGAAAATATACAAAATATAATTAAATAGGTATATAATATCAATAAATCCAACTAATTCTCATAAAATATACACCTATTTAATCATAAAATATATACTTATCACTTTAGTATAGAGATTCATCAGATATAGAACAGTACCCCTTTCTAGATTTTCAATTGTATACTTAAGTTTGCAGACAATTTCATTCCGCCAAATAGTCCTTGAATCTAACTTGCATGAAAAGGGGCTGCTAGTATATCTTTTAGTCCATCCCCATGTCTCCCCAGGTACACATGTACCCTCATCCAACACCCACAAATCAATCAAACCACCCACAAATCAATCAAACCAGTTGTTTCATCATCTTTCCAAATGTCACAAAGTATGGCAAGTTTGTTCTCATAAACGATAAGCTTTTCCTCTGCATTATACTCTAAATTGGGCCTTGGTATCAATGTAAACACTTCCTTTGCTATGTCAATTGAAACTATCATCTTAACATCATCTTCACCCTTACATGACTTTACCCCATACCAAAATATGGCTCCATTAGCCGTCACACTTTCAAAATCAAGTTTCACACCCTTTAAGTTCCCAACATCTATTGCCTTCCATGACCCTCTACTTAGCGAAAACACGTATACTCTACCAACAATATGAATACCAACAATATGAATCCCAGCATAAGTTCTTACTATCTTGTAATCATTAACAATTGGACTAAACCCAAATCCTGTCACGCAATCACACCAAAAGTCCATTTCGATTCTGTTTCTAGGAACACGTCTCACAGCCTTAATCGCAGGATTCCACAATGCAAGCGGACTTTTATACTCATGGGTTTCAACAAGAAGTAGGCCATTGCAGGAGCCAAGCACACTAACACCGACTAAGGAAGGTGGTTTGATAGGTTCCGAAGATCAGAAGAGAAGAAATAGCAAGAGGAAGAAGGACGGAGGTTACGAAGAAGAGAAGAGGTGAGAGGAAACTACAACAATTCACATAATGCTTACGATCGTGTCTGAGTGTTTACAAATACAAGCACTGGACATAAACTACCTACGTGCGAAAAGACAAAATACCCAATTAAATGACTAGTAAATTACAAGTCTATCCTTATGTAAACTTAGCTACGTAACAATACTTCCCCCTCAACATAATCCTTGTCCTCAAGGATTGACAGCAGCTACAAATGAAGGAAAACACTGCGAGAAATCCTTCCAATTCTCCCAAGTCGATTCTTCAGGCAGTTCAGAGCTCCAATGTACCAGAACCTGTGTGACAGCTTTGTTGTGTTTAGGTATCACGCGGCGATCCAAAATAGCATGAGGTTCTCTTGGGGCAGCAACTCCTTCCATTGATTCAGGTAACGGTAGTATAGAAACAGGGGAGTTGGGGCTGTACTTCAGTTGAGAAACATGGAACGTGGGATGTATTCTTGAAGATTCTGGCAGCTCCAAGGTGTAAGCTACTTCACCCACTCTTGCTGCTATACGGAAGGGTCCATAGTAGCGAGGAGACAGCTTCTCAGAAGATCGGGGTGCCACTGACGTTTGGCGATGTGGTTAAAGCTTCAAGAAAACCCAAAAGGAGACATCTTTGTTGAGGAATGGTAGGTGGTATTGTACCACCACTCGGCCAAGGGGAGCCATTGTGCCCAATCACGTGGTTGCTGCCATGAGAAGCACCTGAGGTAATGCTCAAGACAGCGATTCAATACTTCGCTCTGACCGTCGCTTTGTGGATGATAGGCAGTTGACATGCGTTGTTCGACTCCCAAACGCAACAAAAACTCGCGCCAGAATTGGCTAGTGAATAATGGATCACGGTCACTGATTATATTAGCAG
Organism: Acacia pycnantha; assembly: GCA_025563575.1. Lineage (NCBI taxonomy): Eukaryota > Viridiplantae > Streptophyta > Magnoliopsida > Fabales > Fabaceae > Acacia > Acacia pycnantha. Next base: position 832,365 of record JAMWYP010000201.1, read on the forward strand.
GGGCACCATGCAACTTGTATACATTATCAAGAAAAACTTGGGCCAAGTCTGATGCTGTGAATGGGTGAGCTAGTGGGACAAAATGGGCATATTTGCTAAGTCTATCAATTATAACCCATATTGTATCTTTCCCTTTGGACTTAGGCAGCTTTTCGATGAAATCCATGGTTATGCTTTGCCACACCCCTCAGGAATAGGTAGAGGTTGTAATAAACCAGGGTATGCCACTGTTTCATACTTACACCTCAAACAAGTCTCACATTGATTAATGAAAGCTTTAATTCCTAGCATCATATTTTTCCAATAAAATAATGACCGAATACGCTGATATGTGGCTTTAGAGTCCGAGTGTCCACCTTGCGGCCCTGAATGCAACCATTGTATAATTAGTTCTGGAGTTCGATGGTTTCGCCCCACCACCAAACGTTGTTTGCGCAGTAACATGCCATTTCTCCAACAATATTTATCATGAGAAGTGGGGTCATTCTCCAAGTCAGATATGATTTTCTGGAGGTCAATATCATTGTGCCACTGTGCTTTTAATCTATCCCATAACTCGGTGGAGATAGAGGAAAGAGATAACTGTAATAGTTCTCCATGAGTGGCCCGTGAGAGAGCATCTGCGGCGCCATTCTCCTTTCCTTTACGGTATTTAATATCATATTGCAGCCCCATGAGCTTAGTGAGCCACGTATACTGTGAAGGAGTGGACAACCTTTGTTCCAATAAGAACTTTAAGCTACGTTGGTTTGTCAAAATAGTGAAAGGTTGCACACTCAAATATTGGTGCCACTTAGAAATAGCATGAACAATGGCAAGCATCTCTTTGTCATATCTCGATAGTTGCCTATTGCGTGGAGAAAGCACCTTGCTAACAAATGCAATGGGATGCCCATGTTGAGTGAGCACAGCTCCAATTCCATCATTTGAAGCATCCGTTTCTAACGTGAAAGAATGTTTCATATTTGGGAGAGCTAACACAGGAGCATTAACCAAGGCATCTTTTAAACTAAAGAAAGCCTTCTCATTGCATCATTCCATTCAAACCCATTTTTCTTCAAGAGCTCGAGTCAATGGTTTGGCCAACAACCCATAAGATCGAATAAAGCGGCGATAGTAGCCTGACAACCCCAAGAAAGCTTGGACTTTCTTAACAGTGTTGGGTACTGGCCACTTGTGAACTGCTTCTAATTTGGATGTATCTGCTGCAACCTTTCCGTCAAATATTACATGCCCCAAATACTCAATACTTCTGGTTGCAAAGGCACACTTAGATTTCTTGATAATAAAATCATTATCCTTTAAAATAGTGAACACGGATTGGAGATGTGCAACATGAGAGGAGAGATCAGGGCTATACACCAATATATCATCGAAAAATACCAGCACATACTTACGAAGCAAATTCTCAAAGATACGATTCATAATAGCTTGGAATGTAGAAGGAGCATTTGTTAAACCAAATGGCATTACGGATATTCATAATGACCTGCATGAGTTTGGAATGCCATTTTGTGAATATCGTCCTCTCGCATCCGTATTTGATGATATCCAGACCGTAGATCTAACTTGGTAAAAATCTTGGCTTGCCCAAGTTCATCCAGTAAATCTTCAACCAATGGGATTGGAAAGCTATCACGCACCGTGGCCTTATTAAGTTCACGAAAATCCACACACATCCGCCAACTACCATCCTTCTTTTTAACCAAAACTACAGGGGAAGCGAACGGAGATGTACTGTGTTGGATGATCCCTTGAGCTAGCATCTCTTTGACCATGGACTCAATGGCATCTTTTTGTACACCAGGATACCTATATGGCCGGAACTTAATAGGATTTGTACCCTCTTTAAGAATGATACTGTGGTCAAATCCCCCCTTGATGGTGGCAAGGTAGTAGGTTCTTTAAAAAGCTCATCATAAGCAACCAATAGATCTTGAATGGCATGAGGGTGTCGGAAGAGGAGTTGGCTTTTAACAGATCACCTTCCTCACCTTGTTCCAGTGGCATCAACTGAAATCCTATTACTTCTGGTTGTTTGTGGAGCAACTTTAGCATTTTGACTTCTGAAATAATTTTATTCTTGCCCACATTTGGTGAGAATCGTGAGACTCCCTTTTCCACGTAAACTCCATCCATAAATTTTTGCAATCCAGTTTAATGACCCCCAACTCACGTAACCATTGCATACCAAGAACCATATCACATCCTGCTAAGGGTAATAAGAAGACATCAGTTTCAAAATTAATTCCATGAGAGGACCATGCCATACCAGAACAAAATTCAGTCCCTATCAGTTCTTGCCTCTAGCTATTGATATATTAAGAGGAGCCATGGGTTGAATTTTCAAATTAGCATCCTTGGCCATTTTGGAGTTCACAAAATTGTGAGTACTTCCAGTATCAATGAGTATGTGCACAGCTCGTTTGCCAATTGTTCCCAACACACGTATGGTTTGACAATCAGAGACTCCAAACATAGCATTAATTGATATGACAGGGTTGTTGTTGTTCCCATCAGCAACCGTGTCTACTTCTTCTGTGAATGGTGGTTCAGCCGAGTCAACTGGTATGCCTTCTTCAGGTAATTCCATCATAAATAACTGCATCTTTTTCTTTTGAGCGCAATCGTGTCCTGGTGAGTATCTTTCACGACAATAATAGCACAAGTTCTTGTTTCTACACTCTTCAAGTTCTTCAGGTGTGAGTCTTCGATTAGAAGTGGGGTTGTTGCGCCATTGTACCCCCCTTACTGATCCCGTCGGCTTCTGATAAGAACTAGAAGGAGAGTTGGTCTTCTTATAATCCAATGCGAAGGGTTTGTCTCGTGGTGAGTAAGTGATTGCTTTAGTTGTATTCACGGGCCCACTAGGCGTAGGAAGCAGCCCCTTATGTGGAGTGAAAATCGACTTGTTGGAATGTGTTGTTGTTCCAGTAAACTGTTGGAGTGAATCTAGATTAGATTCTTGAAGTCTTGCCGGTTTGTTGCCTCGGAGCAGTTCGTGGCCGTAGGAGTCTAACCCCGATGCTAATGCCGGTTTCAAACCCCCAATGAAGCAACTTACTCTCTTTGCATCAGGCATGTCGATCTTGCACATCAACGTATCAAACTCACGCTGGTACTCCATTAAGGATCTGTCGCGTAAATGCATCAAGTCTTCCATGGGATCATCATATAATGGCCCAAACGAACTCTTATTGCCTCCACGAAAGTTTGCCACGGTATCACACCATTGTGATTTTTTTCGAAATGCTGAAACCACTTGTAAGCATCATTATCAAGGGAGATGCTTGCAAGCAGCGTTTTTCTTGCATCAGTGTTCCATCCAAGCTGGAAATAACGCTCACACTTTGCCATCCAAGCATCCACATCTTCAGATGAAAAGCTTGGAAAGTCCAGTTTAGTGTATCTCGTGGGTACGTAGTAATTGGCACCGCGTTGATCGCCGCGACCCTGCGTTTGCAAGTCCACCACTCGTACTGACATTTGGCGCAAAAAAGTCTGCAGTTCTATCATCTGCTCACGCATCTCTTGAATGGAGTTCAAACCGTCTTCCAGTGCCGCAAACCGTTGGTTCATGTCAGAACGGATTTGGTCTTCCACTTCCCTTAACTGTGTTTGCGATCGCGTCGCGTCAGCCATGTCCAAGTCACGCCTGATCTGATACCAATGATAAGTTCCGAAGATCAGAAGAGAATTAGCAGGAGGAAGAAGAACAGAGGTTACAGAAGAAGAGAGGAGGTGAGAGGAAACTGTATCAATTCACATAATGCTTACGATCGTGTCTGAGTGTTTACAAATACAAGCACTGGACATAAACTACCTACGTGCGAAAAGACAAAAGACCCAATTAAATGACTAGTAAATTACAAGTCTATCCTTATGTAGACTTAGCTACGTAACATGGTTTCTGAAGTTCACGAACTTGCAACCCACAATCCAACAAACACAAAGGAAATTGATTCGAAGAAATTTCAAAAAGAAGAGAAGCGTTTGGATGAGTGGATTGTTGAAGGTGGTCCGCGATGAAAGATGGATTTTGTATGAGATTTTCCCAACGTTTACACACACATTGAAATCGGATTAGGGATTTTACCGGAAGTCGATTGAGAATGTTTCTGATAACTTCTTCTGGAAGATACAGTATGTTTCTAACCATTCGCGTCTGCTTCATGATGCTCGGCTCGAACGGATTTCTCATAGGAAAGCCCTTGCAATTAAACGAAGCTATTATTAGGGGCTTTCAGATTACAGTAGTCGGAAGTAGATAGTAGGGGCTCATCGCTTATGTATGAGCACGGAAAGTTGATCGCCGAAACGAAAAGTTTGGTTGAAGAAGGGATCTGAATCGTTAATTGCAAAGTAATCCTGACCGTCAATATTGGGTATAGTTTTTTACTTTTTTACCTCCAGAAACTTTGTTTTTGCCGTTTTGCGACATTATTGATAAAAAAAACCTCAGCGTGGTTACTCGGCTGAAATCACGTTGGTGAAAGTGGAGCGGCGATTGGCCACCGGCGATCACAGCAGGATAGTCTACGGTGGTCGGAGGGTGATTTTGTTGGACTTTCATCCTTGATAGGAATTATGGTGGGCTGCGAGAAGAGTCAACAACACTAACGAGGAGGAATGTTCTTGAAACCGTAATGATTCTGAGCAAATTCTCTTAAATTTGTGATAAATGTTTAAAGATATTAAAATTTATAGCTTCCTTGTAATTCATTATCATTAAAGTGGTGTGCGAGAGAAGCTCTTTCAGTTTGAGCATTAGATTTGATTATTGATAGAAGCGTCTCTTTTTTGGATTTTCTTAAGCTCAAACTGAAATTACCTTTAAAAAAATTTGAATGCTTAGACTAGGATTACCTTTGGAAAGATTTGAATACTTCGACTGACTGTGTGAGGGTTTGAAAAACCACGAAACTGTAGTGTTAGAAGCCTTTTCCACGGGCCTCAACAAAACTCTTATCACATACCTATTTCGTATAATAATTGTAGAAGTTATTCTTAAAAAAGTAATCCAAACATAAACTAAGATTACCTTTAAAAGATTTGAGTACTGAAATTATGATTTATTTGGAAAGGATTTTGAACATATGAGGCCTCATAGTCTATAGAAACCTGAGGTAGTTCAACAGTATGCTCAATTCACCTGTATTTCTCTATTACTTTCCATGTTGCTTTAAAAAGAAAAAAAAAATCAGGCTCATAAGATCACATAAGTTATTCAATTGTTACCTACTGAAACGAAAATGTTACAGTATTTATCTCTTATCTAAAAGAGGCACTCCTCTCAATTGATTTTAGAATGCTGAAGGTTAAACGAATATGTGGTAATTTTAAGTAATGACTTGTGAAAAGATTTTTTTGGACAAGTTAATAGTGCATCGCTGAATTTAAAAACTATCCACATTTTATGGTTTACTATTAATGCAGAGCTGCTAAAATAGTCTTGAACTATGGTTGTTTATATCCAGCCTAGTGTGTCAAGAACCATAAAGTCAATATTTGAAGGGGAAAATGGATGCACTATATATAGATCAGAATGAAATTAAAAGAGTGAATAAAAATAATTTTTAAACCAAAAAAACATTTTTAGGAAGAGCTACGAGCACAGTAAATATTTTTTGGTGCAAAAATATCCATAAACATTAAAATGTAGACTAATAATGTCATTTCCGTTAAGGGGCTGGACATTGACCATAAAAATGTAACGTTTGACCATTTTTGTGACATGTGTGCTAAGCTGGCGTATTTTGTCTTGGATATGTCGTCTATTCTTGTGATGTTTCCACTCTTGTTCTTCTTCTTCCTCTGCCCTTCATTCTTGTGTGAAGGTCAACTGGGCTTCCTTCATTCACGCCGTCTCTGCTTTTCAGAATCTTCCTCATCGGGTGAGACACAGTCCCACAATCCATTTTTGATCTTCAACTAGATGTTTGTTTCTTGATTTTAGATGTTTCTGAGTTCACCTACTCTTGCTGCTGTTATGAGTAACCTCATTCCCGCTTTTACCTTCATACTCGTCGTCTTCTTCAGGTGTCTATGCTCTTTCCAATCTGGATTTCTTCCCCTCCACCATTACATTCATACGATGTAAAAGGCAGAGTTAAGAAGTTCCAAGTAAAAGCTTGATTGATGCCTATCGTGAGCGTGCAGGTCTTGAAGGAAGCCAGATCCGAGTCGTGCCAACCAGTAATGTGCCAGCGCCGGCGGTGATAATCCAGCTCAAAAGATCGAGTTGACTCCTGGGATCTCCAGCTCTTACTATTGGACACCATTCAGAAAGGGCTTATTTTCCACCACCTCAAAGCCTCTCTTTCATCCACCCCTCGCCGGCCGGCTCACCGTCAACGAACACGACGATGAGACCTCCTCTGTCTTTGTTCTCGGCAACAAATCCGGAGCATTATTTGTCCACGCCGTAGCAAATGATTTGACCATCTCAGATATCCTCCAACCCATCTACACTCATCGCAAACCACTACTACGTGTGCAAGTCATGATGCTCGGAGATGGCATTTTCATCGGCTGCACTATCAACCACGTGGTTGGCGACGGAACGTCGTTTTGGCATTTCTTCAATTCCTTGTCTGAAATCTCTCATGCTTCGACTGAGTTATCCAAGCCACCCACGCTCGAGCGTTGGTTTCTCGACGGCATTAATCGCCCTATACGCATTCGTCTGTCCAAGGCGACGAAGGAGAAGGAGAATTTCGACGGGTACCTCAATTCTCAACTGCAGCAACAGAGGGTGTTTCATTTCTCAAGAGACAAAATAGCAGAACTGAAGGCAAAAGCCAACGAGATGGTCTGTTCTGATAAGATGTCATTGATTTATTTAATACATTTCAATTTATTGTTATTTTTGCAACTTTTTTTTAAAATGTTCATGGCCCATGGGTATAATTGCAACTTCGTCCTACATATTTTATTAAATTTTTCTTTTATTTATCACTTTTCACTGGCAGTATTGTTTCCTTCGTTTTTTTTTTTCCTTTTTTGTTTCGTTTTTAGATTTTTTGTGTCCAATTCAAATGTTTATTGCATAAGAAATTGAGTGTTAAGGGATATCATATACCATACCGGATCCTTCTCTCAGGCAACTTTTTTTTCTTAAAAGAAAAGTTCGACATAGGAAATAGGAGAAGCTTACACTACTACAAAAAAGGATTACTATTACTTCCCTAAAAAACGTCCTTATTTTAAAAAAGGAAGTTAAAAGTAAACGTAGTGGCATTCTTGTAATTATATAGTTGAATTCTAAGCATTTGGCGTCCTAAACTAATCTTCAGGACGCTTTTAATTAGATAAGGCGTCCTAAAATAATTTAAAAACGCTAAATATTAAATTTTTAGCGCCAAAAATTACCGCCATGACGCGCTTTTTCGCGAAATTTTTTTGGCGCTTAGGGAATTCTTTTTAGGCGTCCTGAGGATAGGATCAGGACGCCTAAATTATCTTATTAGCGTCACGATTTTATATCGGGACGCTAAAAATTATTGGCGTCCTGAAACATATTCAGGATGCCTTTATCAAATTTTAGGCGTCCTGATATAATTTAAGGACGCCTTTGTTTGTTTTAAGGCGTCCCGATTTTGTACCAGATGCCTTTATTTGTTTTTGGGCGTCTGATTCATATTTCAGGACGCCTTAATTCTAATATATACTTACTCCGCACACTCTGATCTATTATTTCCTCTGCACTTCCATTTTAGTCGAAATCCCACTCACGACGAAAGCCCTAATCGCTATCAGCCACTCTCCCCTAATCGCGATTGTCGTCCATCGACAGTCCGTCGGTCTCATCTCCGTCTTCCCTCTTCGCGGCGGTGTCCGTCGTCGGCTCTTGTTCGTTGTCTCGTCCATTACCATCGTCGATCTCCTCTCCTTCTTCCCTCTTCGCTTCCCTCTCGCTGCGGCTCTAACGGTACGTAATCAAAACCTTAATTAATGCTTTTGCTTAGCTTATGTTGCCATTCGAGTTTACATATGTAGGGGGCTCTTGAAGTTATATATAAGGGAAATCCTACCAAATTTTTTTTTACAAGATTGAGAATATGAATCATGCATGTCATTCTTGAAGTTGACTGTTGTTGGAAATGTCTTAGGTGATAATAAAATGGGTCATAGTTGGATGAATGCTTTGAGAACTAGTGAAGAATATGAGAATGAGGTGGAAGAGTTTATTGAATTTGCTAGAAGGAATATGGCTACAAAAATGGGATGTATTATTGTCCATGTGTTAATTGTTTAAATGGGATTCGAAGGGATATTCTGATATAAGGGATCACCTAATTTGTGATGGAATAAACCTTCGATACACAACGTTGATATGGCATGGTGAGGAAGTAAGTACTAGTGCGTCCCACCAAATTGAACTAGAGGTAGATGATGATGATGATGGAATGGAGAGGATGATTCATAATGTTGAGGTAGAATCTTTTGCACAATCGCATGAATATGATAGCGTCCGGAGTGATGCAGAGACACCTTTGTTCCCTGGGTGTACTAAGTATACACGGTTGACCCGGGACCTTACAATTGGTCAACTTAAAGGCAACTTGTGGGTGGACCGATAGCGCTTTCACGTCGTTTGCTTGAATTGTTGTGTGATATGTTGCCGATGATAATGTACTTCCAAATCGTATGTATGAAGCGAAGAAAATCTTGTCTACCATGGCCATGCAGTATGAAAAGATACACAGTTTCCTTAATGACTGCATATTGTACCGAAATGAGTATGAAGGCCTTAGTAATTGTCCGAAATGTAAAACTTCAAGATACAAAGTGAAGAAAAAAGGTGGTGGTTCTGGAGATAAGACAACAAAAAGGCAACCTTTGAAGGCATTGTGGTATCTTCCAATAATACCGCGGTTTAAGCGTCTGTTTACTAGTGAGGCAACGGCGAAGAAGTTGATATGGCATTCTGATGAGAGAGTATCTTATGGAAAATATATTCGGCACCCGGCTGACTCTCTACAATGGAAGAAAATAGACGAAATGTTCCCTCAATTTGGCAGTGAGCCAAGAAACCTTCGGCTGGGCTTTGTACAGATGGCTTCAATCCATATTGAACTCTTAGTAGCACCCACAGTGTATGGCCGGTTCTCCTTGTAATATACAACTTACCTCCCTGGCTATGTATGAAACGCAAGTTCGTGATGCTTTCTATGATGATTTCTGGACCAAAACAGCCCGGGAACAATATCGATGTGTACTTGGCGCCTTTGATTGAGGATTTGAAGAAGTTGTGGGAGGAAGGCGTAGATGTGTTTGATGCATATAAGAAGGAGTCCTTCAAGTTGCGTGCAATGATATTTACCACGATAAACGACTTTCCTGCATACGAAAATTTGTCAGGGTACAGTGTGAAGGGGCATAAAGCATGTCCAATATGTGAAGCAGACACGAACTTCCATCAACTAAAGCACGGGAAAAAAACGGTCTACCTCGGTCACAGGAGGTTTCTTCATCGGTTCCACCCATATCGTAAGTTAAGAAAGCGTTTTAACGGCCAACCGGATCATAGAACGGCTCCAAAGGCATTGACCGGAGAGGAAGTTTATAGCCAGGTGAAGCATATCAATGTCATATTGGGTAAGAAGCAAAGGATTGTGGGTCGGAAGAATATATGGAAGAATAGGTCAATTTTCTTTGATCTTCCATATTGGCGTAGTCTTGATGTCGACACGTCTCGATGTGATGCATGTGGAGAAAAATGTTTGCGATAGCCTTGTCGGTACTCTTTTGCACATTCCAGGGAAGACTAAGGATGGAATTAATGCGAGACTAGACCTGGTTGATATGGGAATAAGAGAACGGTTACATCCACAAGTAATGGAAGATGGTAAGAGGGCACACATGGAGCCAGCAGCTCATACACTATCAAAAGCGGAGAAAAAAAGTTTGTGTGGGTGTCTACATGACATTAAGGTTCCACAAGGATATTCTTCTAATTTGAGAAGGTGTGTTTCAATGGACGATTTGAAGTTAGTGGGAATGAAGTCCCATGATTATCATGTGTTAATGCAACAACTATTACCAGTAGCAATTAGAGGCATTATGAAAGATGAAGTACGAACCACTATAACAAGATTGAGTATTTTCTTTAATGCTATCTGTAACAAAGTCATTGACATTGAAAAGTTTGGATGAATTGGAAAATGAGAGTTCTATTATTTTGTCCCAACTAGAGATGCATTTTCCTCCTGCATTTTTTGATATAATGGTGCATTTGATAGTGCACTTGGTAAGGGAGGTAAGGCTGTGTGGTCCAGTTTACCTAAGGTGGATGTACCCTTTCGAGCGATACATGAAGATCTTAAAAGGATATTCTAAAAATCCTTATCGACCGGAAGCCTCAATAGTTGAGAGATATGTAGTTGAAGAGGCTATGGACTTCTACCATACATTGATGAACACAGGAAGAGTTTGAAGAATATGAATCCAAGGAAGAACGACATGCGAGATAGCTAATGAGCAAAAGAAGACATTCATAAAGTGGTTCCAGCAGAAGGTATTGCACGAGACCGGTGTGTCGGATACAATGGAGTGGTTAGCCCGAGGGCCTTCTTTTCGGTCATCACATGGAGTGGTTATGATATAAACGGATATTCTTTCTACACAAAAGACCAAGATGACAAGTTACGTGCAAAATAGTGGGGTGATGGTTGAAGTTGAATCCATGCACTTTTCGAGTTCGAAAGACAAAAACCCGGTTTTAGCATCAATGGCTTATTATGGAGTTATTGAAGAAATATGGGAGATGAGCTACAACAAGTTCAAAGTTGCTTTATTCAAATGTAAGTGGGTTAGCAATAATGTTGTTGTCATAGATCCTAAATTTGGATTTGTCTAAGTTGACCTTCAACGACTTGGTCATAGAGATGAGCCATTCATTCTAGCAAGTCAGGCGAAGCAAGTGTTTTATGTTACAGACCTGCCGATAAAAAAATGTCTATTGTGCTTCAAAGTAAAAAAGAAGTATGGTGAAGAATGCCCGAACCTTGATGATACACTCCCTTTCTCAACAAATCCACCTATAACACGTGAAGTAGAATTGATAGATGATGAAGAATATGATGAAAGAAAGGATCATTGTGAAGGAATATGGGAAACCATATGAAGATTGCACACTTATGTACGTGATCGCTCCATGATTCTCAAATGCATTTGATATTTTTGTAGATTGCACACTTGAGTTTATGGCTTGTTTTCCAATTTACAGTTTTTTGATAGTGTTGCTCCGTTCTTGGATGAAGCAGTTGATACTGTTCGAGACGTGTTTTGGCTAGACATCTTTATGTGAATTTGACATTGTTGTTGGCTGGTACCCGGTAGTGCACTTGTTCAAATGTTAATGCGAATTTGACATTGTGTTCATCCTTATGTATTTCATTTTGACATTATATTGTTGTTGATATGGTCATCATGAATTTCATGTATTTCAAATGTTACTGTGCACTAGTTTATATGTTTCACGGTTAAATCAGCCTGATATATTTTTTTTTTGATAATAAAAATCAGCCTGATATATGTTAATGAAGGAAGATTATTTTTAAACTGTGGCTACCTAGTGGATTGTAAATATTGTATTCTTGTTTTGCAGACAATTTGGGAATTTATATTAATAAAACGTATCATTTTAAAAATAAAAACTCAAATAAAACGTCCGGAAAGTAAAAAAAGGACGCCTCATATTGAACAAAAAAACAAACTAAACAAGGCGTCCTGAAAATAATTCAAGTCGCCTCATAATTTAATTAAGGACGCCTCATATGAGGCGACCTGAAAATATTTCAGACGCCTCATATTAGGCGTCCTGAAATTAATTCAGGTCGCCTAATATGAGGCGTCCCGAAATTAATTCAGACGCCAAACTTAAAAATATACGACTACCTGGCCCGAGACGTCCCCGTGAAAAGGTCGTTAATGGGTCTTATTTAGGTCGTTTTAGGTTTTTGTAGTAGTGTTATTTCCATTGGTCCACTATGTAAAATTCAAGCTTGCCCCGCAATCGTGCAATCAAGAGAGAATTTGATATCCGGAATGATTGGAATGACCGAGTGAATAATACTCGTGCCTTATCTTTCTATATATAGAAGAATGAATCATAACGTAATTGGTTACAAAGAATATAGGCCCTACACGTGGTGTGAGAGAGTGGCCACTAGCTATCACACAATGTGTGAAGAATATCTATGTGAGGAATATCTACAGAATCAATACACTAATCACATTTACACAATAGCTAACTAATCACTAGTCCTAACATTCCCCCTCAAACGAGAGGGTGTGGGACGCTTGACCGAGTTTGCTCCGAAGTATGAAGCGTGTTCGTGTGAGAGCCTTTGTGAGGCAGTCCACAATTTGGTACCGAGAAGAAACATGTTTCACAGCGACATCTCCAGCAAGTACTTGATCTCGTATAAAATGTACATCAATGTCTATATGTTTGCTTCGAGAGTGATGAACCGGATTGGAAGCAAGTGCTTGTGCACTTAGGTTGTCACACCAAATGATGGAAGGAGTCCTGAGAAATAAACCAAGTTTAGTAATCAAGGAACGTAACCACTTTAGCTCAGAAAGCTCCATCAACTAGAGCTCTGTACTCAGACTCACAGCTAGCTCTAGAAACCACTTTTTGCTTACGGGAGGCCCAAGACACTAAAGTTCCCCCCAGATAAATGCAAAAGCCTCCCACACATTTTCTGTCATCAGTGTCAGTGGCCCAATCTGCATCAGTGAAGGCCATCAGTTGAGCTGAACGAAAGGGTTTGAGATGCAAGGCATAGGAGTAAGTAGCCTTGAGGTAACGAAAAATACGCTTCACCCCCTGGAAGTGGACATCAGTAAGACTAGAGAGAAATTGACTCAGTTTATTGACGGCAAAGGCAATGTCTGGTCTAGTAGTTGTAACATACTGAAGAGACCCTATGGCTTAACGATATAGAGAGGGATTGACCATGGGAGTACCATCAGTAGCAGTAAAATTTCGGCCAGTGACCATTGGGGTGAAGACAGGGGCACAATCAAACATGTTGAACCTACGTAAGAGATCTATAATATACTTTCCCTGATTGAGGTATAAACCTGAAGCATCTCTAAAAATCTCAAGACCCGGAAAATAATGCAAAGAGCCCATGTCTTTCAAAGAGAAGGTATAATTCAGTTGAACAACAAAACGCCGAATGAAAGCAGGATTATTACCAGTAATCAATATATCATCCACATAGACTAGGATAAAAACCAGAAGAGACTTGTTTCGAAGAAAAAATAAAGAGGTATCACTCTTAGAATTACAAAATCCCCACCGAGTCGAGTTTGTCTAAGACGATCGAACCAAGCCCGAGGGGCTTATTTATGACCGTAGATAGCCTTAACTAACCTCGCAAACATGAGTGGGTTTCGAGAATTATGGAAACCATCAAAGTTGACGCATATAAAGAGCTTCATTAAGAAATCCATTGAGGAAAGCATTATTGACATCAAGTTGTCTAATATCCCAAATAAAAGTCACAAACAAGGGTGAGAATTAATCTTACAGTTGTGGGCTTGATCACTGGACTAAAGGTCTCAAAATAGTCGATTCCAGGTGCTTGTTGAAAGCCCTTGGCGACCAAACGAGCCTTGTGGCAAAGAACAGAACCATCAGGACGAAATTTGACTTTAAAAACTCATCGACAATCAATTAACTTGTGAGTGTTGCTTAAAGGAACAAGCTCCCAAGTGTTGTTGCGCAGGAGAGCTTCATACTCATTGCGCATGGCGCGACGCCACTGGGGAGAAGAGAGAGCTTCAGAAACACTGGTGGGTGGACTGGTCTGGGCAAGAAGATCTGACGTCTCAGATTGAAGGAGACTAGCGAATGGATATCGTCGCTTTGTGATGCCTGATTTCGCCCTAGTCACCATCGGGTGAGTATTCATAGGAGTTGGAGCAGCAGTGGGTGAAACCGGGTCATGGGCCATGGAGTGGGCCGGTAAGGGAAAAATTGGGGCCGACTGTGAAGCAGGGCCAAGAGAATCATCAGGTGCATTCAGAGGAGGATTAGCAGCTGACGAGCCCTGATCCAGAGACTCAGACAAAGACGAACTAGAAGGTGATAACTAGAGGAGAAATGCTATTATCAGAGCATGGCACAGGAAGTCTGCGATTAAGAAAGCCTGAAACATAAGGAAACACAGAGACATCAAAAACAACATGACGCGAAATGTATATGCGGCCAGAGGAGCTGAGACATTTGAAGCCTTTGTGCTGAGGCGACCCAAATACACACACTGCTGACTATGGTACTGAAACTTGTGAGCATTATATGGGCGTAAGCATGGATAGCATGCACAGCCAAAGGGCTTCAAGTTGAAGTAGTCGAGCTCTGTTCGAAACAAACAGAGCAGAGTTGAAGCATTGTCAAGAACTGGCGTAGGAAGTTGATTGATAAGGTATATTGCCATTTGAAATGCATCAGTCCAGTAGGTCAAAGGAAGTTTAGCCTCAGCCAATAGTGTAAGACCCATTTCAACAATGTGCCTGTGCTTACGCTCTGCACGTCCATTTTGAGGAGATGTATACGGACATGTATAACGTATTAGAATTCCATTAGCATCAGCAATAGGCACAAAGGGTTTGTACTCTGTCCCATTGTCACATTGTATTGCCTTGATGGTAGTATTAAACTGGTTAGTGGCATAATTGTGAAAGTGATTAAACGCATTAAAGGCTTCACTCTTGTGTTTACGAGGATAGAGCCAAGTATAGCGGTTGTGTTCGTCAATGAAATGAATATAGAATTTATGACCATTCACGGATTGAACAGGTAAGGGCCCCCACAGATCGGTATGAATGAGCTCAAGTGGAACAGAAGCACGAGACACGGATTTAGGAAATGGTAAATGTTTAGATTTTCCATAATGACAAAAAGCACAAACAAACTGATCATTGAAATTAAAATTGACATTACAACTCGCAGAACTTGTTTCAAAACTTTATTACCTGGGATGTACCAAGTTATAGTGCCATTGAAGAAACTCATCATTGTCACCCTTCTTGGAAGCTGCTGCAAAGTTGACATGAGCAGAGGAAGTCACCTTAGTCATGGGATACAGCCCCGGCTTGACGTGCCCTTCATTAACAGGCGCCCTGTTCCCTTTTCCTTCACAACACAATCGTTATTAGTAAAAGTAATAGCCACATGATTATCCTTAACGAGTTTGTTAACACTGATAATATTTTTAGTTGCCGAAGGTACCTGTGAGTACTTCCTTAAGCTTGAGATTTGAATCGTAACAAGAAAGAGAGGTGTTACCTGTTGGGATCCATACACGTAGCGGAAAAATTTTTTTTTAACGAATCCCTTAGGCGGATCGCTCAACAACGTTTAAATCAAGATTTAGGGTTTCCGAATCATACCTATACTATTCTTGCGTCTCTCTCTTTTTCTCTCTAGGGTTTTGTGTTTCACGGCCGTCTAATTCATTCGTATGTTTAATACGACTAGATCAACATCTGTTATAGGGTTTCTAAAACCCTAATAATGTGTCGTATTAAATTATTCAAAATTAATCCAATTAATTTTGAATTATGAATTTGGATTAAATAATATTAATTAAATCTGTCCAACAGATCTAATCTAACTACTTGATCCGAATTAATAGGCCTTCAGATTTAATTTATATTTATAAATTAAATCAAGATATGATATGCTTATATTTAATTTAAAATGAGATCCGATATCTCAGTTCAAATTAAATCTGATATGCAATATCTTTATTCGAAAATTAAATTTGAGATACAATATCTCAATTTATTATAGTTATTTAATTTATCAAATAAATTAAATACTATATATAATAATATTATTATCAATAAATAATATCATTATTATTTTCGAATTTAATAATATATATACACACACACATCCTAGATTAAATAAGTATTCATTAAATCTTAAACACATTTAAGATTCAATGAATCTGGACGCTCTTGCTCGTGTTGGACCATTCTTGTGTGCGACCCTGTAGGCCCACATGAGATTGGCAGTGGGCTAATACTGTACCAGCCCACAAGTCGCAAGCGGCCTCTAGCAAGACATTGCGACTACCCAATTCATATGGGGATCGTTGATGCGATATAACCTATCGTACAACCATGTCACGTCCCTTTTGTCACGCGATAACTTGGTCAAGGATGAGGCATGGATAATGTCAACTTCCCGTTCTTGACCATTACTTTCTCGATTCTTGAGTAGTCTAACAATTGAAACCGAAACTCCTTTCCATCGTAGTATGGTCATACATTTCTCAGACTCACTCATCGAGGGGCCCAGTGTTATCTCACTACAAATGTGAGGGACAAATTCCATCTTGACCATTCACATTCCTCTGCATGAAAACCACTGATCCCGATCCAAGCCTTTATCATCACCCGGTCAAAGGTGACTTTTGACTAGGTCAAAGACCAGCGACTCATCATGTAGGAATCCATGATAATCTCAGTCAAAGGGCGTTGTGACACAGCTTATACATGAGAAAAGCTTATGACTTATTCCATGCAGCTTTCTCATAGTGGGTTGGTCCAAGACCTTGTACTCTTACAAGTGCCTATGACTTTGATTCGTATCTTCATACCTCATCAAAGTCATACTGGTCTTATCTCATCTTTGCTCCCGCGTAGATGACCGACCAGGGACATTTAGGATAATCTATTAGATATATCCAGGGATACAATTATCAATGTAAACATGCAAACGAAATGGTAACTAAAAGATAATACTTTAAATAACATAAATGTCTAAAGTACAATGACTTGCCCTTAGGGCATAATTTCCAACATTACCGACACCATGAATGCGAGTTTTCTTCCCAAGATGTATGAAGAAAGTGATTACCCGTGGGGACATTAGAATCAAGCTGGGTTGAGTCTGGGGTGACGTGATGACTAGCACTGCTGTCCATGTACCAGTCAGGATCCGCTACAACATTTGAGTCAGTGTAATCTACATAATGAGCATGAGGTTGAGAATCAGAACCTCGAGATTGCTCAACCTCTTGACGTTGATAGCAGGTGCTATAGTAATGGCCATAACGGCCACAGTAGTCACACTGAGGTCGACCACCAAGAGAACCAGAACCACCAGATCTGCCACCTCTGGGTTGACGACCACAAGAGTTGCCACGCGAACCTCTCCAGGGACCTCTACCTCGACCAGATGAAGCAGGGGATCCTGGGGCTGCAAAATTAGCAGATGGTTGCATAAACAGAGAGGCGAATTGAGTAAGTTGTTCAAGCCTACTATCAAAGGCAAGCAAAGATGCCTGAGCCTCGATCCAGGACAGACTGGATTTGTCAATTAATTGGACGACGATAGCGTTATAATCACCATCTAGACCATTGAGCGTGTGGAGGATCAGGTCATCGGTGGAGATAGGAGCTCCGGCAAGAGCAAGTTGATCGGCGATGGTTTTCATCTTAGCTAGATACTCATCCATGCGAGAGCGTTTTCCTCGTCCGACGAAGCTCGGATCAAAACCATGACACGAGAGCAAGGGAAAGAAGACGTGAGATCACGAGCATTGGTCCATAAATCAAGAGCAGTACGACAATGGAGCAGTTGAGCGCCGATTTCCGTGGTCATGGTGTTCCTGAGCCAGCTGACGAGCATTTGGTTGACGGCATACCATTCCTCAAATTCAGGATTTGGAAGAGAGACACCGGAAACAGAGCGTGTCTTCGACGGAACAGAGCCAGTGCCGGAGATGTGATGTTGAAGGCAATTGCCTTCAATGAAGGGAAGAACGACGAATTCCCATACTAAGTAATTTGTCCAATCCAACTTGATGGACGTTGTCTGGCTGGAAGAGCTGAAAAGAGAGTAGGTGCAGATGACGGACTGAGAAATGGCATCATCGGAGGTTTGAGAGGAAGCTGAAGCAGTAGTCATTGCAGCGAAAGGAAAGAAAAAAAAATGTGTACTCTGATACCAAGAGAGAATTTGATATCTAGAGTGATTGGAATGACTGAGTGAATAATACTCAGGCCTTATCTTTCTATATATATAGAAGAATGAATCATAACAGAATTGGTTACAACAGAATATAGGCCCTACACGTGGTGTGAGAGAGTGGCCACTAGCTATCACACAATGTGTGAAGAATATCTATGTGAGGAATATCTACAGAATCAATACACTAATCACATTTACACAATAACTAACTAATCACTAGTCCTAACAAATCACCTTCATTTTGAAATTCCAATTTCAACTTTCAATTCCCAACACCCTCCTCCTGATAAGAATTTCAAAAACTGTTGCTATTTCTGGTACCTTGAAAATTTGAGGATGGTGGGGAGATATAATGAGGACGATGATAATGACGGTAACATCCTTGATGTCTCAATTTCTTGGTATTGCACCTCTTTCATTTCCTTTGTTGGGTTTCCTTTTAACAGCGTTTACCGTCATTAAAGACATTTGGAGAAGATGGATGATTTGAAGATAAAAGCTTTAGCATATGCTGCTGTTTTGATTTGTGATATGGTGAATCTGACGACATCGATATTCTTGATGTTTCTCAGCATTATCACCTAATATTGCTGCGGTGTTGTTGGTGATGGGGTTTTAATTTTTGCTATTTTTATTTTTGAGATGGTGTTTCCGATGGCATGTGGTGGTGTTATAGAGTTCATCTTTTAAATTTTTCTCATTGCTGTTGCTGCGTTGTAAAAAAATATACATGTCAGTTTTTTAAAAGTGTACCCAACATCAAGTATTTTTTTTAGGTACGAAAATGATTAGGTGGTTACAAAAGTGTAACAAAAATACCCATTATCCGTTAAGCCCGTTAGTTTGACTTTTTTATATTTTTAAGGTTGATATGGATGATGATTCAATTAAATTTCATTCTAGCTACCGTAACAACTAGAGAAAATTACAGAAAATGACATAGATATTTTAGAAATTACAGTTCAACCATTCTCTCTACTTTCCATTCTCTCTCTCAATCCCAATCTTACTCATCGAACTGCCCATCTCTACCTTCTCACCGCTGTTGTTTTTTTTTTCCTGTAATTTTCAAAACTATCTGGGCCTTATTCTATAATTTTCTTCAGTTCTCCACTGCTAACTGAGATGAAATTTAGTTGAATCATCGTTTATGTCACCCTTGAAAATACAAAAAAGTCAAACTAACGGTCAATGTGTATTTTTACTCCATTTTTGTAATCACGAAATCACTTTTACACCAAAAAAAAAAAAAAATTTAGTATTTGGTGCATTTTTAAAAAAACCACTTGTGTTACACCTTAACCCTATTCTTTAGGTACCGTCGTGCTGCTAGTGGGGTTCAATATAATTTATCGTCCCTATTGTAGTCCGTAATATCATTAATATGTCTTTATTGATTTTCTTGCCAATTTTTTTCTTGTAGTAAGTATTTTATTTATCTATTGATTTATTATTATTATTATTATATTAATTAGGATATTTGAAATTTGAATTTCAAAAGAAAAGAATTATGATTATTTGGAGCCTTTAAAAACAGCTTTTAAATCGTGATTTACGGGTTACAAACGTGATCCAACAAACACAAAACTTTAGGAGATTTTAAGTTTAAATATTCTTAAATTTGGATTTTGATAACTTCTTAAATGTGAGTTTTATCTATTGTTGTTTTGTAGTTAAATAACCATTTAAATATTGAATCACTCAATAAATCCATTTATGGAGCACAATCATTTACTTATAAATTAATGATTGAATTTTTTTTTTTTGAAAATTACATTGTCAGTAAGTCTTATATATTTCACACAAAAAAAGGAAAATCTCATTACGGTTGAAATAGAAAAATCCCCTATAAGATTGATAAACTTAACAAATCTTAAATTAGGTCAGTGATCCAATTTAAAATATTTAAATATTATTTATTTTCCAATAATATCCCTAATCTGATTCAAAAAAAAGGAAAGGAAAGGAAAGAAATTGGATGTCTTTCATCGTACGTGGCACTCATTTTTACCGACAAATTCTATGACTATTGTGATAAACCACCCATCATTTTCATTACCCGCAACGACGTACGGACTCGTGAACAAGGCTAGATTAAAAAGTATAAATGAAACCGATTAAGGCAGAGTAATTTGATATAGTTGCATCAGTCGAGAATCAATTTTGTCAATGTGTTAAAAAACTGGGGTAGCATATTATTGAAAAATAATCAATATTTAAATATTTTAGATTGAGTCATTAATCCAATTTAAGATTTGTTGAGTTTACTAGCTTTATATCAGATTTTTCTATTTCAAACATCTTTATATAGAATTCTCCCTTTAAAAAAAGCTCATTTATGATTTTTTTTTTTTTTAAACTATGGCATGTCATGTATGTTATTTCAATTTCTCTCATAATCTAATTATCTATTCTTTTCTCCAATTTAAATAATTTTAAATAATCAAGTGGGTTATGTTTAAATTATTTTTTATAATAATATTAAAATTAATAAACATAAATTATATTAAAATTAATAAAAAAAATTAAAACTAAAATTTAAGCCTGCTTTGATGATAACAAAAATGAAAATTTGCATTTTGAATAAAGAAGACAAATAAAACTTACTACGGCATGTGCTCTTGTATATTAAATTGATTATTTAATATGGCATGCTAAAATTTTCATAATATTTTAAAAATTCCCTCATGATTATCTATTCATATTTATAGGCCAGAAAAATAAATTACAAATATCATCATACGCCACTAACAATATTAGGAATTGAATTTCAACATATCTTTTAATGCTTTCTTGAAATATTAATTTTTTTTTTTTTAAATGTCTATTTTTTCGAATAGTAAGATGTTCAAATACGGTGTTTGTATTAGTTGATATTCAAAATATCTTATTCCATTTTTGGCCCAACATAAATATTAGGTTACATTCAATGATTTTTTATTTCTTTAATAATAATGTTAATTTATTGCCTAATAAGATCATGCTTTGAACTTATTGATAAATGTTTTATATTTCCTAATTGGATTTATTTTTAATTTTATTATAAAAATTATGGAACAACCAATTGAAATTTATCTTTCACTGCTGATAAGTTTTATTTGTTTTGGACTTTGGACCTAAAAGAACATTCTCATCTTTTGGTGATAAATGATGAAAATATTATTGATCTCTAACCATATGTAATAATAACAATTTCCATGGAAATATAAATTTGTCATCGAGCCTGTACAATGCCTCGAATGGGGCCATTTGTATACTAGCATGATAACTGTTGTTATATGCGAACTCAGCTAGCGAAAGATGTCGATCCCAACTTCCTTTGAAATCTAGGGCACATGCTCGCAACATATCCTCCAGCGTCTGTATCGTTCTTTCAGATTGACCGTCGGTTTGTGGGTGATAAGCCGAACTGAACCTCAGCTTGGTACCCATACCTTCGTGTATTGCCTTCCAGAAACGGGATTGGAACCGCGCATCCCGGTCAGAGATAATACTCTTAGGGACACTGTGTAGCCTCACAATCTTTTTGATATAAATCTCCGCCAATCGCTCCGGAGAGTAGTGGATATTGATGGGAATAAAGTGTGCTGACTTCGTTAATCGGTCAACAACTACCCAGATCGTATCATGGTTCCTGATCTTGGGCAAACCCACCACAAAATCCATGGCTATGTTCTCCCGTTTCCATTCAGGCAATTTGAGTCCTTGCAAAAGACCAGGGGGTCGACGGTGTTCAATCTTCACCTTTTGACAGGTCAAACATTTGGTCACGTATTGGGCTACGTCTTTCTTCATTCTAGGCCACCAAAGTTCGGATTTCATACTCTGGTACATTTTAACCATGCCTGGATGTAGAGTGTACTTACTCTTATGAGCCTTATCCAGTATCTTCCGCCTCAATTCATCAACTGGCGGTATGTAGACTCGCTTTTTATACCTGACCAAACCACTAGGTGATAGGTCATGGTCTTGGGTCTCACCTCGGGAGATCTTCTCACGTATCTCAATAGCCCAATCATCTTGCTTCTGAGCTTCCTCAACTTCATCTCTCAGATCATACTCCCCTTGACTCACAAGAAGAATTGCAAGATAGGCATCAGCTGGTGCGTGGAGACCCATGCAGATTTGATTGGATAGATTCAGATCTCTGAAATCTTCCAGTAATTTCTGCTCTTGAATCATCATGTATGCCACCTGGAGTACAATTCTACGGTTACACCGTACAGGTAGTGCCTCCATATCTTCAAAGCGAACACGATAGCTGTAAGCTCTAAATCGTGTGTAGGGTAATTCAACTCGTGAGTTTTCAGCTGACGAGAGGCATAAGCCACCACTTTGCCCTGTTGCATTAGGACACATCCCAACCCCTGCCAACTGGCCAAAATTCGCATTTGCTAAGCTTAGCATAGAGTTTCTTTTCATGGAGTATGCACAATACTTGTCGCAGATGTTCTTCGTGCTCTTCTCTGCTCTTAGAATAGACGAGGATGTCGTCAATAAACACCACCACAAACTGATCTAGGTGTTGTCGGAAGATACGGTTCATGTAATCCATGAATACCGCAGGTGCATTTGTTAAACCGAAAGGCATCACCAGGAATTCATAATGCCCATATCTGGTTCTGAAAGCCGTCTTGGGAATATCACCATCTTTAACTCGCAACTGATGGTATCCCGAACGCAAATCAATCTTATAAAAAACAGTGGAACCAGATAGCTGATCCAAAAGATCATCAATCCGTGGAAGTGGATATTTGTTTTTGACTGTTACTTTGTTTAGTTCACGGTAGTCGATACAGAGTCGAAGGCTCCCGTCTTTCTTTTTCACGAACAACACTGGGGCTCCCCATGGTGATACACTGGGTCAAATGAACCCCTTAGCTAGCAATTCTTCTAGTTGCTTCTTCAACTCCTGCATCTCGTTCGGTGCCATACGATACGACGCTTTTGATATTGATCCTGTACTAGGCATCAATTCAATCGTGAACTCCACTTCTCGGATAGGAGGTAGCTCGGTGAGATCCTCTGGAAAAACACATCAGGAAATTCATTGGCTACAGGAATATCCTCAAGAGAAAGGTCAGCTTCTGCCTTGACTGAGAAGAATACCATGTACGCTTGGCATCCCTGCTTCATGCATCTATCAGCTTCTGTAGCAGAGAGAAAGTTCAGGCTCACATCAACCTTGTCTCCGCTAGGTGAATCGGGAAATGATATCCGTTTGCTGCCACGATCGATCATTGCACCGTTTGCCGTCATCCAGTTTAAACCGAGTATGACGTCGATGCCATGAAGTGGTAATCAGATAAGGTCTACTTTTGAAACTCGCCCATCCACATTCGCAGTACAATCAACACATGCCTCAGAAGCTAAAGATTTTACACCTAGTGGTGTAGATACTACCAAATCATATGGTAACCTATAGGCATGCATCCCTAAACCATTTGCACAATCATAGGAAATAAACGAATGACTAGCACCCGAATCATACAATGCCTACAATAGATTCCCATTAAGGTAAATTGTACCTTGGATCATCTCCGGAGACTTCCTTGCCTCTGTATCTAAGATTTGCTTCCCATCACAGTTGGCTCCTGGAGGTACTTCTTGCATTTCGGACATGTTTGGGATCCTTGCTGCCTGGGACTGTTCTGTTGCCCAGCTTGATACGGCCTTTTATTCCCGCCTTGGTTATTGTTCCATGGCGCCTTCCTTTTCTGTGAGGAACCTCCGCGGTTAGACCCACCGCGACCAGTATTGTTACCCTCCTGGCTTCGGAACCTGCGCAGTTCTTTCAAGTTGCGCTCGGTCAATCTGCAAGACTCCACAGCTTGAGCCATGTTAGGGAACTGCTGAGATACCAGCCTCGCCCTGATTTCATACTTCAATCCGTACACCAACCTGTTAGCCTTCCAGCTTTCGTTGACGTTACTTTTCAAATACGATGAGTATCACGATAGGTTGGTGAATTGAGCGAAGTAGTCGTCAAATGATTCTTCTTGCCCTTGCTGGATTTGCAAAAATTCCTCCTCCTTAATCACCTGTATTGAGGGAGGGAAGTATTGCTCGTTGAATTTCTCCAGGAATGTCTCCCAAGTAACAGGGTCGTACTGGTGCTGTAAGGTTGTGGAAACACTCTTCCACCATCGGTGTGCATCACCCTCAAGCTTGTAGATTGCCAGCTGAGCCTTCCGATTCCCCGGGCATTCAATGACTTCAAAAATCTTCTCCAGACTTAGAAGCCAGTCCTCGGCCAATTCATTTTTCCCTAAACCGGGTGGCTTAAGTTTGCAGAACTGGTTGACCCAGCTTTCTGTGGTTCTTTCCCTTCTTCCTCGTCGTGGTGGTGTTTGGGATCTATCGTATTCCTCAGCATGTTCCTCACTTCGATTATCATCATCCTCATCATCATCATCTTCTTCGTCATTGTCATCGTTATTCTCCTCATTTCGCCCTTCCTCGTGTTGTCGTGCGTCTAACTGTCTCAGGGCTTCCTGATCTTGTCTGTTTTGTCTTTCTAACAGTGCATCGATAAAGCTCTTTGCTCTTGTAGGGTTCTTCTCATTTCTTCTATTTCGTCATGATCTGGTTGGTTTGGTATTTGGTTCCGTCCAACCTGAGGCTGTCTGCCTCCTCTTCTACCTCGGCCTCGGCCTCGTCCTCGGCCTCTCCCTCTAGGTGCACCAGCACCTCTTATGTTGGCCATATTTTAATTTTTCCTTTATTTAATCATAACAGATATAAATATTAGAAAAAATAGCACAACAATTGGAACTAAAACATACATATTTTCATATATTGCATCAAGTTTGTACAATAGATAACGATTTGGTCATATCCTAATACAAGTCATATATTACAATACTTTATTCAAAAACGTATTTCACAACCCCTCGGGTTTCCTAGATACACACTATACTATAATAGCTTCTACTAGTCCTTCCACAGCTCTCTTCAACTGCTGATCCCCAGCTACATGTGTTGGCGAACCATACACTTCAGGTAACGAAGGTAGATCAGGGTGCCTACGATGGGTCCTTCATCCAGTAGTTCATTTATGAACCTTGCCCAGAAGTGGGTACAAGGAAAGTAAAACAGGTGGATCTCGATCCAATCCCAGGTGGATGATTGCCACAGACGGCATGGTAGCTTTTGATTAGGCTAAGGAACATCAGATAACTGTCTTTGATAGTTCCGGTGTGACTCTCGGCTTGCCAGTAATATGACTCTAACAGTAAAGTTAGTGCCCTATTACTGTTCAGGATATAATGGTAGTCATCAGGGTTGGCCTCCGCATTATCAATGTTTTGAATTTCGGGGTAATCGAAATTATCCCCTACGGACGAGTGAGTTGACCCAGCGGGGCTTCTTGGTTCGGGTTCATATTCTAGTTCAAACTCATAGTAATTACTAGGGGTTTCAGGATCAGTGTATTCCGAAGCAGGGTGGTATTCGGGCTCCGGATCACTTAGAAGGTTATTGTAATATTCTTGGATTGGGTTGGCCATAACAACTGGGGGTTCGGGTTCTGGTGGAGAGTAGATAGGATCGGGATTAAGTATTCTTCCGACCATCTCCAGTATTACGGATCTTCGTGCCGTACGTCTCCACCTTCCAAAGTAAAGGGTATACGGGTTATCATCCTTGTCCATCTCTACACATTACACCAGTGGTCATATCAGTACTCATTTTTTAAAAATGTGCTCAAAGTTAAAAGGCTTTTGAACATAACTCTGTTATCCGAACAGAATGGCCAGGTAAGTGTCTACCATGGGGGACTCACCGACTTATACGATGACTTATGGCACACCCACGTAGACTAGCATTGCCTTCGGCATCAAACTGTTCGTAGTAACATAGTTGGGTTCATGCCAGAATGAACGCTCTGATACAAAAAATGTAACATCCCATTGTAAAAGCGGCAAATTTTTTTTTTCCAAAATTTTGCCAGAAGTTCGACCCCACCATGATTTTCGAAATTTTAACTTAAAATACCCCTATCATATGATATCTAATCATACTCGGAAGATTAAAGACTAATCTAACATTTCTACGCTAACTACCGAAACTTAAGACTAAGGACCGAAAAACTTACTCAGAGCTTCGCTGCAAAATTCCCCGGACTTCTTCCCTTCCTCCTTGCTGCTCCAATTCGAAAATCTCAAAGGATTTTGGTGTGAAGAATGAAATGAAGTTGAAGGGGTATTTATAGGAAAAAAATACGGTCACTATTCACACTTTGTCGGGCGGATACTGGACCGTCGGATCACACACGGATGAAGTGGCAACTCCCTGGCCCTTGGATCAGTTTGGCCGACCTCTTGGCCCCAAAAGTCAAGGGAAAAGCCATTGAGGTGGTGCCATGTGTCCTTGTTCTAGAAGCTTTTACCGATAAGTTTCCCGATCGGTGCCCGAATCGCGTAATCGCGCAAAATCTCAGAAATTTGGAATCATAACTTTGAAGACCCTTCCTCACTCACTAAAAATGCCTGGTCTAAACAAAGTTTTGATCCCGTCCAGGTATTCTCCAGTCATGCTGAAGTTTTACGGAAAAACGTGCCGGTTACGGAAGAAACTTCCGGAATCGTCAACCTCTGGACAAAAATTTACTGATTCCAAATATGTCCAGGAAATTCTCAACTAATTCCCAGATGTTGAGTTACAATTTATTTTCTACAGGTTTCCATTTGGGACTATCTGCCTTTTTCACAGATTACCCTATTTCGTCTTATTACCTACGTATTCTTCCGACCTCGGAAATGACTTCTGGGACAGTCCAGTCCGAGATAAAAATTCACTCATCTATATTCCTCTCTGACTTTAGAAATCTTGTTCATGGTTCTCTGGATAGGATTTTATTTCTATCCGTGGTCATTTATCCTATTTGTTTTTTACATAAATTATATTATTATTAAATGTCAAGTTGCATAAACAATATCATGATATTTTTAACTCATTCCTATCCTCATTTTTTTTGTCCAATTCGGCTGGCCCCCTTTTTTTGGGTTTGTAAATATTTATTTTGTAATTAATTAATTAATTAAGTATTTATTTATTTCAATTTTCTTAAAAATTTCACAAAATTCCCTTATTGGTCCATTCTTGCATTTAGGCTTAAAATTACTTAATCACATCAATTTTTCTTCATAATTTCCAATTAATTAGCAAATATATTTTTGCCAATTTTTAGCCATTAACCACTAATTTTAGGGTTTTACATAACTATCTTTGAATTTTCACTCGTTTATGCTTAAGTAATTAGCCAATAATTACTTAATTAACTCTTTATTAGTTGTTGATAATTTTCTTACCTAAGACAAGTTATTGTCTCACAAATTTTACACTAACATTTATATTTTATCTCCCATGTAAAATATGAAAAATAACAGGGTCATATTGGTCATTACAATACTTTTTAATTCTTTTCCATTAATTTTTCCAAGGTGATAATTTATTAAATTACTAAAATTAGAGACACTATTCTCTCTTAATTTTAATAATTATTTTACTGCCTCCTAGGGTTTTTCATAAATTTCTTAGATATTTATATGCTCCCAAGGGCATTTTGGTCATTTTGACTTCTTATTCTTTTTCCCTAAGTTTCAAGAGATTTTTCCCTCATAAATACAATAAATATAACACAGAAATTGAGACCCACAAATTTACTTATCAGAAATGGCCATTTTATTTATCCGGGTATTACACATGGTCATGCTCATCATCATCACCAGGAGCCGACTGCTTATCCTTATTGTTTTGCTACTTGTCCTTCAATAGAGATTGAAGTTTTTCCTGCATCTACTTCATCTCCGCTTGTTGATTCACTATTTGTGTCATAAAGCCTCCATTGTTGTCTCACCGTTTTAAGCTCATCCGTAAATATACAACATTAGGAGTAAGTTTATTTTTGTACTTAATTTAAATGGACTAAGGAGTGATAATGTAAAACTATTAGTTTCAAATTAAAAGTATTACGTTTACTTGTAGAAACATTTCCAACATGGCTGAATGAGTGTTTGGTAGCCTTTCTCGGCCGACAAAGGCACCTAACCTGAACACTTTGCCTTTCTTATCAAATCCTCTTACAACATGAATGAAGAGGTTCTCATTCTCATTGAAATTTCAACATTATCAATTAGTACTTACAAAATATCAGAAACATTATCAATCTCCATACAATAAGGATCAAGGATACAATTTATAGTATCAATTGGACTAAAGAGGTAAGTAATATTCTTCATATTTGTTTCTCCATGCTACAAATCTTGTCTGTGTTTTATTTTGCAATATTAATTAAATTCATGCTAGATGAATATTTTATGCTTTCATTTTTTTGTTTTAATATTTTGTTTATTTTACCTCATGATTTTCGGTCTAATACATATTCAGTCCTTTCACATGCAAATGCACAAGATATCTATGTACAAAAGATGTTTTGAAAACTAATCATTCTACATTTCATATAATGTTCCTTTCTATTTTATGTGTCGATTTGGAATGTACTATTTTAACTTGGAACAAACCAAACGAACTAGCGTTTAGTTTATCAACTTGTTACTATTTTGGTATTGCAGCCAATACAAATAGGAAATAAGTTTTTCTCATACTAATGCTATCTGATAGTCAATCTGCATAGTTCAAACTTCAAACCATAGAAGTTGAAGAGCAAAAGGATCTCATCTATGCAATGCATTATGTACAATTCTAGTTTTAACATCTTGTGTTCCTGCATACAAATTAAATCGTGTTAATCTGTGTTGCTTCTATAAATCAAATGCCAAATATAGTGAAACATGAAGAAGCATTTGATATAACAAAAACAGGTGCAAATGTTAAATGTATGATCACTATCTCAAATCTCATCTAGAGTGTTTGTTAAGTAGGGTTGCGATTCGAGTGGAGTGGGATACATCAGCATATGCAACTCGCCCAAAATTTCTTGATTCAAGTTTGGGATTGGCTCTTCAATAACAAGATGTTATTATGCATCAAGGATACAAGGGTCAATCTCCATATGGCATGAATTCACTCTTTTAAACCAAATAGCAAATACCAAATTTCTTACAATCACTACTACAAAAATGCTAAACAACGACCTAAATAAGACCCAATTAACGACCCTTTTCTGAGGGACGTCTTGGAGGGGGTAGAGGAAAATTTCCAAAATGGCGACCTGATCCAAAATTAGGTCGTCTTATTAAGGCGACCTGATATTAGATCAGGTCGCCTTAATAAGGCGACCTGATTTCAAATCAGGTCGCCTTATATATGTAAATAAGAAGATAGAATTCGCCTTAAAGGCGACTGATATTTTATCAGTCGCCTTAATTTCAGAAAGGCGACTGATTTTTAAATCAGTCGCCTTTGTTGAGCAAGGCGACACGATATTCTAATCAGTCGCCTTTGTTGAATTTTTTTTAAAAAGTAAACTACAAAATATGAACATCTACCAAGCAACGAAGAATCACACTCTAAGAAGAATCGGCGAAACCACCACAAGCAAAGAAGAATCTCACTCTAACACAATACATAAATGGACTATATATAACACCAAAATTGCATATTTTGTACGGACAAAACACCAAATACATACAAATGAACAACGGTTAACATATTAATTAATCATGCTCAGTACTAACTAGACGCTATGTGTTGAAGAAGATATCTAGATATCATGTCTCGAACCGAATCGATCTCATCCTGCGATACGGATCCTTAGTACCCAAAAGCGTAAATTGGGGAAACAAGGTATAAGATAAACCAATTAAGTGAAGGAAATAATTAACAACTCAAGTACAACAACAAAAATTAAATAAACTTGAGAATCACAGAGCGATTACGTACGTTTTGAAAACCTTGAGTACGTCCGCTGTTAACGATGGATTGCATCCAACTCATAACGTAATATCCGCACTCGGTGCTCCCTGGTTGTTGATGGCACTATAAATCAAAGGCAAATTGTTAAAAACGAATAAAGGCATATCTAAAGCTACTGTGTCAATGAAATAACTTGAATTGAAACTACTCACTGTCGGTTTAAACCACTTCGGTCCTCCCTGCTCTTTTGCATTGATAAGCTGTCTATACGTTTTGAGGCCCCTATCATTAAAATGGAAATTAACGAGACATGTTAAACCATTCATTAAAAGAAGAATCGACGATTCAGAAAAAAATTTACTTACTCGGCAAACATGTTTTTGATATCCTCAGTAGGATTGCCATTTACTGAATCGAACCAATAACAGGAGTTCTTGCTCGGACAAACAACACACAGCGTCCATGACCACTACAACATATACGTATTAATATTAAATTAAGATAAGACCGCAATTTTGACACAAAAATCTTATAAGACAAAACAAAAGTACGCACCTTTCATGTATTGGCGCTAGATAACAAGACGACCCTCCGTCGCCCATTGTTAGACCAACATAAATTGACCTCTGGGTAACGTACTGCGAGCCGAAGCCGTGCATCCAGGACATAAGTATCCATACGAACTCGCTCGCGGTGTGTCGGCGCATAATTCACGGCAGACACTATGAAATGAAATGATAAATGTTATTGAAGATCTTAAACAAAAAAGAGTACTAACATAATTAAAGGGTTAAACAAACTTACGGGATTGCAAGTTGAAGAAACTGTATATCTAAACAATCCATCGTCAAAAACTCCATCAAATCTTTATTGTCAAATGTCATCGGATATGTCTTTTACGCACCGACAATGCCGGAGGCATCTCGCAAGCTTATGAGGCCGATGTCCTTGTACATCTCTTGCATTTGTGCTAGGTACGGAAATAAGCCAGCAGCTTGTTCATCCTATGAAAACATAAAAAAACATATTATGAGTGAATGAGCAATGAAAATCAATCGGGAAACACTCACACTCAATCAGTAATGTATTTCCTACCATCGCAGGTGTCGTCCACATCTCAATAAGATGAGCCGGCCAAAGGATGAATCATGTGATGGCAGCGCCTAGTGTGGTAACCTCCTCATCATCAATCGGGACGGCTGTCTCTTCTTCCCCCTCTCGCACACTCGTCACAGTCACCCGACGTTGGTTTTCTGGAACAAAGGTGTCTCTGCATCACTCCGCACGCTTTCATATTCACCCGATTGTGCAAAAGATTCTGCCTCAACATCATTAATCATTTTCTCCATTCCATCATCATCATCTACCTCAACTTCATTTGCATGGGACGCACCGGTACTTACTTCCTCACCATGCCATATCCACGTTGTGTATCGAATGTGTATTCCATCACAAAGTAGGTGGTCCCTTATATCGCAATAACCCTTCGACTCCCATTTAAACAATTAACACATGGACAATAATACATCCCATTTTTGTGGCCACATTCCTTCTAGCAAATTCAATAAACTCTTCCACCCCATTCTCATATTCTTCACTAGTTCTCAATGCATTCATCCAACTATGACCCATTTTATTACAACCTAACATTTCCAACAACAGTCAAGTTCATGTCAATTTCAAGAACGACATGTTTTCTTTTAAGTAAATTTCGGACATTTCCCCTTAAAAGTAAGACATCCCAAAATTTCAATAACAACCAATTTCAGCTTAATAACCCTAAACTTACTAACTAAACCAATTTCACTAAACAATTTATCAATTATGTAAGATAAAGAAACCATAGAGCCATAGAGTCAATGTTTACTTAAAGTAAACGTGCTTTTACAATGATTAAAGCTAGAAGTGTTTTGCATTGAATTAATTGCTATCAAAGTATTACCTTTAAGGACATTGGGGCCTTAATCATAAAGCAGACTCAAGAGATTACGATGAATATAGAAGTTCGATAGGGAAGAGTAACACAAAGCACATCTAACGAGAATCAATGAATGACCAGAGGCATAAGAAAAACCAAAACTAAACCACTATCTAATCACAAAATACTCCTATAATCCTTCAAAATCAACTACTACAACCAATCAGTGTGACATGACCAATTTAATGAAGCTTTAGACAATTTAGTTGGCCACCAAATTTACTTGAATAAAAATCGACAAATAAGAGCAGTTCCAAATTGTATTCTTTTTAATTAGCAAGAAGTACATTACCAATTAAATGGGGTTTGGAATCAAAGAACAAGAAGAACGAACAAGCTTACTTGGTTTCGCAGGTTTTGATCGGGAAGGAGGTGGAGTGAGCGAGTGAGAGGCAGGAATCCTAATCAGAAGCAAAAATCCAATCCATAAGCAAGAAGCATTAACGATTAAAATGGGTTATTAGGAATCAAAGAACGTAAGAGTAACATCCGAACAAGCTTACTTCAGGTCGCCATTTTTAAAATATAGGCGACCTGAATCAGAATCAGGTCGCCATTTTTAAAATATAGGCGACCTGATTATGATTCAGGTCGCCAATATTATTAAATTTTCTAATTAATATTAAAAGAAAATCCTTGGCGCCAAACAAAAAATCGGGAGCGAAGAATTGACACATTAAAGACGTCCCGAAATATATGTAGGTCGCCATAAATGAATTTTATTGAAAAAAAATTAAATATTATGGCGCCAAACAAATATTTCTCATATTTTTATGGCGCGAAACAATTTTAGACGTCCTGAAAAAAAATCAGGACGCCAAAAATCAATTTAAGGAGTCCTGATTTCTTATTCAGGACGCTGAAGGCTCAACTTCCTTAAATATAATTACAAGAATGCCACCGTCTTCACTTTGGACGTCCTATTTCTAAATAAGGATGTTTTTTAGGGTAGTAATATCCAATTTTTGTAGTAGTGAATTCTAAAGCAAGCTACTATAGCAAAAATAGTTAAAGTCCAATTATAGGAATATGAACTTGATCTTTTATTAAATTTTAACTGCTTAATATTTAACCTTAGCTTCAATCAGTGAAAGCACAGATGTTCAAGCTCAAGCAACAATATATTCAAAATTACAATGAATGTGAAGCAATCAAATTTCCAAGCTATTATTCATAGGAGTAGCCATTATATCAAAAAAAGAAAAAAACCCAGCTATTAACAATGTAGCAAATATCGGAGACTTTCCAGGAGCAAGATGAAATTCATCAATGATGAACTCTCATACACTTGGAAAAACAATTTTATGGCATAAAATTAATATTATATGATAGCAAAAGTGTTCTCAAGCGATAGCAATCCAAATTCAATAATTTCCACATAAGTAATAGCGCATAATGATAACAAAATGAAACTTTAGATGCTGGGCAACTTCACAGCAAGTACTTCAAAATCCCAATATGAAAACAACACTAAAAATTATCGAAAACTGCATTTATTAGCAAAACGAGCATTAGATGAGGTCAAAATCAAACCGAGTCTACAAACAGCATCCTCTTCTATAAATTGAATGGATGGGTAGCAAGGACAAACAGAACACGAGTTCAATCAATAGAAAGTCTAATCCTAGTTAAAGATATTTCACTAAGAGTTATGAAAAGCCAATTCGTCACAAGATATCTACATAACTGCATAATGGATTGATTTTGATATAGAAAAGCAATTGCTTTTTAATACATATCAAATTCACACACACTATATTTATGTAGTACTCATTACACGGAATCACATCACAAAGCACTCAATTAGATTATAATACTCGGATTACATGCCGGTTTGTAGACGGCCCATGTACACCGAAGTGGATTCAATCACCAAATGTCACTCGAACAAGAATAACAAAGTTAGCAAGTAGCGAAAGAGTACCTCGTAACTCCTAGTGGGAACGAAGAAGGTGGAAGAGAATTTGCAAGAGAGGAGAGCTTGGGATGATGTTGGGAAGAGCGAAAAAATTGTGAGAAGAGTAAGGAGAAACAGAGTAAACCAATAATAAATTAGGTCGAGAAGCTGCGAAAGAAGGCTTTAGAAGCGAGGAAGCGGAGAAGAGAAGTGGAAGAAGAAGGCACCAATAGAGTTTGAAACTTCAGAGTGTTCAGACAGCCTATCCTATCGAACCAATAAAATGAAAATGTGAATCTTTTTCTTTTTGCCAATTAAGTTAAAGGCCAAAACTTGCAAAATTTATTGAAGCTTGAGAGAGCTTTGGATGATGTCGGGAAGAGCGCAAAATTGTGAGAAGAGTAAGGAGAAGAAGAGTAGGGAGAAACATAGTGAAGCGATAATAAATTGGGTCCGAGAAGCTGCGAAAGAGAGCTTTAGAAGCGAGAGAAGAGAAGTGGAAGAAGAAGGCACCAATAGGGTTTGAAGCTTCAAAGTGTTTAGATAGCATATCCTATCGAGCGAACAAAATGCAAATGTGAATCATTTTCTTTTTTTTGAATTAATTTAAAGGTAGGGAACAACGAAATTTATTGAAGCTTCAAAGAGCTATATATGATGTCAGGAAGAGCGCAAAATTGTGAGAAGAGTAACGAGAAAAAGAGTGAAGCGATAATAAATTGGGTCTGAGAACAATGAAAGAGGGCTTTAAAAGCGAGGTAGTGGAGAAGAGAAGTGGAAGAAGAAGAAACCGATAGGGTTTGAAGCTTCAGAGTGTTCAGACAGCCTATCCTATCGAACGAACAAAATGCAAATGTTAATCTTTCTCTTTTTGCCAATTAAGTGAAAGGCCGAACACCTGCAAAATTTATTGAAGCTTTAGAGAGCTTTGGATGATGTCGAGAAGAGCGAAAAATTATGAGTAGTGTAAGGAGAAACAGTGAAGTGATAATAAATTGGGTTTGAGAGCTGGAAAAGAGGGCTTTAGAAGCGAAGAAGAGAAGTGAAATAAGAAGGCATCGATAGGGTTTGAAGCTTCAGAGTGTTTAGACAGACTATCCTATCAAAAGAACAAAATGCAAATGTGAATCTTTTTCTTTTTTCCAAATAATTTAAAGGCGGGAACCTACGAAATTTATTGAAGCTTCAGAGAGCTTTGGATGATGTCAGGAAGAGTGCAATATTGTGAGAAGAATAAGGACAAAAAGAGTGAAGCGATAATAAATTGGGTGTGAGAACTCCAAAGAGGGCTTTAGAAGCGAAGAAGCTGATGAGTGCTAATTATGCCATGTTTTCCTTATAATACGTGATTGTTTTGCATAGCAAATATGAGCTTGAAAGCATTCAATCTGAGCAATTATATCATAATTCATGCATATAGGGAAATATAGGACAGATCTTATAAATTGTGATAAATGCATAACTATCCAATACATGTGCACAAGAAAAAGGCAAGTTTAAGGGTGTGTTGTGAATGAATATAGCATGGCCGATATAATACTATAGCATCGAGTTAGCCATATCAAGCTACAATACAATGCAACCCATATGCTATAGCAATGTAGGTGAAGCCATGCTATGCGCCATATGTTTTGACTTTTCCTTGAGGCTTTTTCAGGAACTAATTGCAAGTTGATAGACAGACGTTCGTTCACAGTTGGATTGCTGACTTATGGGATTAAAAGATACAAAAGATCAAAGATTTAGATTGGGAGAATCTTGCAGTATAAGCAGAATCAATCTACCAAAATTGAAAAGTTGAACCTGACAGATTCGGAAAGGCCCAACTCACCGAACGTACACCATAAGTAAGCCTGATTATAAAAGGAAAAGACGGCCAACCCTAAACACATCGAGTCGTTGAGAGTAAAAAAGAAATTCCTATTCAACTAGGCTTGAAAGAAGAATGAGAGAAGCACGGAGCACAAGAACTGCAGAAGAACCCAGCATCCTTCCTTACAGTGAGACAGAGACAAGAAGACGTGGAGTTGTCAAGTGACAAGCTTCTCCTATGCCGCCGAACGCTCCAACGAACTTTCTGTTTATCTCTTTGATTTTTAGTTTGTTTTTGCCATGGGCTATTCCGTTGTGATTTGTTCCGTGATTCCCTCATCAGTCATGAACTAAATTTCCTTTGGCTGAGCAAGGATGAATTCCTAAGTGTAGAATGAACCCAGTTTGTCTGTTCTTAATTTAATATATTCAGTTTGTTTATCAGTATTTTAATCTCTTGCCGATTAGCAGAAGCTAAGGGCTAGATTAATGGCCTCGGCTTACTGGAAGGGAGTCGGGGTTAGACATCTGATAGGCAATGTTTACTAGGCAAGCCGGTGCAAGGCTTGACCTCTCATTGTAGGCTTTAAGAATGGGTCTACCGCTCATAACCATAACACCTTGAATTGAATAGATACTCTAATTAGAAAATCACCATAGGCATATGGGAGAAGTATAGTTAAGATTGTACGTATAGGACGCGAAAGCTTCTTTATAATAGAGTGGTGGGTTAACTAAATAACATTGCAAAAGGCGGCTATCTTGTAGCATTGCGGAAGTTGTGCGATATAATTGCTATAGCAATGCGTTAAGACAAATTGAGGAATGATATACTTAGGATGAAACCCGACGCTCAACCTATCTTTTAAAATGATATCTTCTTATGACTACGATCAATTATTTTTTTTCTTCCTTATTAGTTATAACCACCAAAAATCCCAAACCAATCATATTTTTCTAATTTAGTACACAACTGTTTGCATAAATCAGTGTCATCATCGGTATCTCAGTCTCTGTGGGACGATACTCTACTTACTCTTTATTACTTGTTCGACTAGTTCACTTGCCATCAAGGAAATCGACCAACAGAAGCGGAGAAGAGAAGTGGAAGAAGAAGGCACCAATAAGGTTTGAAGCTTCACAGTGTTCACACAACCTATCCTATCGAACAAACAAAATGCAAATTTGAATCCTTTTCTTTTTGCCAATTAGGTTAATAGCAGGAACCTACAAAATTTATTGAAGCTTCAGAGAGCTTTGGATGATGTCGGGAAGAGCGCAAATTTGTGAGAAGAGTAAGGAGAAGAAGAGTACGAAGAAATCGAGTGAAGCGATAAAAAATTGGGTTTGAGAACTATGAAAGAGGGCTTTAGAAGCAAAGAAGCAGAGAAGAGAAGTGGAAGAAGAAGGCCTAATAGGGTTTGAAGCTTCACGATGTTGAAAGAGCCTATCCTATCGAACCAACAAAATGCAAATTTGAATCCTTATCTTTTTGCCAATTAGGCTAATAGTGGGAACCTAAAAAATTTATTAAAGCTTTAGATAGCTTTGGATGATGTCTGGAAGAGTGCAAATTTGTGAGAAGAGTAAGGAGAAACCAAGTGAAGCGATGATAAATTAGGTATGAGAACTGTGAAAGATGGCTTTAGAAACGAAGAAGAGAAGCGGAAAATGAAGGCACCGAAACAGTTTGAAGCTTCAAAGTGTTCAGACTGCCTATCCTATCAAATGAATATAATGAAATTGAGAATCATTTTCTCTTTCCCAATTAAGTTAAACGCGGGAACTTGTGAAATTTATTGAAGCTTCAGAGAGCTTTGGATGATGTCGAGAAAATCGCAAAATTGTGAGAAGAGTAAAGGGAAAAAGTGTGAAGCGATAATAAAGTGGGTTTGAGTACTGTGAAAGAGGGCTTTAGACGCGAAGAATAGAAGTGGAAGAAGAAGGCACCGATACGGTTTGAAGCTTCAGTGAGTTCAGACATCCGATCTTATCGAACGAACAAAATGCAAATGTTAAGCTTTTTCTTTTTGCCAATTAAGTTAAAGGCGGGAACCTGCAAAATTTATTGAGGCTTCAGAGAGCTTTGAATATTGTCGAGAAGAGCACAAAATTGTTAGAAGAGTAAGGAAAAGAAGATTACAGAGAAACATAGTGAAGCGATAATAAATTAGGTTTGAGAACTGCAAAAGAGGGCTTTAGAAGCAAAGAAGAGAAGTGGAAGAAGAAGGCACCAATAGGGTTTGAAGCTTCAGAGTGTTCATAAAGCCTATCCCATTGAACAAACAAAATGAAAATGTTAATCTTTTTTGTTTTGCCAATTAAGTTAAAGGCGGGAACCTGCAAAATTTATTGAAGCTTCAGAGAGCTTTGGACGATGTTGGGAAGACCGCAAAATTGTGAGAAGAGCACGAAGAAGAAGATTAAGGAGAAATAGAGTGAAGCAATAATAAATTTGGCTTGAGAACTACAAAAGAGGGATTTAGAAGCGAAGAAGCGAGAGAAGAGAATTGGAAGAAAAAGGAACCTATAGGGTTTGAAGCTTCATAGCGTTTAGATAGCCTATTCCATCAAACCAACAAAATGCAAATGTGAATCTTTTTCTTTTTGTAAATTAAGTTAAAGGCGGGAGCCTGTGAAATTTATTGAAGCTTCAGAGAGCTTTGGATGATGTCAGGAACAGTGCAACATTGTGAGAGGAGTAAGGAAAAGAAGAGTAAGGAGAAACATAGTCAAGTGATAATAGATTGGGTTTAAGAACTGCGAAAGAGGGATTTTAAAGCGCAGAAGATGAAAAGAGAAGTTGAAAAAGGCAGATAGGGTTTGAAGCTTTAGAGTGTTTAGATAGCCTATCCTATCGAACCAACAAAATGCAAATGTTTTTGCTAATTAAGTTAAAGGTGGGAGCCTGCGAAATTTGTTGAAGCTTCAAAGAGCTTTGAATGATGTCGGGAAGAACGCAACACTGTGAGAAGAGTAAGGAAAAAAAGAGTAAGTAGCAAAAGAGTGAAGCCATAATAAATTGGGTTATAGAACTACGAAAGAGGGCTTTAGAAAATAATAAGTGGAGAAGATAAGTGGAAGAAGAAGGCACCAATAGGGTTTGAAGCTTTAAAGTGTTCAAACAGCCTATCCTATTGAACTAACAAAATGAAAATGTAATTCTTTTTCTTTTTTGCCAATTGATTTAAAGGCGGGAACCTACGAAATTTATTAACGCTTCAGAGAGCTTTGGTTTATGTCTGGAAGAGCACAAAATTGTAAGAAGAGTAAGGAGAAAAAGAGTAAAGCGATACTAAATTGGGTCTGGGAACTGCGAAAGAGGGCTTTATAAGCGAAGATGCAGAGAAGAGATGTGGAAGAAGAAGGCATTGATAGGGTTTGAAGCTTCACAGTGTTCAGGCAACCTATCCTATCAAATGAACAAAATGCAAATTAGAATCTTTTTCCATTTGCAAATTAAGTTAAATGCGGGAACCTTGGAAATTTATTGAAGCTTCAAAAAGCTTTGGATGATGTCGGGAAGAGCGCAAAATTGTCAGAAGAGTAAGGAGAAACAGAGTAAAGAGATAATAAATTGAGTTTGAGAACTGTGAAAGAGAGCTTTAGAAGCAGAGAAGAGAAGTGGAAGAAGAAGGCACCAATAGGGTTTGAAGCTTCAGAGTGTTTGACAGCCTACCCTACCGAACGAACAAAATGCAAATGTGAATCTTTTTCTTTTTGCCAATAAAGTTAAAGGCGGGAACTTGCAAAATTTATTGAAGCTTCAGAGAGCTTTGGATGATGTCGGGAAGAGAGCAAAATATTGAGAAGAGTAAGGAGAAGAAAAGTAAGGAGAAATCGAGCAAAGCGATAATAAATTGGGTCGACAAGCTGCGAAAGAAGGCTTTCAAAGCGATGAAGCAGAGAAGAGAAGTGGAAGAAGAAGGCACCGATAAGGTTTGAAGCTTGAGTGTTCAGATAGCCTATCGTATAAGAAAAACAAAATTCAATTGTGAACCATTTTCTTTTTGCCAACTAATGTAATACTCGGATAATCGTATATCTGGAATATTATGTTGAGATAAATAAATGGCTATTTCTGATAAGTGAATATATGGTCTCAATTCCTGTGTTATATTTATCGTATTTCTTAAGGAAAAATCTCTTGAAAATTAGGAGAAATAATATGCCAAAATTCCTAAAATACACTTGTGGGGCATAAAATGGCCTAAAAATATTATGATAAATTCTAAGAGGCAGTAAAATATTTATTAAAATTTAGAGAGTATATTGTCACTAATTTTGGTCATTTATTAAATTATAACCTTGGAAAAATTTAAGGGCAAAAATCAAAAAGTATTTTGAGGACCAAAATGACCCCATGATTTTTAATATTTTACGTGGAGCATAAAATACCAATATCGGTGAAATAGTTGTGAGAAAATGATTAATCCTAAATAAGAAAATTGTCAACAATTAGTAAGTGATTAAATAAATAATTATGGGTTAATTGTTTAAGCATGATTAAGGGAATATCCAAGTTAAATTGTGAAAAACCCTTTAATTAAATATTAATGGCTAAAATTATCATAAAATATACTTGCTAATTAATTGGAAAAGATTAAGAAAAATTAATGTGATTAAGTGTATGAAAATCCCTAATCCTAACATATCACTATTCATGTGATTAAAACCCTAATTAAGCTTACTAATTAATTGGACAAATTGAAACATTAATCAAGGGTTAAGATTGAATCTTGAAAAGCAAAGGATGACATCATCTTTGATGATGTCATGATGAGCAAAAAGGGGGGGAGGGGGGGGGAGGTCGGCCAAGGTGGGTTGGAGGGCCAAGATGAAGCCAACTCATGAAAGCAAGATCCTATGGTCAAGAATCAAGGAGATAAAGCATGAATAGTAACCAAAAATTACCTATAAATAGATGGCAACTCCAAGCATAATTTTCACACCAAATAGCTTGCCTAGTTCAAAATTTTGGAGTGGAGAAGGAAGGAAGAGCTCTTGGAGAAAATTGTAGCGAAGCCACTGGTAATTTCTTCGGTCTTTAGTCTTAAGCTTTAGTAGTTCTTTCGGTAGTTATAGTAGAAATGCTAGATTAGTCTTTAATCTTCCAAGTTGGTTTAGATATCATGTTTTAGGGATAAATATGATATTTATTTCAAGAA
Source organism: Acacia pycnantha (assembly GCA_025563575.1). Lineage (NCBI taxonomy): Eukaryota > Viridiplantae > Streptophyta > Magnoliopsida > Fabales > Fabaceae > Acacia > Acacia pycnantha. The sequence goes on from JAMWYP010000201.1 coordinate 873,041, forward strand.
TATGCTTTGGAGAAAGAGATATGTTAAAATTTTGGAAGATTAGAGTTAAAGTAGCGAAGCTCTGGCGAAATTTCGCCGATTAGTAAAACTAGGGGCAAAATGGTAATTTGCACCCAAAATGCCTGTTATGATATTGGACATTAATAAATGTGATATTATCCTTATAGGATATATGTGATCACATACTGCTGTCGTGCTGTTGTTGTACCGCTGTCAAACGTATCGTTTTCCGTTAGAGTACCAGAATACCGTCAACGAAGGTATGGACGCGTACTGTAACCCTAACTCTTTGCTGCTCATATACATATATGTGATAGATACGTTCATAGACTGAGGCTCTGTTTAAGGTCGTCAAGTATACATACAACTTTACACGGGTTATAGTATTGGTAATACCGTTATGTTTTCCTAGCGCTGAGGACACGTGTGGTTATCGTGTCCTTTGGGTATGTGTAGACTGTTTTTGGGACTTTACATACTACTTTTGTGCTTATGTTTTGTCATTGTTATGATGATACATCTGCTCTATGCTTATGTAGTGATATGCTGCTGTTATGTCATGAATATCTGTTGTCCATATACTGTTTTACTTGAGCATGAGGTTAACCGTTACCCGAGGTCCGGTGGGTACTGGATCTTAGCTGTAGCTTCAGGGTCGGGAGGACCGAGAATTGGAGATAGGGGGAAGCAGCACAACTAGATCGTTGGCCCGAGATTCCCTTTTTGTTTATGTATTACTTTTTGAACACTAGGATGACTGTATCATTACTATTACACTATGGTTGATGTTTAATATGAATCAGTTACTCTTACGCTCCAATGCTCTACTCTGATTGAAAAAAAAAAAAATTCCTCTTTAAAAATGGGATGTTACATTTTTGGTATCAGAGCATTTATTCTGGCATGAATTTAACTATGTTATTTCGAACAGTTTGGTGCCGAAGGCAAGGCTAGTCTATGTGGGTAAGCCTATTAGTCGCCGTGAACTCAGTGAGGCTCCCATGATAGATACTTACACGGCCATTACATTCGGTTAACGGAGTTAGGTTCAAAGCCTTTTAACTTTGAGCAATATTTTGAAAATGAGTACTGATATGACCCTGGTGTAATGTGTAGAGATGGACAGGGATGAGAATGCATACATCTGTTATTTTGGAAGAATGAGACGTACTGCTAGAAGGTCCGTAATACCGGAAATGGTAGGACAGAGATTTAACCCTGATCCTATTTATCCTCCACCGGAACCTGAGCCCCCGATTGTTCCAGCACACCCTGCACCTCAATATTACTTCGAACCCATGTACAATCTTGAGTTCCATGTGGAACATTTAAACCATCCAGAGCCCGAATATCACCCTGGTCAACCCGTTCATCTGTAGGGGATAACTTTAATTACCCCGAAATCCAGAACTTAAATGATGAGGAAGCCACCCCTGACGACTATCATTACCTCTTGGGAGAGAATGTGGCACTAACTCGGGCATTAGAGTCATACTACATGCAAGCTGAGCAAAACACCGAAACAATTAGGGGAAGATATCTAATGTTCCTGAGCCTAGTTAAGAGCTACCAAGCCATCTATGGCCGTCATTCACCTGGGGATTGGATTAGATCCACCCTCTTCTATTTCCCTCAAACCCGACTCTGTGCAAGGATCATAAATGAGCTACTTGATGAAGGGCCTATCTTGGGTATCCGTATCCATTTCCGTTATCTGAAATGCTTGGTTCGCCAGCACATGTAGATGTGGAGCAAACGTTGAAGAAAGTTGTGGGAAGATTAGTAGAAGCTAGATAGTATAGTTATGTGTATATCTCTCTAGAAACCTTAAGGGATTGTAAAATACTTTTGATTAAAGGGGATGTAATATGTTAGCTTGCTTGTAAGAGTAGGATGTAACAGATTACTAGGTTGAAACATATTGTACAAATTTGATGCAATGAATATATATGAATATATGTATGTTTTTGGTGCCAATCGTTGTGCAATTTCTAATATTTATATTATGTCATTATTGAGTAAAGGAAAGAATTAAAGAATGGCAAACCTAAGAGGCGTCGGAATACCTAGAGGTAGAGGCCGAGGCAGAGGCCGAGGTCGAGGAAGAGGCAGACAGCCTCGGATGAGACCAATTCCCGAACAAGAACCAAACCAAGTAGTAAATCAACCAGACCAGAATGAGATTCAAGAGATGAGAAGAACCCTGCAAGAACAGAGGGCTCTTATAGATAACCTCCTAGAAAGATAGAATAGGCAGGATCGAGAAGCTGAGAGACAACTAGAAGGACGACAAGCTGAGGAAGAGTGAAATGATGAAGAAGAAGAAGAAGAAGAAGAAGTGGAAGACGACCAAAGTGATGGACATGCTGAGGAATCAGAGGGGTCTGATAGATCCCAATCACCTCCTCGACGAAGGAGAGTAGAGAAGACCACACAAAGCCGGGTCAATCAATGCGCAAACTCAAGCCACTCGCTTTTCGTGGGACGAATTATTTGGTGAAGAGCGGTGATGAGTCTAGATAAGATCTTTGACGTTATGGACTGTCCAGAAAACCGTAAAGCCCAACTTGCAATTTATAAACTTGAAGGTGATGCGCATCGATGGTGGAAGAGTGTTGCTACGACCTTGCAGACCCGGTATTGCCCTGTCACTTGGGAGAAGTTTCTGGAGAAATTCAACGAACAATATTTCCCTCCCTCGACACAAGTGATTAAGGAGGAGGAGTTCCTTCACATCCAATAAGGCCATGATGAATCATTTGATGACTACTTCGCCCGGTTTACCAACCTGTCGCGATATTCATCGTATCTGAAGAGTAACGATAATGAAAGCTGGAAGGCGAATAGGTTGATCTATGGGCTGAAGTATGAAATTAAGGAGAGGCTGGTATCGCAGCAGTTTCCTGATATGGCCCAAGCTGTGGAATCTTGCAGATTAACTGAGCGCAATTTGAAAGAGCTGCGTAGATTCCGGAATTTCAACAACAGCAGTGCCAGTCGTGGCGGGTTCAACCGCGAGAATTTTCCACAGAAAAGGAAGGCACCCTAGAATAATCCCTGAGGTGGGAACAAGAGGCCATTCCAAGCTGGGCAACAAAATTATCCGAGATTAGCGGGATCTCAATCATGCCCAAAATGCAGGAAGTACCATCCAGGAGTGAACTGTGATGGGAAGCAAATCTGCTTCAGATGTCAGAAGACGAGACACTTCAGCGGGGATTGTCCTGAAATGGTTGCAGAGGCAAGACCTCAAAACTCAGGCCGGATCTTTGCACTGACAAATACAGAGGCCAGAAAATCTCCGGAGATGGTCCAAGGTACTATTTACCTTAATGGGAATCTATTGCAGGCATTGTATGATTCGGGTGCCAGTCATTCTTTTATTTCCTATGATTGTGCAAGTCGCCTAGGAATGCATGCTTATAGGTTACCATATGATTTGATAGTGTCTACACCGCTTGGCGTAAAGTCTTTAGCTTCTAATGCATGTTTTAATTGTACGGCAAACGTGGATGGACGAGTTTCTAAGGTGGACCTTATCCGATTACCACTTCATGGCATCGATGTCATACTCGAACTAAATTGGCTAACGGCAAACGGTGCAATGATCGACTGTGGTAGTAAGAGGATATCTTTTCCTGATTCACCTAGCGGAGACAAGGTTGATGTGAGCCTGAACTTTCTCTCTGCTACGGAAGCTGATAGATGCATGAAGCAGGGATGCCAAGCATACATGGTATTTTTCTCAGTCAAGGCAGAAGCTGAGCTGACACTCAAGGATATTCCTGTTGTGAATGAATTTTCCGACGTGTTTCTGGAGGATCTCACTGAGCTACCTCCTACCCTAGAAGTGGAGTTCACTATTGAATTGATGCCTGGCACAGGGTCAATATCAATGGCGCCGTATCGTATGGCCCCAAACGAGATGCAGGAGTTGGAAAAACAATTAGAAGAGCTGCTAAAGAAGGGGTTCATTCGACCCAGTGTATCACCATGGGGAGCCCCAATGCTGCTTGTAAAGAAGAAAGACGGAAGTTTCCGACTCTGCATCGACTATCGTGAACTAAACAAAGTAACTGTAAAAAACAAGTACCCACTTCTCCGGATTGATGATCTTTTGGATCAGCTATCTGGTTCCATTGTTTTCTCCAAAATCGATCTGCGTTCGGGATATCATCAGTTGCGAGTTAAAGATGGTGATGTTCCCAAGACGGCTTTCAGAACCAGATATGGGCATTACGAATTCCTTGTGATGCCTTTCGGATTGACAAATGCACCTACTGTATTCATGTATTACATGAACCGTATTTTCCGTCAACACGTAGACCAATTTGGGGTGGTGTTTATTGATGACATTCTCGTCTATTCTAAGAGCAGAGAAGAGCATAAAGAACATCTGTGACTTGTGGTACGTATTCTTAGGGAGAAGCGACTCTATGCTAAGTTGAGCAAATGCGAATTTTGGCTGTCGGAAGTTAGATTTCTGGGCCATGTTATATCAAGCGGCGGAGTTGCTGTGGATCCAGGCAAGGTGGAAGCAGTTCTGGACTGGAAGCGGCCAGAGATAGTGACGGAGATACATAGTTTTCTGGGTTTGGCGGGGCATTTCCGCAGATTCATACAGGATTTATCGCGTCTTGTCTTACCATTGACAAAGCTTACGAGGAAGAACCAACCCTTTGTATGGGGAAATGATTGTGAGGATAGCTTTCAGAGACTGAGGGAGAGGTTGACTACAGCACCGGTATTGATTATCTCAGATCCGAGTGAGACTTCTGTTGTCTATAGTGATGCCAGTGGGCATGGGTTGGGATATGTCCTAATGCAACAGGGCAGAGTGGTGGCTTACGCCTCTCGTCAGCTGAAGCCTCACGAGTCAAATTATCCTACACACGATCTAGAGCTTGCGGCTATCGTGTTCACTTTGAAGATATGGAGGCATTATCTGTACGGTGTGACCGTAGAATTGTACTACGACCACAAGAGCCTGAAGTACCTGTTCGATCAAAAGGAACTCAATATGAGACAATGTCGCTGGATGGAGCTGATTAAAGACTACAACCTGGAAATCAAGTATCATCTGGGTAAAGCAAACGTCATTGCAGACGCTCTTAGCCGGAAGACGGTGCAGGTGGCATACATGATGATGCAAGAGCAGAAATTACTTGAAGATTTCAGAGATCTGAATCTATCAAACCAGATTTGCGTGGGTCTCAACACACCAAATGATGCCTATCTTGCAACTCTCCTTGTTAGTCAGGGGGAATACGATCTGAAAGATGAAGTTGAGGAAGCTCAGAAGCAAGATGATTGGGCTATTTCCATACGGGAGAAGATCTCTCAGGGTGAGACCCAAGACCATGACCTATCACCTAGTGGTTTGGTCAGGTACAAAAAGTGAATTTACATACCGCCGGTTGATGAATTGAGGCGGAAGATACTGGATGAGGCTCATAAGAGTAAATATACTCTACATCCAGGCATGGTCAAGATATGCAGTATGAAATCCAAACCGGTGGCGGTTTGAAGAAAGATGTAACCCAGTACGTGGCCAGATGCTTGACTTGTCAAAAAGTGAAAATTGAACACCGACGACCCCCTGGTCTTCTTCAAGGACTGGAAATGCCAGAATGGAAATGGGAGAATGTAACCATGGATCTTGTGGTAGGTTTACCTAAGATCAGGAATCACGATACGATCTGGATAATTGTTGACCGATTAACCAAGTCAGCACACTTCATTCCCATTAGTATCCATTATTCTCCGGAACGATTGGCGGAGATTTATATCAAGGAGCTCGTGAGACTACACGGTGTCCCTAAGAGCATTGTCTCTGATCGGGATACACGATTCCAATCCCGTTTCTGGCAAGCATTACATGAAGATATAGGTACAAAGCTGAAGTTCAGTTCTGCTTATCACCCTTAGACCGACGGTCAATCTGAAAGAACTATACAAACGCTGGAGGATATGTTGGAGCATGTGCCCTAGATTTCAAGGGAAGTTGGTATCGACATCTCTCGCTAGCAGAATTTACATACAACAACAGTTATCATGCAAGTATACAAATGGCCCCGTTTGAGCCATTGTACGGGCGGAAGTGTCAATCACCCTTATGCTGGACAGATTCATCTGAAAGGCAGTTGCTTGGGCCTGATATGATTGAGTAGACCTCCGAGCAGATCACATTGATCAAGAAGAGATTCCTTGCAGGGCATAGTAGGCAGAAGAGCTATGCTGACAAAAGGAGAAGACCGTTGAAATTCTATGTCGGCGACCATGTATTTCTAAAATTATCTCCAGTAACTGGTGTCGGCAGAACGCTTAAGAGGAAAAAGCTTAGTCCACGCTATGTCGGACCATTTGAGATTTTGGCAGAACGAGGACCAGTCGCTTATCAGTTAGCCTTACCCTCGAACCTGAGTAATCTCCATAACATTTTCCATGTGTCACAACTGAAGAAGTACCAACCAGACCGAGATCATGTCATCGAGTACGAAGATGTTGAAGTACGATATGATAATACCTTCATAGTCGAGCCGGAGCAGATTATCGATCGCTAAGAGAAACGGCTTAGAAATAAGACCATACCGATAGTGAAGGTAGTTTGGAAGGGTTTATCACCCAGTGAGGCAACTTGGGAAACAGACAGAGACATGAAAGAGAAGTACCCAGAGTTTATGGCCCGAAGTTTAGTTACGATAGATTAAATTTCGAGGGCGAAATTTTGTTTAACAGGGGGAGAAATGTAATACCCGAATAATCGTATATCTAGAATATTATGTTGAGATAAATAAATGGCTATTTCTGATAGGTGAATATATGGTCTCAATTCCTGTGTTATATTTATCGTATTTCTTAAGGAAAAATCTCTTGAAAATTAGGAGAAATAATATGCCAAAATTCCTAAAATACACTTGTGGGGCATAAAATGGCCTAAAAATATTATGATAAATCCTAAGAGGCAGTAAAATATTTATTAAAATTTAGAGAGTATATTGTCACTAATTTTGGTCATTTATTAAATTATAACCTTGGAAAAATTTAAGGGCAAAAATCAAAAAGTATTTTGAGGACCAAAATGACCCCATGATTTTTAATATTTTACGTGGAGCATAAAATACCAATATCAGTGAAATAGTTGTGAGAAAATGATTAATCCTAAATAAGAAAATTGTCAACAATTAGTAAGTGATTAAATAAATAATTATGGGTTAATTGTTTAAGCATGATTAAGGGAATATCCAAGTTAAATTGTGAAAAACCCTTTAATTAAATATTAATGGCTAAAATTATCATAAAATATACTTGCTAATTAATTGGAAAAGATTAAGAAAAATTAATGTGATTAAGTGTATGAAAATCCTAATCCTAAAATATCACTATTCATGTGATTAAAACCTAATTAAGCTTACTAATTAATTGGACAAATTGAAACATTAATCAAGGGTTAATATTGAATCTTGAAAAGCAAAGGATGACATCATCTTTGATGATGTCATGATGAGCAAAAAGGGGGGGAGGTTGGCCAAGGTGGGTTAGAGGGCCAAGATGAAGCCAACTCATGAAAGCAAGATCCTATGGTCAAGAATCAAGGAGATAAATCATGAATAGTAACCAAAAATTGCCTATAAATAGATGGAAACTCCAAGCATAATTTTCACACCAAATAGCTTGCCTAGTTCGAAATTTTGGAGTGGAGAAGGAAGGAAGAGCTCTGGGAGAAAATTGTAGCGAAGCCCTGGGTAATTTCTTCGGTCTTTAGTATTAAGATTTAGTAGTTCTTTCGGTAGTTATAGTAGAAATGCTAGATTAGTCTTTAATCTTCCAAGTTGGTTTAGATATCATGTTTTAGGGATAAATATGATATTTATTTCAAGAATATGTTGGAGAAAGAGTTATGTTAAAATTTTGGAAGATTAGAGTTAAAGGAGCGAAGCTCTGGCGAAATTTCGTCGATTAGTCAAACTAGGGGCAAAATGGTAATTTGTACCTAAAATGTCTGTTATGATGTTGGACATTAATAAATTTGATATTATCCTTATAGGATATCTTTGATCACGTACCGCTGTCGTTCCGCTGTTGTATCGCTGTCAAACGTACCGTTTTCCGTCAGAGTACCAGAATACCGTCAACAAAGGTACGTACACATATTGTAACCCTAACTCTGTGCTGCTCATATACATATATGTGATAGATACGTTCATAGACTAAGGCTCTGTTTAGGGTCATCGAGTATACATACAGCTTTACACGGGTTATAGTATTGGTAATACCGTTATGTTTTCCTAGCGCTGAGGACACGTGTGGTTATCGTGGCACTAGGTATGTGCAAACTGTTGTTGGGACTTTACATACTGCTTTTGTGCTTATGTTCTGTCATTGTTATGATCATGCATCTGCTCTGTGCTTATGTAGTGATATGCTGTTGTTATGTCATGAATATCTATTGTCCATATATTGTTTTATTTGAGCACGAGGTTAATCGTTACCTGAGGTCCGATGGGTACTGGATCTCAGCTGTAGCTTCAGGGTCGGGAGGATCGAGAATTGGAGATAGGGGGAAGCAGCACAACTAGACCGCTGGCCGGAGATTCCCTTTTTGTTTATGTATTACTTTTTGAACACTAGGATGACTGTATCATTACTATTACACTATGGTTGATGTTTAATATGAATCAGTTACTCTTACGCTCCAATGCTCTACTCTGATTGAAAAAAAGTTTCGCTTTAAAAATGGGATGTTACAACTAAGTTAAAGGCAGGAACTTGTAAAATTTATTAAAGCTTTAGAGAGCTTTAGATGATGTCAGGAAAGGCACAAACTTGTGACAAGAATGCGAAGAAGAAGAGTAAGGAGAAATAGAGTGAAGCGATAATAAATTGGGTTTGCAAACTATGAAAGATGACTTTAGAAACCGAGAAGAGAAGTGGAAGAAGAAGCTATCAATAGGTTTTTAAGCTTCAGAGAGTTTAGACAGCCTATCCTATCTGTCGAACAAAATGCAATCGTGAATCTTTTTCTTTTTACAAATCAAGTTAAAGGCGGGAATCTGTGAGATTTATTAAGCTTCAGAGAGCTTTGGAAGATGTCGGGAAGAGCGTAAACTTGTGAGAAGAGGAAAAGAAGAATAGTTAGGGGAAATAGAGTGAAGCAATAATAAATTGGGTCTGAGAACTGTGAAACAAGGCTTTAGAAGCGAAGAAGCAGAGAAGAGAAGTGGAAGAAGAAGGCGTCGATAGCGCTTGAAGCTTCTGAGTGTTCACAATGCCTATTGTATCGAACGAACAAAATGCAATTGTGAACCATTTTATTTTTGCCAACTAAGTTAAAGGCTGGAAACTACGAAATTTATTAAGCATCAGAGAGCTTTGGATGATGTCGCAAAAAGCACAAAATTGTGAGAAGAGTAAGGAGAAACAGAGTGAAGCTATAATAAATTGGGTCTATGAACTGCAAAAGAGGGCTTTAGAAGCGATGAAGCAGAGAAGAGAAGTGGAAGAAGAAAGCACCGATAGGGTTTAAAGCTTCAGAGTGTTCAGACAGCCTATCGCCCTATCCTATCAAACGAACAAAATGCAAATTTGAATATTTTTATTTTTGCCAATTAAGTTAAATGTGGGAACCTTAGAAATTTATTGAAGCTTCAGAGAGCTTTGGATGATGTCACAAATAGCGCAAAATTGTGAGAAGAGAAAGGAGAAATAGAGTGAAGCGATAATAAATTGGGTCTTAGAATTGTGAAAGAGTCTTTTAGAAGCGAAGAAATAGAGAAGAGAAGTGGAAGAAGAAGGCACCAATAGGGTTTGAAGCTTCAGAGTGTTCAGATCACCTATCCTATCGAATGAACAAAATGCAATTGTGAATCTTTTTCTTTTCGCCAATTAATTTAAAGCAAGAACCTGTGAGATTTATTAGGCTTCAGAGAGCTTTGGATGATGTCGGGAAGAGCGCAAACTTGTGAGAAGAGAAAGGAGAAGAATAGTAAGGAGAAACAAAGTGGAGCGAAAATAAATTGGGTATGAGAACTGTGAAATAGGGATTTAGAAGCGAAGAAGCATAGAAAAAAAGTGGGAGAAGAAGGGGCCGATAGGGTTTGAAGCTTCAGAGTGTTTAGATTTCCTATCCTATCGAACGAACAAAATGCAATTGTGAATTTTTCTGTTTGCCAACTAAGTTAAAGGTGGGAACCTACGAAATTTATTGAAGTTGCAAAGAACTTTGGATGATAGTAGAGTGTGGAGAAGAAGAGTAAGGAGAAATAGAGTGAAGTGATAATAAATATGCTATGTGAAGCTGTGAAGAGGGTTTAGAAGCGAAGAAGTGGAAGAAGAAGGCACCGATAGGGTTTGAAACTTCTGAGTGTTCATACATCCTATCCTAACGAACATCGAAATGCAATTGTGAATCTTTTTCTTTTGCCAATTATGTTTGAGGTGGGAACCTGCGAAATTTATGGAAGCTTCAGAGAGCTTTGGATGATTTCGGGAAGAGCACAAACTTGTGAGAAGAGTGCGGAGAAGGTGAGGAGAAACAAAGTGAAGCGATAATAAATTGGGTCTGCGGACTTCAAAAAGGGCTTTAGAAGTGGAGAAGAGAAGTGGAAGAAGAAGGCATCGATAGGTTTTGAAGCTTCAGAGAGTTTAGACAGCCTATCCTATCGGTCGAACAAAATGCAATCGTGAATCTTTTTCTTTTTGCAAACTAAGTTAAAGGTGGGAATCTGCGAGATTTATTAAGCTTCAAAGAGCTTTGGATGATGTCGGGAAGAGCGCAAACTTGTGAGAAGAGAAAGGAGCAGAAGAGTAAGGAAAAACATATTGAAGTGATAACAAATTGGGTTTGACAACTTTAAAAGAGGGCTTTAGAGGAGAAAAGAAGTGGAAGAAAAAGGCATCGATAGGGTTTGTAGCTTCAGAGTGTTCAGACAGACCTATCATATCAAATTTCTTTTTTGCAAATTAATTTAATGGCGGTAACCTACGAAATTTATTGACGCTTTAGAGAGCTTTGGATAATGTCGAGAAGAACGTAAAATTGTGCGAAGAGTTAGGATGAGAAGAGTAAGGATAAACAGATTGGAGAAATAATAAATTGGGCCTAACAACTACCAAAGAGGGCTTCAGAAGCAAAGAAGAGAAATGGAAGAAGAAGGCACCGATAAGGTTTGAAGCTTCACAGTGTTCAAACAACCTATTCTATCAAACGAACAAAATGCAAATGTGATTTGTTTTTGTTTCTCAAATTATGTTAAAGGCGGGAACCTACGAAATTTATTGAAGCTTTAGAGAGATTTTGATGATGTCGAGAAGAGTGCAAAATTGTGGGAAGAGTATGGAGAAACAGAGTGAAGCGATAATAAATTGGGTCTGAGAACTGCAAAGGAGGGCTTTAGAAGCGGAGAAGACAAATGGAAGAAGAAGACTCCAATAGGGTTTGAAGCTTCAGAGTAGCCATGGCGGGAACTGCAAATGTGAATCTTTTTTCTTTTTTCCAATTGAGTTAAAGGCAGGAGCATGTGATATTTATTGAAGCTTCTTCATAGAGCTTTGGATGATGTCACGAAGAGCACAAAATTGTGAGAAGAGTAAGGAGAAACAGAGTAAAGCGATAATAAATTGGGTCTGAGAACTGCCAAAGAGGGCTTTAGAAGCGGAGAAGAGAAGTGGAAGAAGAAGGCACCAATAGAGTTTGAAACTTCAGAGTGTTCAGACAGCCTATCCTATCGAACGAACAAAATGCAATTGTGAATCTTTTTCTTTTTGCCAATTAAGTTAAAGGCCTGCGAAATTTATTGAAACTTTAGAGAGCTTTGGATGATGTCGGGAAGAGCACAAATTTATGAGAAGAGTCAGGAGAAACAGAGTGAAGCGATAATAAATTGGGTCAAAGAACTACAGAAGAGGGCTTTAGAAGTGAAGAAGCGGAGAAGAGATCAGTGGAAGAAGAAGGAAGCGATAGGGTTTGAAGCTTCAGAGTGTTTAGACAGCCTATCCTATCGAACAAACAAAATGAAAATGTGAATTTTTTTTCTGTTTGCCAATTAAGTTAAATGTGGGAAGCTGCGAATTTTTTTGGAGGGAGTTGAGAAAATAGTAATGAAATTTATTGGAGGGAGTTTCGAAATTTATTGGAGGTCAAGATCTTTTCATTAAATTTGCTATAAATATTTGAAAATGAAATATATCATATTCAGACGTGTGATATGAAAACCCTTTTAATATGACCGACAAGGGTAAAATAAAAATAAATATATATAATCTGTGAATGTATAAATTGAACTAGGTGTTGCTGGAAAAAAAAATTCTCTATCTCTTTAGTGTGTGACTAACATAATTCATAAAGTGATTGGTGGAGTTGAGAAGGATTGTCCCAAATACTTTACGGTGAAGTTGGAAAAGTAATAAAAAATAGAGATGTTACTCCACTCTCATGAAGCAGGGATTAAACTTCTTATAAATAAGAGTTGGCATTGAGAAAAGTAAAAAGAAAATAAGGGAGGGGATTCATATCATCATAAGAAGTTCCTGAATGAAAGAGATTAATTCATATCATAATGTGAAATGAAATGATTATCAAAGGAGATTCAGATTAATACATGTGCGTGCATGTGTGTATTATTAAAATTCGCATGGGACCTGATATAATAAATGAAATGTCTGAATCTTGCCAGAGGATGAAGAGGAAGGTAGGGAAAAAAAAAAGTGCTATTAATTGAAATGAGGGAAAAAAAATTGTGTTCTTGACTTATTGTTATGAGATGGAACGAAGCTGGTATTTAGGTCGGACAGAAAATTAACGAGATCTGTTTCTTTCATTAAAAAGAAAAGAAAAGATAAAATTAACGATACAGTTTAAAAGTTAAATAGTTAATGGATGAAATTAACATAAAACTAAAAATTCGGGGGGTAACTAATGACACTAAATAAATCTTATTTCTTTTGATACCGTGAAAACTGAAAAGTAATTATTATTATTTTTTAAATTTTTTTTTTTTTTTTTGCGCCCACAAAAATCCATCCTATGGTTTGTTAAATCGAAACCAAGACCAACGCAAACATGAGCCATGAGGTTTTAGTGGATTAAATTAAAGTGGGGTTTTCAATTGGAATCACTCCCTCACAAATACTGGATTTTTATTAATAAATCCGTATTAATAATTTATACAACAATAATATGTGTTCCTAATAGGAATATCACTCATAATTTACAAGGTTGAGTTTAAATCTCACTATCATTGTGAGGACTTTGTTAGTGGATGATTGATGATATGTAGGTACTACACTCTGATGAGCCTTTGTGATCCAACTCAGATGTGTTCTTTGAATGACAAGCCTTTTGAATCCAACTCGCCTAATTTTTTGTGTGTAAGAAAATGTGTTATAAGAAAAATCAAAAGATGAGAAAGGTAAATACACTACTACAAAAATTGGATATTACTACCCTAAAAAACGTCCTAAATTGAAAACAGGTAGTAAAATATGAAGGAAGTGGCATTTTTGTAATTATATTTAAAGAAAAGGAGCCTTCAACGTCCTGAATAGTAATTTAGGACTTCTAAAATTTATTTTTGTCGTCCTGTATGTAATTCAAGACGCCTAAAATCTGATTAATTATCTTGGCGTCAAGGATAAAATATGGTGGGAAATATTTGGCGGCAGAAAATAAAAAAAATCTCCACTAATATAGAAAATAGGCGACCTGAAGGTATATCAGGTCGCCTATTTTATAAAATAGGCGACCTGATTTACACTTCAGGTCGCCTATTTGCATCAATTTATTTAAAAAAAAATAAAAAGTGCCGATTTTAGAAAATAGGCGACCTGAAGGTATATCAGGTCGCCTATTTTATATAAGTGGCGACCTGATTTGCACTTCAGGTCGCCTATCGGCACTTTTTTTATTTTTTTTTTAAATAAATTGATGCAAATAGGCGACTGAAGTGTAAATCAAAGTCGCATATTAATGAAAATAGGTGACCTGAATGTATATCAGGTCGCCTATTTTCATTAATATGCGACCTGATTTAGTGTTCAGGTCGCCTTTTTTAAATAATTTTAAACCTAATTCCCTGTCATTCTTATTCATTCTCACCCAGACTCCCTCGTCCTCTGCCTTCATTCTCAGTCATTCTCACCCAGACTCCGACTCAACTCCGGCTCTAGTCTCAGTCTCCCTCTTCCTCCGACTCAACTCCGCCTCTAGTCTCAGTCTCCCTCTTCCGCCGACTCCGCCGCCACCTCCACTGCGCCGCGCAAATCGACTGTGGGCTTCCAACTCCACTCCACCTCAGATTCGTTCTTCCTGTACGTCGACCTCCTCACAATCTCACGCCCGCTCTCGGCCCGTCTCCTTCGTCTCCGCCGTCGTCTCTCCTTCGTTTCGCTCTTCTCCAAGTAAGCTTGTTCGTACGTTACTCTTAAATCTACTATTCCGTCTTGTTATTATGTGTGCGTATTTAAAAGGGCAATGTTAATTTGGTCATTCTATAGGTTTTCGTATGAAAGTTGCTTATAGACTAATAAACAACCACATGATTGGGAATAACGAAACTTATATTGGAATCGACTCAGAAGAGGTCATGCAATTGATCTTAGATGATTTTTGTAGTACATGGAGTAACTTTGGTGGGCGGGATTAGGGAAATGCTAGATTGGAATTGGTAATATTCGAATTGACCATCATTACAACCCACCTTATTTGGATGAACTTTAATTGAAGGGATTGATGATCCTCTCGTGATGTATATGTTTTGGATACTTGTTCCCAAATCCTCCGTGATGTATACTCGATAGCAATTAATTCAATGCAAAACACTTCTAGCTTTAGTCGTTGTAAAAGCACGTTTACTTTAAGTAAACATTGACTCTATGGCTCTATGCTTTCTTTATCTTACATAATTGATAAATTGTTTAGTTGAAATTGCTTTAGTTAGTAAGTTTTGTTGTTGAATTAAGCTGAAATTGGTTGTTATTGAAATTTTGGGATGTCTTACTTTTAAGGGGAAATCTTTGCCGAAATTTACTTAAAAGAAAACATGTCGTTCTTGAAATTGACATGAACTTGACTGTTGTTGGAAATGTCGTAGGTGGTAATAAAATGGGTCATAGTTGGATGAATGCATTGAGAACTAGTGAAGAATATGAGAATGGGGTGGAAGAGTTTATTGAATTTGCTAGAAGGAATGTGGCCACAAAAAATGGGATGTATTATTGTCCATGTGTTAATTGTTTAAATGGGAGTC
Organism: Acacia pycnantha; assembly: GCA_025563575.1. Lineage (NCBI taxonomy): Eukaryota > Viridiplantae > Streptophyta > Magnoliopsida > Fabales > Fabaceae > Acacia > Acacia pycnantha. Next base: position 888,286 of record JAMWYP010000201.1, read on the forward strand.
GAAGGGTTATTGCTGATATAAGGGACCACCTACTTTGTGATGGAATACACCTTCGATACACAACGTGGATATGGCATGGTGAGGAAGTAAGTGCGGTGCGTCCCATGCAAATGAAGTTGAGGTAGATGATGATGATGGAATGGAGAAAATGATTAATGATGTTGAGGCGAATCTTTTGCACAATCGGGTGAATATGAAAGCGTGCGGAGTGATGCGAGACACCTTTGTTCCACTGGGTGTACTAAGTATACACGGTTGGCTGCGACCTTACATTTGGTCAACTTAAAGGCAACTTGTGGGTGGACCGATAGCGATTTCACGTCGCGCTTGAATTGTTGTGTGATATGTTGCCGATTGATAATGTACTTCCAAATCGTATGTATGAGGCCAAGAAAATCTTGTCTACGATGGGTATGGAGTATAAAAAGATACACAGTTGCCCTAATGATCGCATATTGTACAAAAACGAGTACGAAGGCCTCAGTAATTGTCCGAAGTGTAAAACTTCACGATACAAAGTGAAGAAAGTTAGTGTTTCTGGAGAGCAGACAACAAAAAGGCAACCTTTGAAGGCATTGTGGTATCTTCCAATAATTCCATGGTTTAAGCGTCTGTTTACTAGTGAAGCAACGGCGAAGAAGTTGAGATGGCATTCTGATGAGAGAATATCCGATGGAAAATATCTTCGACACCGGTGACTCTCCGCAATGGAAGAAAATAGACGAAATGTTCCCTCAATTTGGCGGTGAGCCAAGAAACCTTCGGTGGGGCTTTGTACGAGATGGCTTCAATCCGTATCGAACTCTTAGCAGCACCTATAGTGCATGGCCGGTTCTCCTTGTAATATACAACTTACCTCCCTGGCTATGTATGAAACGCAAGTATGTGATGCTTTCTATGATGATTTTTGGACCAAAACAACCCGGGAACAATATCGATGTGTACTTGGCGCCTTTGGTTGAGGATTTGAAGAAGTTGTGGGAGGAAGGCGTAGATGTGTTTGATTCATATAAGAAGGAGCACTTCAAGTTGCGTGCAATGATTTTTACCACGATAAACGACTTTCCTGCATACGGAAATTTGTCAGAGTACAGTGTGAAGGGGCATAAAGCATGTCCAATATGTGAAGCAGACACAAACTTCCATCAACTAAAGCACGGAAAAAAAACGGTCTACCTCGGCCACATGAGGTTTCTTCATCGGTTCCACCCATATCGTAAGTTAAGAAAGCGTTTTAACGGCTTACCGGAGCAGAATACGGCTCCAAAGGCGTTAACGGAGAGGACGTTTATAGTCGGGTGAAACATATCAATGTCATATTGGGTAAGCGGCAAAGGAAGGCGAGTGAGAAGAATATATGGAAGAAGAGATCAATTTTCTTTGATCTTCCATATTGGCGTAGTCTTGATGTGAGACACGGTCTTGATGTGATGCATGTGGAGAAAAACGTTTGTGATAGCCTTGTCAGTACTCTTTTGCACATACCAGTGAAGACTAAGGATGGAATTAGTGCGAGACTAGATCTGGTTGACATGGGAATAAGAGAAAGGTTACATCCACGAGTAATGGAAGATGGTAAGAGGGCATACATGGAGCCAAAGAACTCATACACTATCAAAAGCGGAGAAGAAAAGTTTGTGTAGATGTCTATATGACATTAAGGTGCCACAAGGATATTCTTCTAATTTGAGAAAGTGTGTCTCAATGAACGATTTGAAGTTAGTGGGAATGAAGTCCCATGATTATCATGTGTTGATGCAACAACTACTACCAATAGCTATAAGAGGCATTATGAAAGATGAAGTTCGATCCACTATAACAAGATTGAGTATTTTCTTCAATGCTATCTGCAACAAAGTCATTGACATTGAAAAGTTGGATGAATTGGAGAATGAGGGTTATATTATTTTGTCCCAACTAGAGATGCATTTCCCTCCTGCCTTTTTTGATATCATGGTGCACTTGATAGTGCACTTGGTAAGGAGGTAAGACTGTGCGGTCCGGTTTACCTAAGGTGGATGTACCCTTTCGAGCGATACATGAAGATCTTAAAAGGGTATTCTAAAAACCCTTATCGTAGGAAGCCTCAATAGTTGAGAGATATGTAGTTGAAGAGGCTATGGAGTTACGCAAAGATTACTGAATCCATGCACTTTTCGAGTTCGAAAGACAAAAACCCGGTGGTAGCATCAATGGCCTATTATGGAGTGATCGAAGAAATATGGGAGATCAACTACAGCAAGTTCAAAGTTGCTTTATTGAAATGTAAGTGGGTTAGCAATAATGTTGTTGTAATAGATCCAAAATTTGGATTTGTCTCAGTTGATCTTCAAAGACTTGGTCATAGAGATGAGCCATTCATTTTAGCAAGTCAGGTGAAACAAGTGTTTTTTGTTACAGACCCTGCAAATAAAAGAATGTCCATTGTACTTCAAAGTAAAAAACAGAAGTATGGTGAAGAATCCTTGAACCTTGACGATACACTCCCTTTCACAACAAATCCACCTACAACACGTGAAGTAGAATTGATAGATGATGAAGAATATGCTGCAAGAAAGGATCATTGTGAAGGAATATGGGACACCATGTAAAGTAAGATCTTCAGTTACAAAATGATGTGTTTAACTACTATGTTCTTTTTGTGGTCGTTTAATATGTTGGTTCATTTTATTAATCTGTTTATTATTTAAAAATCTATCTAACATAAATGATTGGTCTTTGATGAACAGGAATATGTCTAGCTCAGACGAGTCATCGGGAGATAGGGTTAATATGCCCGTTGTGAGAAAAGGGAGAGGTAGCACACACATGGGTGAGCTAATTGCTCGCCGTGATGATCGAAAAAGAGGCTGCATGTGGAGTTTGATGAAAATATGAATCCGGTTGGCGAGAGAGGAAGACAGCTTCATTAGCTATTTAGGCTATCGGCTCGAAGCAAAGTGCTTATTGTTTACTCGGCTTGGAAGTTCGTTGATGATAAGACGAAGGCTTTGATTTGGACACGATTTTGGTATCTCACTTTCGATATATCCGCATTTGTATCTTTAGTCTTATTACTTGATTTCGTCATATCTTCTCTTTCACCTTGCAGCAAACATTTGATGTCCCTAACACTAAGGCCATGAGGAAGCATTGGATGGGCGAATTTCGTCTCCGTTGGAAAGATTTTAAGAACAAGGCGACAAAAAAGTATATTCGCGGGCCAAAGAGGACCGGGATCCATGTATGACCTATGATTTCATTTCTCCGGAGGACTGGAGGGAGTTTGTGGCGTCCGGCAAAATCCTGAATTTCGGTAAAATTTTGTCATATCTTATCTTTAATTTGAATCTACTTGAATTCGTACGATCGGTTTTGTTTGTTTTCGTGTCACGTAGAAAACAAGCCAAGCCAATAGAGAGAGGCAAGCGAAAAATAAGTATCCGCATTGCTTGTCTAGAGGTGGCTACGTAAAGCTGGAACGAAAGATGATGGAGGAAGAGCTGCGGCGAATGAAGGAAGCTTCCCAATCCGATCCTTCCATCGCTATCCAGGCCCCAGCGTCCTCCTCGTCACAAAAATGGAAAGCTGCGAGGATGAAGGGGGACAAATACATCAATGAAGATGTTGCTGCGGTTGCCTCAAAGATCGTAAGTAGTTGAATTAGAAGTATTAAATAGCCTCAGTTGTTTCATACTATATAAGAGTTTAGTTATTACTTATGAAAAATCTTATGGTACAGGGGGGAGACGAGGGAGTGAGTGTCGCAAAATTTTTCGGACGACGTTCACGTTTGTATGACGCAGAGAGCCGCGGGAGCTTGAAGCCGAAGTCGAGCAAACCTTATGAAAGATGTTATGGCACAACTACGGGGTGAAATGCAAGCTATGGTACAACAACAACGTACATCCGACGAATCCCGAATATCCCCAAGAAGAAAGATAGTTTTCAGCCTCCGAGGTACATATTAGCGGACCTTCTCCCCCTCCAGAGGTAGTTATTGGCGGACCGTCTCACACCGCCGAGGTTCATATTAGCGAACCGTCTCACACCTGCAGGTGCATATTAGCGAACCGTCTCACACTCCACAGGAGGTATAGCTTGCACCCTATATTTGGATAACCCACACCGGCGGATTGTTGCCGATGGTCTTGTTTACCCGAACAAGACAAACACCACAACAAGCAAATTCCGAAAACCAACGTCGGGTGACGTGACGAGTGTGCGAGAGGGGGAAGAAGAGTTTTTTTATGTTTTCATAGGATGAACAAGTTGCGGGCTTATTTCCGTACTTAGCTCAGCTGCGAGAGATGTACAAGGACATCGGCCTCATAAGCTTGCAGATGCCTCCGGGCATTGTCGGTGCAGAAAAGACATATCCGATGACATTTGACAATAAAGATTTGATGGAGTTTTTGACGATGGATTGTTTAGATATACAGTTTCTTCAACTTGCAATCCCGTAAGTTTGTTTAACCCTTTAATCATGTTAGTACTCTTTTTTTGTTTAAGATCTTCAATAACATTTATCATTTCATTTCATAGTGTCTGCCGTGAATTATGCGCCGGCACACCGCGAGCGAGTTCGTATGGATACTTATGTCCCGGATGCACGGCTTGGCTCACGATGCGTTACCCAGAGGTCAATTTATGTTGGTCTAACAATGGGCGACGGAGGGTCGTCTTGTTATCTAGCACCAATACATGAAAGGTGCGTACTTTTGTTTTGTCTTATAAGATTTTTGTGTCAAAATTGCGGTCTTGTCTTAATTTAATATTAATACGTATATGTTGTAGTGGTCATTGGACGCTGTGTGTTGTTTGTCCGAGCAAGAACTCCTGTTATTGGTTCGATTCAGTAAATGGCAATCCTACCGAGGATATCAAAACATGTTTGCCGAGTAAGTAAATTTTTTTCGAATCATCGATTCTTCTTTTAAATGAATGGTTTAACATGTCTGTTAATTTCCATTTTAATGATAGGGGCCTCAAGACGTATAGACAACTTATCAATGCAAAAGAGCAGGTGGACCGAAGTGGTTTAAACCGACGGTGAGTAGTTTCAATTCAAGTTATTTCATTGACACAGTAGCTTTAGATATGCCTTTATTCGTTTTTAACAATTTGCCTTTGATTTATAGTGCCATCAACAACCAGGGAGCACCGAGTGCGGATATTACGTTATGAGTTGGATGCAATCCATCGTTAACAGCGGACGTACTCAAGATTTTCAAAACGTACGTAATCACTCTGTGATTCTCAAGTTTATTTAATTTTTGTTGTTGTACTTGAGTTGTTAATTATTTCCTTCACTTAATTGGTTTATCTTATACCTTGTTTCCCCAATTTACGCTTTTGGGTACTAAGGATCCGTACTCGCAGGATGAGATCGATTCGGTTCGAGACATGATATCTAGATATCTTCTTCAACACATAGCGCCTAGTTAGTAGTGAGCATGATTAATATGTTATTGTGTTAGTGATTCTTTAATTTGCTACTGTTGTTCATTTGTATGTATTTGGTGTTTTGTCTGTACAAAATATGCAATTTTGGTGTTATATATATAGTCTGTTTATGTATTGTGTTAGAGTGTGATTCTTGTGTTCCTTGGTGGTTTCTGGCTGATGCAAATTAAAAACTTAGTAGATGTCTCATAGTTTGTAGTTCATATTTTAAAAAAATTCAACATAGGCGACCTGATTTTAAAATCAGTCGCCTTTGTTAGATAAGGTGACTGAATAGAAGATCGTGTCGCCTTAATTTAAAAAAGGCGACCGATTTTGAAATCAGTCGCCTTTGTCATCATAAGGCGACTCGAATCCAAGATCAGGTCGCCTTTAAGGCGAACTCTATCTTCTTAATGGCGACCTGATTTGAAATCAGGTCGCCTTATTTACCTATATAAGGCAACCTGATTTCAAATCAGGTCGCCTTATTAAGGCGACCTGATCTAATATCAGGTCGCCTTAATAAGACGACCTAATTTTAGATCAGTCGCCATTTTGGAAATTTTCCTCTACCCCCTCCAAGACGTCCCTCATAAAAGGGTCGTTAATTGGGTCTTATTTAGGTCGTTGTTTAGCATTTTTGTAGTAGTGATACATCCAAGAATGTTTCCATACAAGTATTGTGATATGTAGAGGAGGCTATTCATGATTTTTTCCTCCAAAACTTAATTCATGGTCAGGGAGATGAATTACGTTTCTCTGTTACTTTCACTTTTTAAGTTATCGCTTTCTCACTTTATACTTTAGTCGCTTTCCTCTTCTTTTTTTCATTCACTCATTTTGACCCCCACACTCATAAAGACGTAGTGCTTAATTGTTCCTACACTCTCATCTCTTCTTCTTTTTCTTTCCTTCTAAAACATATTAATAGTGTCCTTTTTATAAAATCTCATTTATACTATAAATTACATTAAGAACACGATCTTGTATAGATAATTAGAGATAGTGTTGTATTTTACTTGTGCTATCAACAACTACATACATAGTTCATTGATTAGTCATATATATGTCATGTTTTCCCTGTGTGTTTTGACTGGCTTGAATGATGAATCTAAACTTAACTGTGTTATATCTGATGAAATGTGTTAGAATTCATTCACATAGGGAAATAGAGAATAGATTCTATAAATTGTTGCATTTGCCTTATTATACTGTACATATGCATAAGAAAAGGGCTACTTTATGGTTTACCATGAAAAGCATAACAAGGTTGATACATTGCTATAGCATAAGGTAGCCTTGTTTTGTGCCAGCAATACGATGCAACCATAATGCTATAGCATAGTAAGTGATGTTGAGTTATGCGCTACTTTTGTTGATCTTTCCTTGAGGAGTTTTCAGAAATTAATGACAGGTCATGAAGACGAACGTTTAGACGGCTATTGAATTCACGAAGGCTGAAATAGAAGATACGGATAATTGAAGAGAAGATTTGAAGAATCCCGTAAAATTAAAAGAGGATCAATCAACCGAATCTAGGGATTTGGACTCGATTGGACTTGGAAAGCCTAGCTCACTGAACGTACGGCGCAGAAGGACCTAACTATGAGAGGAAAGCACACCTAAACCTAAAGGGGTCGACAAAGTTGTGAGAGTCGTAGAGTCAGCACAATTCAAATTCAACTGGACTCACACCAAAGGAATGAGAGAATCGTAGAGATAGAGAGCTATAGAAGAGATTGGATTCTTCCTGGAAGATTAGCCGGACAGTAGAAGGCGTAGAGACATCACGTGACAGGATGTTCCCTATGCCATCGACCATTCTGACAACTTCCCTATTCTGTTTCTGTTTTCTTATTTTAATCTTTCCATGGGCTATTCTGCTTTACTCTGTTTTGTGTTTCCCTCATCAGTCATGAACTAAATTTCAATTGGCTGAGTGATGATGAATTTCTAAGTTGTAAAATGAATCCAGTTTGCTAAGGTTTTAATTCAACATATTCAATTTGTTTAAGAGTGATTTAATATCTTGTTGGTTAGCAGACGCTAAGGGCTAGAATCGGTGGCCTTGACTTATCGGAAAGGAGTCGAGGTTATACTCGCTACACAAAGTGTTTGCTGGGTGTGCTTGTCCAGGGCTCGATCTAAATTGTAGGCTATAAAAATGAGTCTAACTCTCATAACCAAAACACCTAGGCTAAACTGACATGCTAAACTGGAAAATCGACATAGGAATATGGGAAAAGTAGAGCAAAGCATGTATTTGCTGCACGCGGACACTTCGTATAGGATAGTGGTAGGTTAGCTAAATAGCGTTGTGAAAGGTATCAAAATGTTATAGCAATGCGTCACATGCAAATTGGGGAATGATGCGACTTAGGATGAAATCCGAACTTAGCCTATCTTTAGATTGATATTTTCCTATGACTTCCGATCATTCATTTACTTACTTGTCATTAGTAATAAACAAACAAACAAACCAACTCTACTCTTTTCACACACAACTTTCACTAGAAACCGGCATTGTCTTGGGTATCAACAGTCTCTATGAGATGATAACTCTACTTATTCTTTATTACTTGTTTGATTGGTTCACTTGCCACAAGGAATTTGACCAACATTCATCAAGTATACATTTGAGAGAATATATTTATGTGATGAATGATTTTATGGAAATCGTTATATTTATATGTAATGTATTACATTTCACCATGGCCGGTTAAATTGCATCAATAAATGTTTGGTGAAATATGTCAATAATTGTGATAGTTTGAATTAGGCAATAATGTTAGAGTGGAAAGAAGGGATTTTTTTTTTTGAGTGACGATGAATATATATAAGGATGAATATATATAATGGTTAAAAAGGGAAAATAATGAATTAATAAAAGCAAACATTAATTAACTATGTATACATGTAACAAGAGGTATTATATATTGTCACCGACTCATTAATAATAACATCTCTTATAGTTTATATCGTAGGTCTTTTAATGTTATAGTAACATTGACTACACGTGTGACTTGGATTATGTGAAGAACCTAAGAAAATATTTAGCTGCTTTATGTATGGCTTATGAACTACACAATTTATTGTACATTTTTTACCAATATTTTTTTTTGAAGAAAATCAATATATATATTAAATACACCAATAGTTTTAAATGGTCCACGAAAACTTTAACATTTGATAATTAGTTACATTTGATAAAAAAAAAATGTTACGGAATAAAAATTCCATTGCAACTTTTGACAGAAAATTGAATAAAAAGCTTTATTGAATTCTATCACAAATATCCATCCTAAATAATCCGTCTTTTTTAAAATTGATACAAACTTTTGCGTCAAAAGAGTTATTTTTTCACATATTTTGCAATGGATTTGTTTTTACGTCGCAATTTGTGACAGAAGAGTTATTTCGTCGCAAATTTTGCAACATATTTTTTTCCCATTGCAAAGTTTTGCAACGGATTTATTTATCCGTCCCAATTTGTGATGGAATTTGTTTTCCGTCACAAAGTTTTGTAGTGAATTTTTTTTTTCTGTCACAATTTGTGACGGAATTTGTTTTCCATCGCAACGTTTTGCAACGGGTTTATTTTTCCGTCACAATTTGTTATGGAATTTTTTTCCCGTTACAAAGTTTTGCATCATATTTGTCTTTCTGTCGCAATTTGTGTTGAAATTTGATTTTGCAACGAATTTTTCTTTCCATCGCAAATTCCGTTGTAAATTGCGACGGATTTTTTCCCCTTTAATTTGCAAATTGTGTTGCTATTTTAGTATTTTCTAGTAGTGATATTTTTTTCCTACTATAGTGCAAGCCGGAGATTTTTTTCCCCCACTAGAACAAGAGGTCGTCATAATATCTATAAGACTATTTCACAATATTAAAATATCAAACTTTATTGTGTTTGACAATGTCACCATCTATTGATGACAATTCTGAAACAGTAAAGGTTATTGTTTTAATTAATCTAAATTCATATGTTTAGTTTCTTTCTGTTTGTAAAAACCATTTATATTATAATCTGCTATGGAGATACTAGTGAGTAATTATAAGCAAATATGGGACAATGATGAGATACAGAATTTGAGGAAGCAAATATGTATTTTTCGATATATTTGGAATCTCTATGTGTATGTGAGAGGTACTTGGATGGTGAAGGAAGTGCATATGGTGACACTTTGATATATAATCTCTACTATTTTTAATATTCATATTTAAAGGCAAGTAAGGTCTTCATGTATTGAGAGAAACTAAATTTTGAACAAAATTATTTGTTGAATATTATTATTCTAAATCAATTCTATGGTTAGGATGGTTCTTATCTATGATGAGGAATATAAAAAATATTGTTGATACAACTTAATTAGCTAACATCAAAATATATTATAGGGAAAATTCCATTTAAATACTATGCGAAATTCTAAAACCCCAAAATACCATATATTATAGGGAAAGAACATAAAGGTGACAGGGATCAAATTAAAATTTTAAAATGTTGATGAATTTATTATTATGCCTTTAATTTTTAAATAATAAAAAAAGAGACTTGATGTAACTTGTAACCGCAACTTCATGCGGCGCCTTACCAGCAATTCTCAGCTCGAACTTTGGTGGTTTAGACGGTAACACACACAAAATGATAGCAAACCGTTTTTGACAAAGATTTCACTAAAATCAAGGCAAAAAACAAACTGAATATTTTCACTCTTGATTTGAAACCAATAGCGTTGATTTTTTACTATGTTCAATCAAGTGTTTTGATGAATAGGAACGCCAAAGCAAATACAAGCCCCTACTCATATCCTCATATATCAAAGGCTCTCTATCACATTCGCGATCTCTCCGCCTCCAATGAGGACGCTGCTGTCATTCTTCTCTTCCTTGATTAGATCTAGCATTTCAACAAAATCAGAGTAGGGTGTCGAAAACCTTTGAAAACACAAGCTTTATGGAAGAGATTGAGAAAGGAGACAAGTTGCACATGTAATGGTTTTGATGAGCTTTGTGGAAGAAGAAGGTGAATAGTAGAATGGGCTGAGGAAAAAGAAGGTGAACAGTAGAATGACTTCACAAAATTCGTAAGGGGATTGATAAGTTTAGTAATGGTATTAACAATAATTGTAATGGATTTGAAAAAGCGTTATGAAAACATGAAAGTCGAGATTCACCAAAACTTATAATAAGATTGACAAGTTTAGTAATGGTTTTGGTAAAAATATTCTTGAGGAAAACATGTAAATCAATATTCACCAACATTGGCATTTCACCAAAACTCATAATTGGATTGGCAAGTTTAGTAATGTTTTTAACAAGAATGTAATGTTTTGACGAGAATGTTTCTTGATGAAAACATGTAAGTCAGGATTCACCAGCATTTGTGGCATTTCACCAAAACTCGTAATGGGATTAACAAGTTTAGTGATGGTTTTGACAAGAATTATAATAGTTTTGATAAAAGAGTTAGTTGATGAAAATATGTAAGTCGCGATTTTCCAACATTTGACAAGAATTATAATGGTTTTGACAAGTTTAGTTATGGTTCTACAATTCACCTTCTTCTTCCTCAGCATGTTCTACTGTTCACATTCTTCTTCCACAAAGCTCGTGAAAACCATTACATGCGCACCTGTCTCTTTTCTTGATCTGATCTCTTCCACAAAGCTCGTGTTTTCAAAGTTATTTGACACCCTACTTTTGATTTTGTTGAAATGCTAGATCTAATCGAGGAAGAGAAGAATGACAGTGGCATCTTCGTTGGAGGCGGAGCAATCGAGAGTGTGGTAGAGAGCCTTTGAATACACGAGTATATCGTAATAGGGGCTTATATTTGCTTTGGCCTTCCTATCCGTTAAAACACTTGATTGAACTTAATAAAAAATCAAGGCGGTTGGTTTCCAATTAAGGAGTGAAAATATTCAGTTAGTTTTTGGCCTTGATTTTAGTGAAATATTTGTTAAAAAGGGTCTGCTATCATTTTGTGTGTGTTGCCGTCTAAACCACCAAGTTCGAGCTGAGAATCGCTAGAAAGGTGCCACATGAAACTGCAGTTATAGGTTACGACAAGTTCATGTTTTTTTATTTAAAAATTGAAGGCATAATGATAAATTTATTAATATTTTAAAATCTCAATTTGATCCTTATTACCTTTTTATCCTTTCTAAATGTTAACAGACTTGTTGTGGTTGTGGAATTTCATATGGTATTTAAATGAGATTTTCTCTATATTATAGCATATTCCAAAATATATAAATAGATTTTCTTTTTTTTGTAGAACTTGGGGGTTACTCAAAATAATTAGAAATATATATCTCTTTCTAGGTTTTGATTATTTCTAACAACTTTAGAAAATCTCCAAAAGAAAATGGTAAATGAGCAAAAATACACATGTGCTTTATTGTTAGGAGTGTCCAGCACCATATGCTTTTTTTTGGAACAAAAATACACATGTGACTACATTTTCGGAGCAAAAGTCACATCTGTCGTTAAAATGGATGATGTTGACTGTGAAAGTTGAATGATTTGACTAAAAATGATGGTGGGCCCCACGTCCCAATTTGCGGCTTCCCCTTCCCGACCCTCCATCTCCATCGTCTTCACTGAAACTGTTATTCTAGTTGGCAAAACGGCTTTTGAAACTGAAGGTGATGGTTTTGCTGCCACTTCTCTTAATTCTATTCTCAACTTCTTCTTCTTCCCTTCTTTCTAGCCACATTATCCCTCTCTGCTTCACACCATCTTCACACCACCACCAATGCAACTCCCACTCTCACGCAGCGTCAACTTCTCTACTATAGAGATCAGTTCGGTGACCAAGGAGAGCTCGTGACCATCGACCCTTCTTTTGTTTACGAAAATGATTGCATCAGAAACGCCTGCATCGCTTTGCAAGCCTAGAAGGAAGCCATTCACTCTGATCCCAGAAATTTCACTGCTAATTGGGTTGGACCCAATGTTTGCAACTACGCTGCGGTTTACTTGGGCTTCTTGCTGATCTTGCTCTGTTCCACATTTTCAGCCCCACCTCAACCACATCCATTCTATATTTTCAGGAAACTTTGTCCTCCGTAGTTTCTACAGTTTGTTGCTTTTAGATGCATGATAGGCTGCTATAGTTTTTTGGGGCTCTTTTTCCTATCATTTAATTTTTAGAGAGGCTAAGGTCGAGTAGCACCCATGAGGTGGCATTTTAGAGCTCTTTTATGGTTTGCTTTATTGAAAAGTACTAATTACCTATACAGGAGTTGCCACATTTTGTCGCATAAAATCGGTGTTTTCAAGTGAGGAAGTAGCTTTGCCCTTAGCGGCTGAAGAAGGATTCACGGGTCTTATTGGAAACTCTCTCACTGGGAAAAATGAACTGCCTTTCTTCATGGAAGGCCTACTAGGGTATTCCAATGAGGAGATTCTTAGTGTTGATAGTGAGGGACGGTGCTTCTTCATGGAAGGCCTACTAGGGTATTCCAATCAGGAGCTTCTTAGTGTTGGAATTTTCTTACTTTTAAATATAACCTTGGTCTTTGAATCTATTTCAATTCAACAAACAAAAATGTGTCGAAGTCTTTGGCGGTCACGAGATCTCCTCGGTCACCGAACTGGTCTCTGTAGTAGAGAAGTTGACGCTGCGTGAGAGTGGGAGTTGCATTGGTGGTGGTGTGAAGATGGTGTGAAGTAGAGAGAGATAATGGGGCTAGAAAGAAGGGAAGAAGAAGAAGTTGAGAATAGAATCAAGAGAAGTGGCAGCAAAACCATCACCTTCAGTTTCAAAAGCTGTCTTGCCAACTGGAATAACAGTTTCGGTGAAGATGGAGATGGAGAATCGGGAAGGGGGGAAGTTGGAGATTGAGATGTGGGGCCCACCATCATTTTTAGTCAAATCATTCAACTTTCACAATCAACGTCGTCCATTTTAACGGTAGATATAACTTCTGCTCCTAAAATATAATAATATGAGTATTTTTACTCCAAAAAAAAACATATGGTGTTGAGCGCTCCCTAGGGTAAAACACATGTGTATTTTTTTTACTCCTTTACCCAAAAAAAAAAATTGCTTATAATATATTCATTTTAAAAATATCTCATTTTTTATTGAAATAAATGTCTAAATGAGCAAGATATGCACCCTAAGAAGTATGTTATAAAAATGAAAAATACAAAAATTTAAAAATTCTTAAACAATAAATTTTAAAAGAAACATATCAGGAATGTGATTGATTTGACCTATTTTTATCCCTCTATCATAGCTTATGACATACGAAATTGTAGGAAGTTTTTAGCATTAATTCCATAATTGAAAATTTATATTAAAATGATAATTTTTTTATCATATTTATTAATAATCTTTTTTTTAATTTGATCCTACTCCCTAAGGTTGTGCATGGCAACCATTCTGTTCCCCAGCACAGTTTCTCAGATGGAACAGTTTTTTCTGATTCTGTGCCTGGGAAGAGTTCTGAAAATCAGAATTACGTTTGTTAACTCATTTTATTTTTACTCCGAGAATCAGAATTACGTTTGTTAACACAATTTTTTTTCATTCCGATAATCAGAATTACGTTTGTTAACACATTTTATTTTTATTTCTGTAATTTTTATATTCAAAAAATTATTTATGTGGTGGTGGTGGTGGTGGTGGTGGCGGTGGGGGTAGTGGCGGTGGCGGCGGCGGTGGAGGCGCGGCGACGGTGGTGGTCGTGGTGGATTTGGCGGCGGCGTGCGGCCGTGGTGGTGGCGGTGTGGCGGTGGTGGCAATGAGGTGGGGGTGGCGCGACGAGGCGGCGGCGGCGGCGGGGTGGTGGTGGCGGCGGTGGCGGTGGCAATGGTGGTAGTGGTGGCGGCGGTCGTGGTGGTGGCGGTGGTGGTGAGGTGGCGGCGGCGGTGACGGTCGTGGGGGTGGCGGTGGTGGCGATGAGGTGGGGCGGCGGCGCAGATCGGCGAGGGTGGTGGTAGTGGTGGCGGTGGGGGTGGTGGTCGTGGTGGCGGTGAGGTCGGGGTGGTGGTCGTGGTGGCGGTGGGGTGGGGGTGGTGGTGGTGGTGGTGGCGGCGGCGGTGTTGGTGGTGGTGGTAGTGGTAGTGGCGGTGAGGTAGGGGCGGCAACGGTGGCGGCGGTGGTGGCGGCGGCGGCGGCGGCGGTGGTGGCGGTGAGGTGGGGGCGGCGGTGGTGGTGGTGGCGACGGCGGTGCGGTGGGGGTGGTGGCGGTGGGGAGGGTAGTTGACACTACGAAAGGTTTTCGAGAGAAAGAAGAGAAGTTGTAGGTTGAGGAATAAATTCTGATTTTGTGCCCAGAAATAGAAAAGCATGAATTTTCTGTTTTTTTTGTTTCTATTCCCCAGCACAAAAATTGAACCGGTTCATCCAGGGAACAAAAAAAAAACGGATTTACCAAACAGATTTCTCATCCATTTGTGTTCCGGAGAACAGAAATTAATAAAAAAACACATTATGGGAGCGTTACCATGCACACCCTTATTTTCCCTTGAAATAATTGATTTTTTTAAAAAAAATGCTTATCTAAAATTGAGCGATAGATACATGATAAAAGCCACGTAAAAAATGGCCAATGAACACTAAATACAATAAATAAAAAATTTGAAAATGCTAATAAAGTTTTGAAATAATGTGGAAGACTAACAGCCACAATTAAAAGTTAAAATCGTCGCTGAGAATGAAATGTGGCGACATTAATTGAAGATGGTGATTTATCAAATAATCTTGTAGATAAATTTTTTTTTTGGTTGCCCATCCGGTTTACCAGAGCTTTGCTCTGATTAGTCCAGATCCGACCCGGGTTGCGCACCTAGCTGTGGTGGGTGAGTCTCCCAGCGGGGATTTTCTGCATTCACAAGGCTCAAACTCGAGACCTTGTTTAAACGACACAAGCCGCTTACAACTTGAGCCAACCCCGTTGGTCTTGTAGATATTATTTTATTAATACCATGTGTGTGCTTCACGCTGAACAATAATGGAGATAAAAATTTTCACATGGGCGGATTCGTAAATGGATTTCAAAAGGAGATATTTAAACTCTATTTAAACATATTAACTTTTCAAATTGTATTTGCACTATTTTTTAATACAAATTCATGCATAATTATATTATATCTTAGTTGTTTTGATTTATTTTTTATTTGATTAGATTAAATTAGATTTTAAGTTTACGTGAAACACTATTAAAGTTTATTTTGTAAACCACCAAGCGCTTAGGTCAACTAGTAAGGGGTTGTTCTAGCTTAACTACGGGTCTTGAGTTCGAGACGTGGGAATATAGCGTGAGTGGTTGGTAGAGGCTTCCCCCCGAAAAGGACCAACCTGGTCTCAGTCCGGATTAGTCTGGGGTCAGGGGCCGTTGATGTGCCTGAAAGATGGCCTGCTCTAGGACACCGGATGCTCTAAGCAAAAAAAGTTTATTCTGTAGACTCTCTTATTTCATTTAATATCATTTTTATCTTTTTATAAATAAAAAAATCCATTACAGTTTATAAAACATATTCCCGGTCCTTCAATAATAATAATAATACTATTAGTCTCATTAATGAAAAATACTGGCTCTATGAATGTAAATAATGACTTTTAAATGCTAACGTATCAATCGCTTTCCTTTAACATTATTAGAAGTTGAATAGGACTACTATGTGTACAAAGCTGTAGCTGGGTAAAAATAACAGGTTAGGTTTCTCTTATTATTATAATCTCTAAATCATATCCATCTAATCAGTCTAAAAATTCATAATATTATTTTAACTTTTATCTCATCTTCTCAATCAATGGTCAAGAAGGGATATGGAGAAAAAAGATGAGAAGATGATCCTCTTCTGTAAAATAACAGCGGCTGTGTTCTAACTTGTGTAATGAATATTCAGGCAAGGTGAATAATGATGATAGTTCTTATTTGGTTGCCGAAACTTGAAGCATTGATTTATTATCAAGGGTGGAAGGAAATCACGTTGAAAAAACAGCTTTTACCGTTAATCTAAATAGACACAACACAACACAGCTTGTTACACAAGCTTTAGAGCTTAGAAGGGCACAGAACAAAATTTGTTTTCTCGGAAGGATATATGGGGATTGCTATGTTTCTCTGGACATTATTCTGATTTAACAAATCTGAATCTAGTTCTCTTGTTCAGTCCAAAACTGATTCAAGGGGACTTCAGCTCAAAAACAAATTTTAAAAAGCAATTACATCAGAGTATATTGATCATTACAAATACACAAGAATAAATTCATCAAACCACAGCATCCATATTTTCAAGGAAGAGCATAAGACAACATAGAATTTGCATGGTGAAATCTAAACAGAAAACTCTAAACAAATACTGATTCTAATTCACCAATGATCCAAAGAACACACATCAGCTCCTAGTAGGAAAAGTGGAAAACTGCTTACACAAATCAATTTAATTCATTCCTCAAGTATAAACGAAATAAAATGCAAACAAACTCCAATTTGCTTAGCTTATTTTTGTCCCCTCTCAAACGATATAACACCAATACATTACATGGACAAGTCCCAAACCATCCTTGCACTAGAGAGAAGCAATTAATTACACACACGTGTGTGTGTGTGTTTTCTTGTTAAAAAAACAAAACAACTTGATGCAGTAGAACTGTAGAAGTCTAATAAAACTACTTCCACTGAAGACTAAATCAGTTTCAATAAATCAATGACAAAGCATTGGCCACACAAATAACTAAATTTTCAAGAATTTCCAGTCCCATCCACAAGTTAGGGGGCGTGGAAGAGCAGACATATATGAATGACTGAACAAAACTTGAGCAAATTGTGACATCTTAATGAGATGTAGCACATAAAGCTAACAATGCCCATTTCCAATGGAAGGTTTCACTACCAAAAATGTACAAGTTTATAATATCAAAAGGTAATGGAAGAGGAAGAAAACTTGAACTCAAGCAAAGAAAAAAAGGGGAAATGCATTCATTAATCCAAAACGGAAGAAAACCAAAATAGAATGCAATGTGAACAGATAGAAGAACTAGATAACTAACATTGATTGTGGATATGTCAAGCAATATCATCAAGCATGAAACCCAACACCATAACTAGATAACCCCATCAATTATGCCTACAGAAAATGAATATGGAGAGAGCAGAGTAGACAAAGAAAATTGAAAGAAAGAGGCTTTAACTTAAAGCAACGAGAGGGAGGGAAGCATTGATTACCCCTGACCTCTCAATCTCATACAATCTAATAAACCAAGGTATAATTTTCACCTAAAAAAGCAGAACATTGGCATAGTAAAGGACAATAAAACTCAAATAGGCGTGTATGCTATTAAATATCTGGATTCTGGATAATTCTAAACAACATCAAATAGTATAGGTATACAAGTTTAAAACATTAGAGATTCCATTTTACCAAAAGTTGTTCAACAATATAAATCTACTTGGACGTATTAACAAGATTCTTCAATGTAGTCATTGGCAACTGATACAAGGCTTTCGACATAATTGCAAATATTAAGAATAGAGTCACGATAGGGAATAACAGACCTCTTTACTTCATTAGTAGTGAGATTCACCATATATAGAACATTTCTTATTCCTCCATCATCCTGCTCTTTAGAATCAGGTATGCAAACAATTTCATTCCTCCAAATAGTCATTGAATCTATCGTATATGAAAGGGGGCTGCTAGTATATCTTTTAGTCCAGCTCCATGTCTGCCCAGATGCACATGTACCCTCATCTAACACCCACAAATGAATCACATAAGGTATTTCATCATCAACTGACCAAGTGTCACAAAGTATGGCAAGTCTGTTCTCATAAACAGTAAGGTTTACCTCAGCATCACCGTCTACTTCGGGCCATGGTATCACGGTAAACACTTCCTTTGCTATGTCAAATGAAACTATCACATTAACCCTATCTTCAACCTCCTCAACATAAAATACATCCTCCTGGAAATCAATATTGTCTTCACCCTCCTTCTTTTCACCAACTAGCTTTACCCCAGACCAAAATATGGCTCCATTGACCGTGACAGTTTCATAATTAAGTCTCACCCCTTTCAAGTTCCCAATATCTATTACCTTCCAAGTCATCCGATTTAACGAAAACACTTCCACCTTAGTAACCACGTCATAAAACTCAGCATAAGTTCTTACTATCTGGTAATCATTAACAATCGAACTGAACCCAAATCCTGTCACGCAGTCATCAAAGTAAGAAATGCCAGTTCTTGTCCTAGGAACATATCTGACTGCTGTAGTCGCAGGATTCCACAATGAAAGCGAATGAGGACGTTTGTTAAACTGATGGATTTCAAGACAAACGAGGCCATTGCAGGAACCCACGATACCAGCATTCCTTAAGGAATTGTTCGAAGGTGAATTCTGAACTCCAGGGACTTGCAGCCCGCAATCCAGCAGATTCAAGCGCCAGTGCAAAGGAATATTGATTCCATTACATTCCAAAAGAAGAGAAGGGTTTTGATGAGTAGACTGTTGAAGGTGGTCCGCGATGAAAGATGGATTTTGTATGAGATTTTTCCAATCTTTACACACACATTGAAATCGGATGAGAAATTTTACCGGAAGTCGTTTGAGAATGTTCCTGATGATTTCGTGAGGAAGAAAGAGCACGTCGCTATTCATTGCTGTCTGCTTCATGATGCTTGGCTCGAACTAATTTCTCAGAAGAAAACCTTTGCAATCAACAAAACCATTAGGATTTCATCCTAGATTTCAACCTTTGTAGATAGTCGGATTGCTGGGTTATGGACTCCCATTTTATCTTACTGAACCAAGTCCAAAACCATTGGACCAAAGGCTTGGGTTTGGGCCACGAACCAAAACCTTGAGTGACTTGAAAATATAAATGATTACCACTTTTTACCCAAAAAAAAAATTGATAACCACTCTCTACTTGAATGCAAGTCATCTGTGTGGAAAAAGTTTGGTTTAAGGTGTAAGTCATTTGCAGGGTAATTATTGATATTTTTTAATTTTATCCCTATTTAATTTCTAGTGGGAAAATTGAAGTGTGAAAATTATTTGTAAAGAAGAGGAGACAAAAAATTTGATAAGGGAAAATGTTGAAATATAATGCATTTGTTGGTATGCAAGAATGGAGTATAAGTTACGTACATTTTGGTATATAGTGATATACTACCTCCAGTCTTATTTATAAAAGCATGATAAATGAATTATATGGCTTAAGAAAATAGTTAAAATTACTTAAAAATAATGAATATGTCTTGAGATATTTTTTTTCCAAGTATGCCCTTATTGAGAATAAAATAGGGTAAAAACAAGTATCACAAACCTTTTAATTAATGCAATATATATAACATCCTAAATTTTGGACATTTAGATTTGAAAATAAGCCTAAATTAGGCAAACGACTAAGCCCAATTTTGGAAAAGTCCCAAGAGTGTCAAGAGATAGAAAGTTTATTGGGGACTAAGTAATTTGGCCATACTAATTAGTGGACCTAGTATGTAAAGGCCGCAAAATTAAAGTGCCAGTGCAAAAGGGTACAAAACACTTATACGGTGTTAATCGGTTGGTAAAGATGCCACCCAATTATGTACTGAGATATAGGACGATTAGTTGAGCGAAAATATACTGGTATAAGTGAATATACGACATTTCCAAGGAAGATGGGTGTGCTCTGCATTTTTGAGAGGACATCGATATATGGTGTAATTTTGGTGGGTGTCGAGATGCATGTCACTATCCCAAGTAAAACCCGAGTAGAATCCCGGATACGCCCTGGGAAAATAAGCCATGTGTATACCCCATATTATTATTAATAGTAATAACTCTCCCTTTTTTAGCCTTGGTGGACCGAATACTCTTAGTCCTAATTGCCTTAGAAATTTTCAGCTGTTGCACTAAGAAAAGGGTTTTAGTTAGGTAATAAGTCCATTACTTGTGAACCAAATCATATTAAATTCACATCTTGATTGATTGGTTGAATTTAATATGATAAATCATATTTTTATCTTGATTGTTGGAGTCCACTACTTGTCAACCAAGTCATACTAAATTCACGCCTTGATTGATTGATTGAATTTAAGATGATGGATTTCATTTATTTCATTTTCTTCAAAAAAAAACGTCCATAAAAATGACACACAAAAAATCAGCACTTTATAAGAGTCTAACCCTAATTTAAGTGCCCCAGATTATTATTAATAGTAATAATAATGATAATAATAATAAATAGTATGGTAATAATAAGATTTAGAAGGTATTGTTATATATATAGTAATAATAAAATTTAGAGCCCAGCCCATAGCTAAACCCTAGTTTTTAATTATAAATAGAGGTCAAGCCTAATCCTAGCTAACTCCTTTCCTCTATAAACTACCACTTGTCTCTCCCTTCCTTCTTATTGTGACACTTGTATCACGTACAACAAACACACACACAAACTCCCTCTTCATTGTGCATGTTAGCCACTTGTCACCCTTACACCTTGACAACTCACACCTTCCCTCCACCACAAACCACCACATACACTTCCCTTCTCCCTCCTTATTTTGCCACATGTCTTCCATGCAACAAACACAACACACAATCTTACTCCCTCCTCTAAACACGTATGCGCGTGCGCACACACATACACACCACAAGTTTATCTCATGACACTTGTCCCTCTCCCTCTCTTCTTGTGTGACACTTGTGTCACATGCACACTACACACATCACACATACACACTATTTCCTCTCACCCTCCCCTCTAAACCTACGGCCAAATACACACACACACTCCTCCATTTCCTCTCATTTCGGTCCCTCTCTTCCAAGAACACCAACTTCTCTTCTTTACTTGATTCAAGCAGTACACACACACACCACATTCTCTGTTTCATCCTCACATTTCTGCACTCTTATCAATCTCTAATCCCTTGAAACACATTTGTATGGTGTTGTTGGAGGTCTAGCCGAAACATTTGGGAGCCAAGGAGAAAGAGAAAAGCTCCAAGAACACAAGTCAAAGCCAAGGTAAGAAGATGTTCTTGAGCTTATTGTGATCTGTGATGATTTCTCCTTGTTATCTTGTGATTTGGAAACCTCAAAATTTAAGGGTAGGTTCTGCCCAAATGTCCAAAAATAGTTTAAAACATATTTAAGGGCCAGAAAAATGAGTTAGAAGGTGACTTGGAACATAAAATAATAAGATTGGTCAGAAACTCTAAAACGGCTAGTTTTAGATTTTGAGAGGCAACGAGCTTGTGTATAGTTTTTGACTAAGTAAATGAAGTTCAAAAATCACAAAACTTTCCAAATTTAAAGAAGACACATAGAACTTTAATTTGATAGGTAGTTTGTAATTTTTGGAGTTTTGTGCAAGAAGTTATGAATTTTACAAACTAAGTTTCTGGAAAGTTAAATCTAGATAGTGGAAACATTTAATTATTTTTGGAATGGTACGAATATTTCTGGCCACTGGTGATATTTTTCTGTAAAAATAGACATTTTAAAGGACACGTGGTTTTTGGAAGCACATCATTTAGAGTTTTGTGCAAAGAGTTATGAATTTTACAAATTGACCTAAGTGTCTGGGAGCACAATCTGAACAGTAAAGAGATTTAATAATTTCTTGGAATGATACACACCTTTATGACTGATGGTGGTATTTTTCCTTAAACATAGACATGTTAAGGGTCATGTGGCTTTTGGAACCAATTGGGTTTTTGTACAATTAAATATGAATTCTCAAAGTTCAGTGAAAACAGTGAGAAAATTGTATAAGTCCGAAAAAAAGAAATTAAGGGGTAAAAGTTGTAAGGTTAAGACAACTTTATTAGGCATTCATTTTCCCTAGTTCTAAAGATATGTTTATCTCCTTAGGGCCATAAGGAGAAGGAAAGAACTTCAAGCAACTCCAAAGGTTGGTGAAACAGGAAACCGAGGGAGGACAATAGTCTTTATGGTAGTGGACTTACCCTACTTGCATATATTTGATATAATTGCTTATGTGTATATGTATGATTGCTATGCTTGCTTGACTATGTGTAACATATATGAATGAATGAAGCTTTGTTTTTTGATTATGCTATAGCCATGAGTATGATGCATAAAGCATTGAACATGTAGTAATGTCATTGTGTTGACATGAGCTTGTGCAAGACAACCATTTCATATACTAGCATTTATCTTGCATGCAGTGTTTGATATTGTTTGCTACTGAGATTCTTCTGAATCTTACCTTCCACTACCAACCAATAGACAGGTATGCATTGGAGAGAAGTGCTACACAAGACTCAAGAAGGGAGTGTTGCTTGAAGACGAACCAACGGATGAATTGCTGAAGAAGATAAGGATGACAATTTTGTTTTTAATTTCATTGTTTGTAATGGGTATAAACCCTCTAAACACTCTTGTATTGTAAATTTTGTATCATTATGTTAATGTTATTTTTGTTAGTACTCTGATTACCCATTTGTGCTGCGTGCTATTACTCTGATAATTATTAGGATATCAGAGGGGTGTCACAATATACATAATTAATGAGGGCACAAATGAAAAAAAATTCATTAAATGATAAGAAAACTCTTGTCGTACTCTTATAAAAAGGACTAAGACAATTTAAATTTTAAACTCTTATAATAAGGATTGAATGGAGTATATTATAAATAAAATTTATATTTTTGTCCTTATAGTTTTGAGTCTAACTTTCTATATTTTATATTGAGACAATTTAATCCTTACAACCCAATTCTTAAACTTTAACTCACCCCCAAAAAATAAAAAAGAAAAATCTTAAACTTTAACTCATTATAACTTAATCGTTATAATTTAATTTAATCATTAAAAACTTTAGCCCTTATGTTTTTTAAAAATGATATATTTCATAAAAATTTAGTGTCTAGAACTTCAAACATTTAAAATTATAATTTTTGACTTGCACTACCTCAAAGTTTAATAACTAATTACAACCCAACCAAAATTATAGAAATCAAAATATTAATTTTTCCTATATTTTATACATTAAGTTTACTGATTAAGTCCAAACAAGAATCCCAATATTAAATTAACTATTTTTTTTTAAGTTATCGTTACTTATCAAAACATTTGTAGGAAAATTTTGAACTTAGCTTGTTAAATTCTCCCTTTCTCGGATTATTGAACTTGATGAATATTAAAAATAAATTTGAAGTAAATTAATATTGATTGAATTTAAAAGTGACCAACATTTTTAAACAATACCAAAATTCCAAGGATCATCATTTTGAAAGAGAAGCTTTTTTTTACTACTTAAAGCATATATTTGGAACTGTAAATGGCATAGGATGAGGTGAAAAAATATGTTTGCAATAAATAAAAGGCTAATATATATGGATAATCCTTTCACTCTATTTGGTGCGTGGGTTTTAGTTCTGATGGATTGGGATTGCAATTGGGTGTGAGACTGAGATTGAGGTTTTAAAGTCATGCTTGATAGAAAGGAATATTTGATAAAAAAAACTTTCATTAATTTTATTTTGTAATTAAAATAAATTATAAAAGTATAATAATACCCTTCTCACCCATCACCATCGAATGACCCAGATTATAAAATTGTCTATGGTACAATGCCTTTTGATGTATTTTATGCATACATACTTTTCAAAGAGAACAATCACCTTTGGTTTGGACCTCGAACAAAAACCTTAAGTAAATATTAGTAATTCAAAATCTAATTAATTACGCCCCTGCATTTTGTTTTTAATATAATGTATATTTGAAGAGTTGATTTTGGTCATAAATATAAGACTCGATTTTTATATTTGTCAACATTTTTCTAATTTACCTCTATTGATACTTTCTCAACAATAATCAAAGAGAAATGAAAGGAGGAAATTAATGAAGGCGAGTAGGATGATTTAGAAAATAAACAAGACTTTTGACCTGTGTGTTGCACGGATATGTTAAAACTGTAAATGAGAGAAAATGAAGAACATATGCTACAATGTTATTATTTAACCATTTCATTACATCATAAACATGATGCATTTAATATGATCCTATGGTGATAAAGAAGACTATCTTCATGCTATTAATGTAATAAAAGGTTTTGAAAATATTCTCTATAAACTACATTTATTGTAGTACTACTACATTTATTGAACTCATCCAATATAAGTAATTTCAACCCATTTAGACTCTTAACCCTCGGTAGTGCAACAAATAGTTGCTTATGTGAGAAAATTGGGCTCAGTAGGTAGAGACCTATATTGGACATTGATTGACATTGACTTTTGTTTATCGTCATTGCAAATGAACTTATGATGGGAAATTTTCTTATTGTCCTATTGAAAGGCAGTTTAGATTCATATGGGTTCATATCCATTTTGTGTATCAAAATCTCTTTCCCAACGCTTATGCCATTCAACGCCTTTGCCTTAATGAAGTTCTTACTAAGTTGTGTAATTTGTAGCTTTGTACCATTGCATAACCCTGCTGCCTAATCACTATTCCTTATTAACATAAGTGGTACACCAACTTTCAATACTAATTTATAATGAGGTATCGTTGAGCATTTAATTGCATTCAGATATTATGTGTCATTCAAATCCTCAATGCTTCCATTATCATTATTTGTACGACCTATAGAGTCAGAACTAAACTACTCTACAACATCATTTGACAACAAAGAACAAATGCAATCATTCAATATGCCAACATTTTTCATTTGTAAGGGTAAGAATCGAGCTATTGTTGAGGTAATCTTTGTCCACTACACATTCTATTAAATTTAGGTAAGCAGATTCAACAATGCACCTAATTGCATTACAATCATCATGAATCAACAATTCTGAGGGTATCGTGACGTCTACAATACCATCGTGTGGTAACCCCATGTCTCTGTCTCCTACATGTAGCAACCATTTTGAAAATGTTTTCATTTTCTCTTCTTCGACTAGATCGCTTGAAGACTTTAGCCTCATATTCTTGGTTAGTCGAAGTAATCTGCATTCATTCCAAAGAAGAGAAGCATTGATAGCTGTATTATGATTTCAGCTCGACCACATTTCGATATAACTGGTAGGATTTGCCTTAAATCACCCCCGATGACTACACATTTTCCTCCAAATACGCAATTGAACTTCATTAAATCCCTTAATATTCTATCAAAAGCCTCGATTCAATGTCTCTTCGCCATGGGCATTTCATCCTAAATAATGAGGTAAGTAGTTTTTATTAAGTTTTCCATTGGTGAATTATAAGTAATTGAACATATAGAATCTTCATTGACATCAATCGGAATACAAAACCTTGAATGCCCAGTCATACTTGATGGTAGTAGAGTTACTGCTATTCCATTGGATGCTAAATTAAGAATGATTCCACCATTACAAAAGCTGTCAATGCATTCCATATGAACATTTTACATGTTCCACCAAAACCATGCACTAAGAAAAAACCTCATATTTTTGAAGAAAATGCACGCATTATCAAATCAAATACTTTCTTCTGCTCATCAATTATTAATTGATGCATTCTTTTGAGTCTTCTCTCTCATTTTCTTTGTTGTAGTTTAACTCGTGCAGAATGAGCTAGCTCGAAGTGTCAAATGAATAAGTAATTAAACTCCCATGATATGCTCACTTTAGTTTTCTTAGGAAAATGCCAAACAATTTTTTTATGGGAAAATTATAGGAAGCGATAGTTTGAATGAGTTAATATTATCATTAGCATTCATACATAAGTAATGTCTGAAAGAGTGGTATGTTCCCCTTTGAAAGCGTCGACTGTTCCAGCGCTAATGATTGCAACTGCATTTTCTTGAATCGATAAATTAGATGGTCAAATTACATGAAATTCCAATTTTTCAGCAAACAACAGTATAATACTATCATCAGCATTCTTACATAAGCAAAGTCTAACATATATCGATCAAATATTTCGGTAATTATTAGTACAGAAAGGAGAATAAATTTGTATCTGTAGCTATCAAGTGAAAGAGCAAGAAGTCAAGAACCAAGAAAATCTATTTTAGTTGTAATTGGGAGCTGAATTACGTGAATCACTCCAAATTCTAATTTATCAATATCCATCAATCACTCCAATCGATTTAGTTAGAGAGAATATAGGAAATCTAACTAAGGGAAATTTAGTCTTTCTATTTTAATGTTTTAATTTACGGTCCTTCAAAATAATTCCTATTTTTATGGTTATTCTTAATAAATATTATTTTTCTTAGGTCCTCTATTATAATTTTCCCCTTTTTTATTCCTTAAATCATCATTTCAATCACATTTTCTTCTTTCAAATAATATTTTCTCACTTATTAGAACCATCAAAATACACTCATATCCTCAAATCCAAAACACCTAACTTCCTACAATAAAAGTTTCACCCAAAAATTTCAAGCATACATACTCTTATAAACCTCAAATCCAATTTATTTAATCCTCAATGTAACCTCTAATAAATTAAAATGAATTATAAATTCAGATATAAGAGGCCTATTGTCACAAATCTCAATTTGCCAACCAAATACTAACTTGTATCATCATAACATAATTATTTAACAACTCTTCAAACCTCCACATAATTAAAATCCACTAGTACAAAAAAGGGCTTTAAGACCGTCTCATTTAGACCTAGGATTATAGAGAATCGAGTCTTAAAAGTATGACCGTGGCAGTTTCGTAAATATAAAGAACTTTTTGGACCGGATTATAAAAGATCCGGTCTTAAAAATATGATAGTGGCACTTTCGTAAATATATAGAACACTTTTAAGACCGGACTATAAAAGATCCGGTCTTAAAAGTATGACCGATGGCAATTTTGTAAATATATAGAACACTTTTAAGGCCGGGCTATAAAATATCCGGTCTTAAAAGTATGACCGTGGCAATTTCGTAAATATTGTGAGAAGACGCCGATCAAGTCGAGAATGCGATGATTTATTCCTTCGCTTAATTGGAATTATATACAGATGCTAATAAGTAAATAAACCTAGGCAGTTCCTATAATTTAGGGATTACAATCAGGAATATAATTACGAAATTCATAAAACCATGATCTGCTAACTTAATTCCTAAAATCTCTCTAACATCTTAATTAAGATGGAATATCACCTATAGGGGGTGAATAGGTAATTATAAAAAATCTTTTCGCTGTAAGCTGAAGAACACTAAACATAGAGACAAAGAAAGAAAGGAAAATGAACACAAAGAAATTATACTGGTTCAGTCTAACTCTTCGACCTACGTCCAGTCCCCAAACACCTTGGGATTTCACTAACTCTTAAACACAGAATACAATTACACACTCTGTAACTCACGATGATCCTTTCGCTCTAGGACTCACTCCCCTTTACAAGTTGTAATCGTACACCTATACTTAAGGTTCCACAACCTTAAGATTTAACAACTAAACAAATAAGCAAATAGTGTTTAAACTCTTCCTTGAGTAGATAAATGATAAACATTGAAGTACAAGGAAATATCCGAAGATATTAAATGAAACTAATGAAACAATAGATTGCAATAAGTTCGTATTGAATGCGCAGAGTTTTGGTAGTTTGAGAATTCAATGCTTCTGGTATTTATACATGTTGGCATTTATGACCGTTGAGAAGCTTTGAAGATTAGTCCGTTGAGACTCTTCAATATGATCGTTGGAGAGACGAGAAGCAGAACCATTAATGCTCACCAACATTCTTTTATTCCTTCATTTATGATCATTGAGGCACAACAAAGGGAATGAAGAATATTTTCCAGAAGCTCTTTCGTCTGCTCAGAAGATGGTTGTTAAAAGGTGCGTTGAATGGGTAATTGCTTTTAATGCTCTGACATCATCAAGTTGCTTTATCCAATAACAACATTAATTTCAAGCTATAATCATCTGAAACTCATCATCAAGTTTGTTAAAAATAATAAGGATAGATTATATGAAATTCTAGAACCAATCATAGAGAGTTAAAGAATTGGAAGATTCAAAACACAACTCATTCACAGAAACAGAGACAGTTTGTCTCAAGTCACAAAATCTCTGGCTCGAGTCAATCCATCGTTCAAGGCACAGAGAAGATTTGAAAATACTGTCAGACTTGAGGTAGACAAAACATTGGTTTGAGTCAAGGCTTAGGCTCGAGTCAGAGAAAAAATGGCTAGAGTCAAATTCAAATAATCATTCAAAAAATAGAAGACATTTAACTCAAGGCAAAATATCCAGACTCGAGTCAACCTCTAAACTCGAGGCAGGAAAAAAATAGGCTCGAGTCGATCATGAAGAAAAAGCATTTGGAAGTTTAGAAACCAGAGTCTGGCTCGAGTCAATAAGTGGTAGCTCGAGTCAAATTCCATTTTCAAAAGTAACGGTCAATATTCTTGGCTAAAGTCAACCACACTGGCTCGAGTCAGCGAAGATAGATTAAAAAAACTTTTTAAGATTTTCAGACACTTGGCTCGAGTCAAGTCCCAAACTCGAGGCAGCGTTTTGGTGGCTTGAGTCAATATGGTAATTTTGAAATATATGAGAAGGGATTGACTCGAGTCATTAATTGTTGGCTTGAGCCAATCTGACTGCAAACGTTTTCACTGATAAAGTCCAAACTTTGACTGAATTAAATCATTTTTCCTTTGATCATAATGTACACATTGTTTCCAAAGGTTAATCATCATCAAAACACATATCACTACAAAAAAAAAACGATTATTAGTAGCGGTTAAAATGACCTATTTGTAGCTGTTTTTGGCGCAACTAATGACATTTGTAGTGATTCTCCTAACCGCGACAAAATCCACTATGGCAAGCTGATTTGTAGCGGTTCACAAAAACCACTACTACATACATATAAACCGCTACTATATCTGTAGCGGTTAAGACTAACCGTCACTACATGAGCTGGGCTGACGTCTAGTTTGAGAGCTTAGTCACGGTTCGTAAACCGCTACAAATTTACTTGTAGCGATTAAATAACCGCTACAAAAGAATATTTTGAAAATTTTGGCCGCCATTAATTTCAATTATTTTGAATAGCTACAAAATTTGCCGCCATTTTTTCGCAAAAAATTTTTTGCCGTCATGTGAATATTTGTAGCGGTTAGTAACCGCTACAAATATTCCCACCATTTTTTCGCAAAATTTTTTCTTCCGCCATCATTGTAATTTTGAATATTTGTGGCGGTTGGTAACCGCTACTAAGACCGCTACAATATAATCTCGCCCTTTTCTCTAGGAAAATGTTTGAAACTTAGTAGCGGTTAAAGTAACCGCTACAAATTCATGACTGTAAAAAAAAGATTATTTATCGTGGTAATTAAGTAATTATTAATAGTTTATCTTTTAAATAAAAATAAAAGATATTAAAATATAAAATTTAAATATATAAGGTGCTTATATACATGCAAAATAATATACATGCAAAATAATAAGAATATGTAAGTATAATAAAAACTAATAATGAATTAATTAAAATAATACTAAAGGTTTGAATGTTTAAAAAATGTGTGTACAAGTCATTGAATAATGTATCTAGAAGAAGAAGGAAAGTTGAAAAATATATCCGGTTCAACTGCAAAATAACAAACGTTAATTAGTATGAGAAACATTAGATTAATTAGTATGAGAAACATTAGATTTGATCCGTTAAACGACACTTACCTCTTCAAACAGTTAACCTCTATGTTCCAAAATGTAAAAATATTTGAGAAGAAGGAGAGAAAACGTGGGTAGAAAAAAAAGTGATGCATATTAAATGAGGTTGGGTGGGGGTATTTATGGTGGTGTCTGCGCAGCATTTTGTAGCGGTTGATGTCACATTTTTTGTAGCGGTTAGTAGGTGTTTTTGTAGCGGTTTATGTTGCGGTTTATATCTGCAGCGGTTCTCCAGTGTTTGTAGCGGTTATACAAACGCTACAAATTATTTTCTGGATTTTTTTTTAAAAAAAAAACTTGATAAAAAGATTGCATATTACAGCGTAGGCATAAGTGTTTCTCTCAATCTTCTTCGCCATCCCTACAAAGAAAGTTTGCATAAAATGTTATGCGTGAGGTGAATACGTTTGAACACAATTAAAACTTTAGTTAAATGTTACTATTTCATAAAGAGTAAATTAAAAAACGTACCGAACTATAGGCAAATTGTCATCGCCGTCTGGGAAGAAGTCTTCGGGCTGGGCTGGAACGGCTCACAATTGTAGCCGACATTATCACCATCGCTCATGTCGTAAAGGTCCCGAGGCTTTAAGTGAACCACCATATTCCAATCCTTGTGCCTCTCATCGACGACATAATAAACCTGATGGGCCTCTGAGGCAAGTATATACGGCTTGTCATCTTCAGAATAACCACTGTGAATAGGCCGGGAGAAATTCACTGATGTGATGCCTAAGTCGTCAGTTGTGAGTCCCCTGGACGTTGTGGTATTCACCCACAAATACTTGAACAACGTCACGGTGAAAAGGCCTGTGTAACTTATCCTGACCACATCAAGCAACTTTCCATTATAAGGGACGTCGCCGAACTGCATGTTCCCGTCACTGCTGCTCGCATAACTCCTCGTCCCAAACGTGCCATATACACTAGAGTTTTGGGTCAGCAATCCCTGATCTCGTGCGACAGTGTAAAACTTAAAACCATTGACATTGTATGCCGTAAATCTTAGGGCGTGGTCAAGCGGGCCTAGCACGAGAGCTCTGAATTCTGGTGAGTGTGGGTTGTGGTAGAAATAGTGAAGTAATACAAAACTGGAATTTTATTATTAAAAATGGCTAAAATGCAATAAAAGGCCCAAGGCCCAAATAAACATAAAAGCCATTATTTATTAGATAAAGGGTCCTAAGTTATTACTCAAGAGACAAAAATAAGTGTATAAAATATTCAATTATCAAATTCCCCCACACTTATCTTTTTGCACTCCTGAGCAAAATCTAAAAAAAGACTAAAAGGAAAAACTCTTATTTACTAATAATTGCTACAATGCAAAAATTGAATCAAGGGACAAAAAGTTCCAAAAGACCAATCAATCAAGACCTAAATCCCTTCATCTCAAATTAAAATTCATGGCGGTCTCAATCAATGATGCTGATCACAAAAGATGGTCTCACAAATGATGCGCTCAATCAATCAGTCTCTCAAGTGTTTAAGGTAAATAAGTGTATCGCTCAAATTCTACTCAAGAAAATTGTTCTACCATAAGCTTGCTCAACTTCTACGTCTCCACTACTCACAACACATACATGCACAAATCAAGAGAGCTTGTAATTAAAGGTTGTAATGGGGCTAGGGTGAAGGTAGGTAATAGTATGGAATGAGAGGCTAAGCACCAAAGAAATCAAAAGGAAGAGCACTGATTAACACAATCATTCTCTATGTATGAAACTTTTATTCTACTAATGTATCCATTTCTTTCTATGTATTTTCTTTTCTTTTCTCTCTCTTTTTTTTTCTTCTTCTTTTTTTTTTTACTTTTCTTTCTTTCTTTCCTTTCATTGTATACGTAATGACAATGTCAAAATCAAATATCTCCCCCACACTTAAACTGTTGCACTCCTGAGCAACCCCCACACTTAAACACAAAACAAGTTGAAACCAATGCTCAATAAATCTTCAAGGTGCGGAATAAAATGGTTTTACGCTTAGGCTTGTAATGTGGCTTAGAAAAGAATGGGTCAAAAGGCACAAAGGGGCTAGCAAGGGAATCATAATGCAAGGGAAAGCTATTTGGCCAAAGTGAGGAAAATAAAAGAAAGAAAACAAGCTTCCATCATACTTATGCACGTAAGTGAAAAATGTAGTTTCAAAAGAAAAGGAGCAAGTTCTAGAGAACAAAAATCATGAGAGATGCACACATGAAAGAAAGAATGGAAAAGATGAATTCCATTCATGCAGGCCCAAAACCTCACAAGGTCAATACCAACTTAGGCAATCAACAATATCAAATCAACTACCAAGACTTGTAATCGAAGAGTCAAGAATTGTAGACCAAATGAGAATGATCCATTAAAGCCAAAATGTCCACGTTCATCATATGTAGCAATCATAGAAATAGATTCTCTTTTTTTTCAAAAAGCAAAGCAAGGTAAAAAAATGAAAAAACAAAAGAGAAAGAGGGAGAAGAAAGAAGAATACTCCCAAGGGTTTATGGAGAGTAGGTGGCATCAATGAGGTTTATGGAGGATAGGTGGCATCAATGAGGAGAGTCTCTGCTTCCTCAGCCGTGGGGATCCCTCATGAAATGGCTTGAGGCGATGCCCATTGACCTTAAAGGTTCTTCCGTGGGTGAATCACATAGCTCAACAAAGACCAAAAGAAAATATGTTAGTGATCACAAAAGGGCCATCCCACTTAGATCGAAGCTTACTGGGCATAAACTTGAGACGGGAATTAAATAGAAGAACTTTACGGCCCAGAAAATTCTTTCCTCAATATGCTTATCATGGAATGCCTTAGTCTTTTCCTTATACAACCGTGAGCTCTCATAGGCATCCAATCTAAGCTCATCTAACTCTTGCAACTGCAGCTTCCTCTCCATCCCGCATCGAGCCAAATCCATGTTACACTGCTTAATGGCCCAATAGGCTCGATGCTCCAACTCAACCGGAAGATGACATGCCTTACCAAAGACAAGCCGATAAGGAGACATCCCAATCGGAGTCTTGTAGGCGGTGCGATATGCCCACAAAGCATCATCTAGTCGCTTACTCCAATCTTTCCGGTAGAGTTAACAGTCTTGAAGGATTTGCTTAATCTCTCGATTTGAGACTTCAGCTTGACCATTGGTCTGAGGATGGTAGGCTGTGGAAACCTTGTGTAGCACTCCGTACTTGCGTAGCAAGGCACCCATGCTTCGATTGCAAAAATGGGAACCCTGGTTGAAGAGTGGAATATCACCTAGAGGGGGGGTGAATAGGTGATCTTAAAACTTTTATTATAACTTTGCACCCAAGCTGAAGCTAAACGTAAAGAGATAGGGAAGAAGAGCTTGACACAGAAAGTTTATCCTGGTTCGGTCTAAATTCTTGACCTACGTCCAGTCCCAGACTCTCCGGGTTTTTCTACTATCACTTAACTCGTATACACACTGTACTCAAGCCCCTTGACTTGAGATCTTTTACAATGAATGAATAATTTGAATAAAATCTCTCTCACAGAGAAGATAATGATAAACACTGAGGCTCTTTGTATATCAAAATACAATACAGAAAGAAAACTAAATGTATAAGAACTCTTGAGCTTGCTTTTCGTTTCTGCTTAATCTTTTTTCGTTCTTCTAAGTTTGTAATCAGCTCTTTATATAGTGGTGAGTTGCAATGTGACCGTTACTTCTCAACTTAGTATGTTCTTCATTTGAAATTCAGTTTGATGAGGATTATAGCCGTTGGGTCCTGAACTTCAACCGATTCAATTCCTGGACGCGTGAAATCATTCTTCTGATTCTTTGCGTTAATGATTCGTTTGATCCGATTTTAATACCTGAAACATTCTCAATATAGAGTAGTTAAATACGTTTGAATATACTAAATAAATGCCATCAATTCGTATAAACATGGTAAGTTTTGCAGTTCAAAAGAGTCAGGATGAAATCAGTAACGATCATATTTGTTTCCGTCTTAAACTCGAGTTCTCTAAGTCAGGCTCGAGTTCGTAAGGCTTTCTGGTTTATCTTCGTGAGAGCAAACTCGGAGTTTGATGTAAACTCTGGAGTTTGTTAATTTTCCAAATGGTCGAACTCGAGTTCGTGCAAGCAGGCTCGAGTTCGTGGCATCAGAGCAATTATCGCGAAGGCCCATATGAAATCACATTTTGGGAAAAACTCAAACTCGAGTTCGTTAGTGAGCAGCTCGAGTTTGACACTGCTCATGTCAAAATAAATTTGTCTTCCAAAATGTAAACTGGAGTTTATAAATGCAAACTGGAGTTTTCAAAATAACTACTCTCTGTAAAACACAAACTCGAGTTTGGAACCCAAACTCGAGTTTACTTAAAATAAGTAAACTTTTGAAAAACTCTTGGCAAGAGGCAAACTGGAGTTTAAGAAGGTAGGCTCGAGTTTGCAAAAGATGGAAAGTTCGAATGCTCTCTCGCAACTCCAAACTCGAGTTTGCAATCGCAAACTCGAGTTTACAAGTTTGTAAACTCTTTTGTGTTTTCGCAAACCATAGAGTAAACTCTACATAAAAACGTTAGGCTCGAGTTCGATATTTTAGGCTCGAGTTTGCGACCTTTGTAAACTAGCAAACTCTACACAAAATCTGAACTCTAGAGTTTGTAAAACATTTCCTCTTTGAAAATGGCTTCCCCAGAGGTGAACTCGAGCTTGCTTTTAGCGAGGCTCGAGTTTACTCGCTTGTAAACTCTTTAAAAATGCTTTGGAGTTATTAGGCTCGAGTTTGAAAGACACAGGCTCGAGTTTAGAATGATGAATAGCAGCGAACTCGAGGTTGCTTATCTGGGCTCGAGTTTGGCTTAGATAAAATGTTTTTGATTTGAAGTCAATTCATTTAACTTGTCAAAAACATTTATACTTGTTTACAATTGTCAGTTATCATCAAAACACCTTGAGAACTAACATTCTCCCCCTTTTTGATGATGACAACATTTGTAAACATTCAACCATTTTGAAATGTAAGATTTTGATCATTTGAATTCAAAGAACATTAGTTTGATCAAAGCTTTTGTAAAACACTGATTTTCTTTGAAATAGTTTCTGTTTGAGGATAGATGCTTCATTACACACTACTTGAGATCAAGTCAAATTGCAATTATATATGATTAGCGATTAAGAACTTGGAATTGCAATTGAAATCAGAATTGGAGTAGAAGCATGATCAATTATTAACTTGAAATAGAAACAGAATTTAAAACATAATTTAAAACATAATTTGCATCATAATCGAGTTAGCAGAAAGATAGGATGAATCAATAAAGCATATTGCATAACCTATGAAAACATAAACCACATTGTCATATAGCTTAAGGTAAATCATTATAGAATGACAATAGAGTTTCAAAAGCAAATATAATTAAAATGATCAAAAGATAAAGAAAATGATTGCTTTTTCACTTCAACTCTTCTCCCCTTTGTCATCGCAAACAAGGGTGGATTAATTGAGTTAGGAGAAGGTGAAAGAGCTGGATCGGTGAGGTGGCTTCGGAACATGTGCTTGAGAAGATGGTGCATCGAGAGAAGGGTTGTCTTTGAAGCAGATGGTTCAGAGCTATGGTGGTTGGTATAGTGGGAGCCGGTTCAGTATGATTGGAGGAATTGTAGAACTTGGACCAGTGAGGTAGAGACATTCAAAATAATACCGAGCGAGACATGGACTGATTTTGCAAAACTTTGTCCATTTTGTCATGAAGACTAGCCATATGGTTGGCCTTGACTGAGGTGGAGCTCTTGATTGACCACTGCCTTCATCAAGGCTTATTCTCATTAAGTTCAGGATATGCTTGCCAAATTTCTGAGGAGTTTCAGGTTGTTCATTGGCAGGTAGATACCAAATCTTCTCATGAAACATAATTATTGAAATTGCCCAATATTGTGAGGCACTTGGTCAATTATAGATGCAAAGATAGGGTAATCCTTCTTTGCGAAATGGGTGAAGTTGCCTCCTTTTTGCATAAGATTCCTAGTATAGATGTACCAGGCAACTCTTTGCTTAGGTGGCATTGAGACGGTGAGGGAAATTGTGATATCTAGTGCTTCGTGGACAAAGCTCATCGTGTTTAAGCAATGAAAAGATTTGTCTATTAGTATAGTTCAATGAGGCAATAAGTGGAGGACTTTGAATTTGAAGAAGGGAATTTAAATAGGCAGCAGTTATAGTGATCTTTTTCCCTCTAATTGTTGTAGTTATCCTTTCCTCAATCAAGTTCATATCTCTGTCCAATAGATTGTCACTTCTCATGCAGTAGAGATTAATGGTTCAAATTGCTTCAGCCAGGAGGTGAGGTCAATGTTACATTCCTCTTTTATTGAGCCAAATTAACATACACAACAGGCAAAAGGTTTTGTGTTCAAAGTTCTCCTTATATCTAATGGCATCTTCACCAGATAGTCTTACAGGCTCACTGGAAAATCCCTAGGTATTGAAGCATGATTATATATCTCAAATAGAGCAGGGTTTCTTCGATACGATGTACAGAGGGTTCTTGATGATGAGAGGCCGAATGAGCATGAGAGCTAGATTGACCAGCTTGTAGGAACATCCTTCTTGAACCTCTTGGATTTGTATACTTTCTCTTTGCCTCTTCTAGGCACTGTTTCTGGGTTTGTTTGAGATTGGGGAGTACTATCTCTGGTCCTGGAAGGAGAAGAAGGCTGAGTTGTAGTAACACCAGGGATTGCCTTGTCAATTCCTTCCTTAAATCGTTTTGGAAAGGATTTTCTCCTTGGTGGTCGATTGGGTATGCTTTGAGGAGTGGATTGGGGTTCCTCATGATTCAAACTTGGGGTATCATTGGTTGCGAGATCGTTTGGAGGCCATTTTCGCAGTAGTTTCGTCGAAAGGTGTGAGAGAATTTGAGAGAGTTTAGGTTTAGGCTCGAGGTTGAAGTGAAGTGAAGATCAACAGTCAGGTTTTTAAAACAAATTTTTTCGCGACAAACTCGAGTTTACACGTGTAGGCTCGAGTTTGGATCTACTTGTACTAACTCGGACTTCAAGAGTGTATGTGTGAACTCTTGAAATTTACCTTAGGCTCGAGTCTAATGACTTACAGGCTCGAGTCTGTGAATTCCTCTGTTTTGAGTTGCTCTCTGCTCTCGCGAACTCGAGTTTACCAACTAATAGGCTCGAGTTCGTCATTCTGCAGCAACTCCATTTTCTTTCTGACTCCCGCGAACTCGAGGTTATCAACTAATGGGCTCGAGTCTGGGTATTTTCAAAAATTTCATTTCCCGGTTCTCTCGAGCTCGAGTCCGGCTTGGGCAGCTCGAGTTTGGCTCTTTGACTGACTAGAAATTTAAGCACAATGACTCAGCTATTTGGCTAAGGAATAATCTTGCAATTTCGAATTTAGAAACGCATAAATGTGCAAGGCAAGATTATGAATATATAGCTATAGTTACTCAAAATAAGAATGGAAGATAAATTCTGATGAATTTGAGTAACTATGGGATAGTACTAGGATTTATGAATGATGAAGCACACACTCAATAATCAAATGAATTGAGATCCGAATATCATCCTAGAAAGTTATTCCATTAATGGTTAATGCATTTTCATTTAATGCACTAATGAACATTTATGAAACTTGGAATAACTTGGCCGGTTGGAAATCTATGCAATGAGCACAATAGGTTTATGATTGAATTCTTTTTGAAGATAGGCTTGAAAGCACATATATGGATATTTAGCTATGAAGATCAACTAGTTTTAGAGTGAAACTAGACAGTTCACGCAACACAATGAATTCTAGAGATCAATCGAGAGAGGAGTTGAAAACATTCAAAGATAAACAAATTTGAAGTATATCTAACATTCAAAATATTAGTTTCCAGTTTTTGAAACTCCATTTGAATGCAAT